>JAUCBN010000053.1:11532500-12132500 GCA_035048815.1 Abelmoschus esculentus | reverse complement strand
AGAAAGATGTTTAAAATGAAATTATTTAATATCAAATAATATAAATATTACAATTAAATTTTAACAAAAAATCAAATAGCTCGATTTAAATTTTATTTTCTTAACTTGATTAAAATAATTTAAATATAAAATAAAATATATCAATTTAATAAATTTTATTTTTTTTATTCGAATTAACTCGATAAAAAACCATATCTACTTCTAATTGCGTCAGATGACACGAAATAATAATTAATAATTAACACTCATAGACCATGGCAGCAGAGTCCCAGTTCCCTTCAACTACTGATTTTTCTAGAAGGATTCTATTTTTTTTTTAATTCAATCATACCCCTTAAAAGTCGTTCTTTTTGATAGTTAACGCGTTGGGAATAGCCACTGGGTAGGAAGTTCTAGAATGCGGAGAAGAACAACGGAAGCTGTTTGACTACGAGTCTACTTCCCGTCGTTGATCAAGATTCTGTGTTCGGCGGCGAAGAAATGCATGAAAGAGAAGAAAATGCACTTGGAGGAAGCAGAAGTACATGCAAGCCAAGTGGTTGGGGACGTACGTGAGAACGTGGCTCCGTTGCCGGTGGGGTTTCCCGACCAGAAACAAATCCGTAAGGTTTGATGCTAACGTTTGATCTACGGGAGAAATCGTCTGGCTTGCATTACCACGTTAATTTTGAATCACATTAAAATCAAATTAATGTAATCAATTTTGTACGGATTTTTAAAATTCTTTGATTCTTTTAATAAAGTTGTATTATTCTTTTAAACCGGATTATATTCAAAGTAAAAAGATTAAAAAAATTGCATTACAAACATTAAAATTTTAATAAAGTGAAATACTTTGACAAGAGTGCTTTAAAAAGAAAGTAAATTCTTTCGTTACACGATCTACAAAACCAAAAAAGAAAATCAAAACTTTCTATAGATCACCAATCTTTGCTGCTAAAATAACCTTAAGTGTTTCTCAACCCGGTAAAACTACTTCCTTTGCATTTTGAATCTAGACACCGGCTTCGAAGGTTTTGAACCAGAAGACTGCGGAGGACATTACTATTGCAGTAAGGATTTGATGTTGGAGACTATAACAACATATACTCACAAAGACGAGTAGGCACAATACCTCTGATGAAGTTGTATTTTGTCCTGGTGTTTTCTTCTCCAAATTATCAGTATGCTCAACTATAGAACCCATAAACGCCTGCACAGATAGATAAAGGATAGTGAACAGGCGTCATTGCCATCGGAAGTAACCGACACGTTAGAGGTAGCATACCTTGGAACTATCAAATTCTGATTTTGAGATCTGGACAGGTTTCTGTAACACAAAAATGGAGTTAAACAGAAGGTTAGCGGTCTATAGAAGGTGATGTTGCATTTATTAATACAATTTAGAAGGCAAGGTTCAAAATAGAATCATTGATGTCATATAAAGTTCTATTCCAAAATACACATAAATGAAAATATGTTTATTTTTCTTTCTCCCAAAGACCAGAACTACAAAGACGAGGTTTGAAGTGATGCAGATGTAAGTGCAGAGTTAAAATATAAGCTACAGATACTTCATTTCATGATGAATCGTGGATGTTCTGCTTCAAACTCACCTTTTCGGAAGGCATGGATGCATTTATGGAAGGATTTAACATCTTTGTGTCTTGATGTATAATTCGGCCATGTGACATTTCAACTGAAAAAGATAAATAAAGGAATTGTCTCATGACTCTCATCTATAAATCAAACTCGTAATGATATTCGTTTCTGTTGGCAGATATGACAAGATAATTTCTTTTCCCTCCTTGAGTTTACACGATTGACAACATGCACAAGTCAGAAACATTCAACATCATAGTTACCTTGAGTAACAGGTTTCGCTGTCAATCCTGTACACTGCATTTGAAATATATAAAAAACAGTGACTTAAAAAAGAAAAATTTAGTTCCGATTTCACTTATCAATAAGTTAGAAGGACTAAAAGATAAACAAGGTATACAAAGATTTAATCCCTTACAGCAAACTGATTGGTTAAATCTTGATGATTATACTTATTAGACATCTCTTCTTTCATTGCTTCTTTGCCTGTGGATTGTTGTAGCTGTTTCGTCGGCTGAGCCTGATACACCCATTTCATAAGTGACAAAGGAAATCATTCAACATACAATTGCATTAACAGATGAAAATCATCAAGTTCCAACATTACCTCTGAATATCTTTGACCATGATCGAGAGAACTGTAACCTTCATCTTTTTTCCTGTGAAAAGCAGCTTCAGTTAGCTCATTTTCATCACCATCAGTTTCAGTAGCATTAGCATCCTCATCCTCATCATTCTCTCCGTCATCTTCAGCTGCAAGTTCTTCTTTCTCAAGTTCGTCCAACCTTGACATTAGACGGGCATATTCATCATCCTTAGATGCAACCATTTTACTGTCCGCTTCAGCTAGAGTAGGAGATTCTAGTTCCACCGGACCTGAACAGAAAACGTTTTTTTCTAGCTTATAATCCTCAATTTCATTAAAATAGGCAATAAACATTTCACTGTAATCAATTAAGATAAGTAGGCTGCATGATAACGAGTACCTTAGAAATAAAAATCTAGCAAAAAATAACTAGCAAGACATTATGCAACATTTTAAAGAGACAATCCAGTGCCTACTGCATTAAAGAGATGTTGCAAGCAACCAGAATTGCAAGTCCAACTAAGTTTGCATAAAGCATAATCAGAATCAGGTGACCAAAGTATCATCTTTACTAAACCAAGTAGACTACAAAGTTTCAATAAAATGTCAGTGAACGAAAACGACAAAAAAGGAATAAGAACCTGCCTGATTGAGACACCCTTTCGGTAGAATTATCCTCCTCATACTCTTTAATCTCCACGAGATCCTCCTGTAACAATAAAATCATAGTAAACAGGTAAAGACCAGTGCCCCAATTTAACAATGAGTTAACAAAAGGAAAAGGAGAATTGGAGGAAACTTACTGCAACTTCAGATGCGGTGGCATCGAAAAAGGAAGCTTCGGCTTTAAGATCCTGCATCTCGGCCTTCAACGCATCCACTTTAGACATCAATGTTTTCCCTCTTCTCTTTAGAATTTCAACAGTTTGTTTAGCTGTTCTGTCAGCATAGTAACTTTCCCCAAGTAGAACCTACAATGAGTTCAAAATCTGAACTTAAAATACACAAACTTCACCGAAACTCGAAACTATGTATTGGAGTCTTATGGATGGACTATGGAGTAACAGTTTAATGGTTCAACCCGGCTCGGACTTCGGATTTATTGGATCAATGTGATTATTGGATACCAGAGTGTATCAGACCAAAAAATGCCCAAAATTTTCAAGCTTAAATAATGAAAAGTTCCTAATTGCTATAAAGCAAAAGCTGATACCAGAAACTCGTTCGTGTGAATCAAACGGCCAGGAAAAAACGCTGCTTTCCCAAACGGAACCTGGAAAAACAATAGATAACCTAAGCATTCCCTCATCATAAATTGAAAAGGAAAATAAAATAAAATATATATTTATAAAACAGGTAAAATCCAATGATCGTAAATTGATATGCTTACCATAATATCGTGGTGGAGTTCGTCGGGGAGCTTTTGAACGAGGTTGATGAGGGAGGTGTTATCGGCGATGAATTCTTTCAATTGATTCATTTCATTCTGCTTCTCTGAAAGCTTCTCCTCCACCATCTTCGCCGCTTTCTGCACTTCCTCCGGCGGGAACATCGACGACAGTGACGTCACCGTACCTTTCACTTCAGGTTTTCCCATGTTGATTTTGTTTGATTTTTCTTTTGAAACAGTGAGAGTTGAAGAGAGTGAGATTGTGTCTTCGTTGCGACTCGGGTTGTTGATTCTTTGGAGGAACAAGGGTAGAGAGCGGCTAAATACCAGTTTTTTGGGTAAATATAATCAAAATCTCTCAACTATGAATACATTTACATTTTGATCATTATACTTTAAAAAATTACAATCTAATCACTTTATTTATCACTTTATAACAAAATACCACTCGATCGTTTTAATGTATAACAGGTTTTAATTTTTTGAGTAAATTTATATTTGATCATTTTATTTCTGTTGTGATTTAATTTTATTTCGTTGTTTTTTTTTTGAACAAAAATTCCTTGATATTTATTTTATTTCATGAATTTGCAAACATTTTCTGCTCAAATTGTGGCATTACCATTTTTTGTCTCTTCACGATCATGGCCATTGCATTACGTTAGAAATTGTTAATGTAGTTAGGTTCCTAACGAAGAGTTGAGGTAGGACCCTTCGAACTCGTTGTAATGTAGGTTGAGATATTTGAGGGACGGGAGGGAGAGGACAACAGTCCGGAACAGGCCAACGAATCGATTGTTGCTGAGGTTGAGCACGATGAGGTTCGATAATGTTTGTGGTAGGATGGTGCAAAAGCGGCTGCTGTTGAGGTGAATGAATGGGAGATCGGAGAGGAGACTTAGTTCATTGGAGAGGTACCTGGCTATGTCAAGGCGACGACTTTGGTTTTGTTATCATGAGGGGAAGGGGAGCAATATATGCCATGCATTTGGATGCTTTGGGGCCGACCCAATTAGTGGTGAAGTTGTGGGATCGCAATGTAAGCTTGTTGGAGTTTGGGGTTTGGGAGCAGAGGACGGTGGTGAGTTGTGATGGAAGGCGGCAGGGGCAGGGTGGAGTAGTAAGATGTGCAAGGCATTGGAAAAAATGAATGATCAACACGAAGTTTAAGCCATTGTTTTTTGGTGTATGTAGAAGAAAACCTCTTTTATTTTCATAACAAAAGAATGTCTTGGACTCCACGTAATTAGTGCCTACACAATATGAGTTCAAACATTGTACATAGTTACACAAATTGAATCTGCAAAATGTCATAGTTAATGGTTGCAGTCTCGAGTTGTTTCACAAGGGGTTCAAAAGTTCTTGAACAACCCCCTTCAGGTGATGGCGGTGACTGCCTGAGACGAAGCAGAAATCACCTCATAAGAGCGGCCGGACTTGAAGTTGGAGCAGTGAGTGAACCAATCCTTTTCTTCCTTTCTATCCTTTGGAGAACTCGTAGACGTGGTGATTTCGGTTTTGTTGTCTCCTTGGAAGACCTAAAAAATCATACACCAGCAAGACACAAACACAACACAATTATACAAACATTGCAAAGTGCGTTATGATACACGAAATGCCTAGGATTATTTTTCTTACTTTTGAGGGCAGAAAGGATGATCAAACTTGGGAAGGGGCCTAGCATGGGGGACCATTGTCCTTCTTAATTGCTTCAATGCTTTCTCTTCCTCAATCTGGCAATGGAGTTATATAAAATTTTAGTTTTAATTCTCAACAAGTTTAGGACAAAGAGTAAAGTGCATACCATTCTGGCAGCCTCACTCTCCTCTCTGTATCTCTTGTAAATCATTTCTTTCTCTTTAATCTGTTCGAACGAAATACAGAAGTTTTATAAGAAATATGTATTGAATGGAAATATAATAAACTTCATAAGAGAGGGACTATAATTTACTTTTTGATCGAATTCGGCTCTCTCCACTGCTCTATGATTCACATGGAGGTCGAATTCTTGCATTTGTGTTAGAGGCTTGCGAGCTTTTTCAGGAACTGGAACTGGATCCCTGCATAAGATTGCACAAGAAAAAAGTAAGGATTTAACATCTTACACTTTTAAGATTTTTATAAATAGATATTGTTAGAGCATCGCGCTGACAACGAGGTGTAAAATGATTCTTGCACTTGTGGATGAATCTTACTCTTTTAGAACTGGCTGAGCCTTGAAGACCCTCATCTGAGCTTCTTCTTTCTCCTTTTTCTTTCTTTCTTCCATCTCTCTTTTCATCTCCTCCTCGTGCCTCACCAGACTCTCCAATTGGAAGGGTTCTGGTTTCGTACATTGCTTCGGTTCTGGTTTTGGAGGAATCTGCATTAGAAAAAACAGCAGATTTAAACCCTCAGTAACTCATGAATGACTAAAAACATTAAAATGAAAGAACTAAATTAACATACCACTGGGTAGTCAGTGGTGTATGGATATGGGTTAGCCTTGGGGACTCTGGCTCTTTCCTCTTCAAACTGCTTCCCTATAACTTCCATCACGAACTTCTTTTCTTTTTCAGCGCCTCTTTCCTGCAGTCAGAACATTCGGGATTCGATAAAATACCAAACTCTATGCATTTTTTTCTGGTCTTATACCATTCATGAGAAAATAAATATACCTCTGTGCGAAGATGGAATGGATTGGGAATGGTTTTTCTTGGAATTGGATCATGGCTAGATTCTGAATTCAGCGAAAGCTGTAAAAGGAACAAACATGTTCTCTCAAAATTGGTATACTCAAATCAGTTGTGTGATATAACTAGTTGGTGCATTTGTATAAGTACCTTGTCAAATAAATCAAAAACTGCTGCTGGTGGCGGTACCCTCTCATGTGTTGCAAAATGAAACTCTTGAGGTATAGTCACCTGTTTTTTTGCATTACAGAAGATTCCCAATTCTCCTTTGCTCTCAAATATCTACACAAGGCAGCAACTAGAGTTACTTTCAGAAGTAGATATGGGATGGTTGCTATATTATGCAATGCAGACTTGAAATTTAATGGCCTTCGCTATATTATGGAGAAAGTACCTTTTTATTCAATACCCTTGCTTTAAATTTAGGTGCTTTTTCAAGTTCCTCCTGCTCAAGTTCAATAGAACTTTTTACCTTTATTGGCCTTGCCCTCAGAGATGTTTGAAGCACAGGGGCTTTAGGTTCTGTGAGGTGAGGTTTCCACTGATTATTCTGTTACGGGGAAAAGCTAGAGATGGTAAGACAGCGATTCAAGGATCCAAATGGAAAGTGAATCAAACGAAAGTTCAGCGAACCTGACGAGACACTTCCGTTGAAGCTACTGAAGATGTATCCGCATTCTTACTTGCTCTAGCCATTGTCTTGAAATGAAATTCCTGAAACAGGACAATTGTTTTAGTCTGACACCAAAAACTGTTATCATTCCCATATCATATCACCACTAATATTTTTGGCCTAATTTACCTGAAATTCTGGAGGTTTTGGAGTACTTCTTGGTATTGAAGGTAGTGGCGGAACTTCAAAAATCTGCACCACAGAGAAAAATGGACAAATTAAAGAAAGCTTACTGGAGAAAAATCTTAAACAGTAAAGAACAAAGAGGACCAGTTTGATACACATAAACCAGATGGTATAAACAATACCTTCTTGTTAAATGGTCTTGCTTTGAACTTCGGAATTTTAGCCATCATTTCTTCCTCAAGCTCCGCAGAGCTCTTCACTCTAACTGAGCATGTTCTCTGTGCTGTTTCTAATTCAGGTTCTTTAGGCCTTGTCAATTTGAGCGGTGGCATCTGCATAGTAGCAGCATTATCCTGATTAGTCAGAAGGAATTTAGTGAAAGAAGAAAGGAAACAAGGACGTGCTAGGAACCAAATCCTTGTTGGAGCCAAAATGACGTGATTCTGGTTTTTTACATCTGATGAAGAACTGTGAGGGAGTGACAAATCTCTGGTAGATGATTGGAACTTTTTCATCATTTCTGCCATTGAAACAAATGGTGCTGCTTGTTCTCGAACATAAACCTTCAAGGAAAGAACAAATCAAATTTCAATATTGATTCACAATTGTTAATGGAAATACCCAAAGGCGGAACTTATCACAGAGAAACAAACCTTTCTATCCAATTTGCTAACAGTTTTAACGGTAGAAGAGCTCATGTTGGAACTACCATTGATAAGACCAAGTTTTGACTTGTGGGGCAAGTTATGGACTTTCACATTTAGGATCTGAGGAGGGAAGCAACAAAGAGGCAAAACTTCATATAGAAGTTACAAGTAACAGTAGTTAAAACATGCAAAGGGGAAGAAACGTATAAACACCTGTCTAGATCTTCCTCCATCTAGTTTCTGACGTTTAATGGCTTGGTTTTCTAGAGCCAGATTATGAGATCCAGCATTGCTGGTTTTCGGCTTCAACACTGACGGGTTTCGTATCATACTAGCTATCTTTTTAGCTGTCTGATGCTTCTTATCGCTCACCAGTTTTTTCTGGGAAATCATTAATGGCTTAGGAGTACAAGTTTCAGTTTCTACTAGCACAGCCGATTTGCTTTTCTCTTCAGCACGGGGACCATTTACTTGTGTTTTTTCGGCTAGGACACTGAAAATCCAACAGAAAGGAACCAAAAGACACAATAATGAGAACCAAAGTATTAGATCACTCAATTAATGTTGGAAAATAGTTCAAACCCTTAATATCTAAGAACTAACCTTCCATTTTCTTTAGCACATACAGTCTCTATGTTTTCCTCGTCTTTATCGTCGTCATTAGAAATCTGCAAAGCATTTAAATCATGAGAATACATGAAAACTAATCAATAACCAAAATGGATTAAGAAAACAAAATTCCGCTGATTACCTCGGTGACAATTTGATTGGTTTCACCATCGGGAACATTTAAATGTGTTTTTTCAGAAAGGACACTGAAAATCCAACAGAAAGGAACCAAATACACAATAATGAGAACCAAAGCATTGTTCACTCAATTAATGTTGGCAATTTCAAACCCTTAAGAACAAACCTTTCATTTTCTTTAGCACATACGGTCCCTGTGTTTTCCTTGTCTCTATCATCATCATTAGCATTCTGCAAAGCATTTAAATCATGAGAATACATGAAAATTAATCAATTACCAAAATGGATGAAAAACAAAAAATCCCTGATTACCTCAGTGACAATTTGATTGGTTTCAACCATTGCCTCAGAGGGTTTAACTTCTTCCTTTACTTTATCAGGCACGAGCTCAGCTTGAGTCTTATCTTCTAAGTTACTGTTAGGAGCTGTTGCATCCAATGATTCCGATACCTGCAGCAATACTATATATCCATCATGATTGAAATGAGAGAAATTGCTGCATTAGTTGATGAAATTTAGTAAGTGACTAAGGGTATATATAAAAAAAGTAATTTGAACCTTCTGCATTTGATCTTCATCACTAAAATTGCAGAGACTCTCCACATGAACGGATCTACTACCAGCCTTGATTCTAGCCATAAAAGCTGCATTATGATTAAAAAAGAAAAAAAAATGAAACCTCCAGTTTTTTCCTTAATAAAAATACAACATTTTTACTTAGTAGCAGGTAAATTGTTGATTAAATTTACTCTTAATATCCTTGAAAACTAGCCTAAATGCTTAATTCAGTTAAGCTTAATTCATTTAAGTAAACACTTTAAGAAAAAACGAAAAGAATTTAGATTACTCTTAAATTACATAAGATTTCTTTTTCGCTCCCTATCCAATCAGATCTAAACAACCTAACAATTAAAATTCAGATCTAAGCAACTAAGACGACCTCGAGCCCTAGAATTCTCGGAATATAATCAATAACAAACAATTAAAACCAATCTAGTTAAAATCGAAGTTAATAAGTAGTACTAAATAAAAACTACGAAAATTCCAAGAAAACTCAAGAACCACCAATCAAAACGATACCGTCATGAGAAAAAGAGAACAATAATTCAAAAGAAATAAATACGGTAGAGAGAGGAAACATACGAGAAGGAGCGTAGGTCAAGGCAGATTCGAACCAGAGCTCGGCAGTGCGCACTTCATCTTCCGATTCTCCTTTGATGAAATCAAAGAAACACGGCGCTGAAAACTCGTATAACTCGTCAATCACCGCTGCAACCGTAACTCTTGACTCGTCCATCCTAAAACGGTGAGTTTTGAGGGGGAGGGGGATCGAAATCTGGTGAAAGGGGATTTTCTTCAGTCTCCGGTTATGTAATTCTCGAGAATATGTTATGGTTGCAGTAAAATTAAAGACAAGAGAGCGAGCAACGGTCGATTTTTTTTCTTTTTGAATTTTGGGGAAAGGTGTTCTAACGGTCGAGTTCTGCGACCAATTTGGTAATTTGGTTACTTTGTAATGAGGTGTGTTTCTAATTGTAACGGCTAATTTCACACGCTCTGTAGGCCTTTAAAGGCTGCCGTTTCATTTTCTTTTTGATTTTTTTTATTTGCTAGTAATGAAAAATACACGTGTCGTCGATTTAAGTGAATCAATTCAATTCTGTCTTAAACCAATTTTAAAATTTAAATCACTTGTACTAAATGTATTTATGTATTAAATAAAATTAAAATTTTCAGTTATGTTTTTCAAAATAAAATATAAATTTTATTTTAAAATAATTATTTGATGTGAAACAAATAGGAAATAAAAATAAATAAACAATACATTTTCATTATTTTTTTATATAATTATAATATCTTATTATTAATAAATTAAGTATATATTTTCGTTCTAAGTAGAACTTCATACATTTTTGGTTTACAGTCTCAAAAAAATATGAGTATCAAGCGTAACATTCCTCAATAATTTGATAAAATTATCTACTACTTTATTCACTTCTCGAAAAACGTATACAACCTGAACATTCTAATCACATTGAAATTGATTAAAAAAATATGAAAATGACGATTTGAGAGATTTAAAATTTTAGGATAGATTATTTAAAAAAATCACTTTTTTAAGACTTCCATATGCCATGTTTTGATTAACTAATAAAATTATTTTAACAAATAATTATAACAAATACTTATTTAAATAACGTTTAAAATAAAAATATTCTAAACATTTATTTAAAAATATAATTTTTATTTTAGAAATCAGATTTTTCGTAATCCTTCAATTTTTGTGGCTATTTATATCATTAATTTCATCTTTAATATTTTACATATATGACCAAGTTCCGAAGCCACCCCAGAATTTGTAAGATAAATATGAGATTTTTCTCACGACCAGATGGAATTTAAGCAAATGTTTTTGAATACAGACTAGTCCTTTTATACCTAACTGTTCAATTTAAACTTTATGGTGAAAAAAAAAATAAAACTCATGATATGGAGAGTTAAAAAAACATGGAAGCTGCAACCAAATTCTACCTTAACTATCCTCCCTGTACTCTGGGTTCTCTTTCAAAATAACGTGACCCTCCAAGATGGGGGAGAGGGGGAGATACCTGCAAAAACAGACAGATTATTAGTGAAACCCGGACATCTCGGTTAAATCATGCAACACTCCATTCCCACGACTTCCGATGAAACTTACTTTTCGGTTGCCAGTTCTGCTCTATCGCCAGCAGCAAGAAGAACCGGAGTGGAATGGGTTTGGAAGCCGGTAATAGTCTTGGGTCTACCAGCCTGCCCAACAACATCAACAGCTTGACCCACACGGACGGGGACAGACAGAGGTTTGAGGTTTTCGTCGACAGTCATCAACATCCTTGGCTGTAGAATAGAGATAACAATGTTATTCGTAAATGAGAAGAACAGCATTGACAAACACATACAGCAGGAAAGTAAGTAGCACGAGACGACCAAAACAAATAACTGACCTGCATTGCTAAAACAATGAAGTAGAGAATGTAATGGTATTTCCCCAATACCATAGCTTTCATATCGAGACATGCATGCAGCATTGTAACCAAACCAGCAAGTGCAGTCCTGGAGTGGTCAAAAGAAACTTCTGTAAGGTGGGTGAACCAACATGCAGAATCGAGTAAATGATTTTGTGAATCTTCGTTTGTGAGAAGAGCCACTTACGGTGATAGCAAAAAGCGGTCAGAATGATACGGGTTAAGAGTCAATAGACCCTTCCCCAAATGTACTAAACCTTGAGCAATTCGCACCTGGACATGCAATCGAGACTTAGTTGTCTTACAAAGCATGTGGTATTATGAAAGAAACCTAAAGACATGTACAAAGAAAAACATACACAGAATAAAAGGCTGGCATCTTTGTAGTAATAACTTGAAAGATTGCGAAGCATGCCGGCTATGCGGGCATTATTGGTTCCAGCACCAATTAAACCCAAGGAGATAACCGCGGCCTGTAGCATGCATACAAACAATTGAGTCAAGTTCATGGTAAAAAAGACAAGAAGAAGAAACACCCTTTATTCGAATCATCTTACCATAGCAACTTCTGAATCTGAATCATGACTCAACCTGCTTAAAGTGTCCATCACATTAACCTGGACAACATATATATGCAACAAATGAGAAAACAAGAAAAAGTGGTAAAAAGTATTGCAAGCCTAACTTTGCAGCTTTCTTAACAGATATTTCTCGATCTTAAAAATCTTTAGTTTAGGAACAGAGTCGTACATGTTGAGAACAAGTTGATATTAATTTTAGTCAGCTTCTCAATTTCAGTTCACCAGGCCATATAGACCACGTAAATACCGTGTAGTTCATTTGCTATGATGAAAAAGTGGTGCCTTTAAATCCTCAACTAGAAAATTCCGTTGAAAATGACCAAAAGTATGATGTTCAGCAACATTAATGAGAACAATTTACCTTGGGGTTTGATATACAAAGAAGACCAAGAACCAACGGAACTGCCCGTCGGATATTCTGCTCACCATACTGGAGAAGATGCTCTAGTGAACGAATTGACATCTCAAGACCCAATTCTTCAGCCATTGCTACCATGGCGATCCCAAGCACAGCCGGACCCTGGTGGGATTCACCCTTTTCAAGATGCTGAGCACAATGACCTAGAAGGTTTTGGACCTGCACATGAAAAGGTTTAAATAATATACATGCCAATTTGAGTCTGCACAAGCATATTTATGAATCAAGAGCTTACCTTTAGAACATTCCCAGTTCCAGCATAAGCACAAGAAAGTAGTGTCATATCACAATATTTTCTTATTTTTTCATTAAATGTTTTTGAGACCTCTGCAGTGGCTTCCACGCTTTCCTGTTAAGGTGTTTGCAGAACAAGTCAGTATGAAACGTTGCAAAATATCAGACTACTCTTTCTCAAACTGAATTAAAAGATACACAATCTAGAAACCAAAAGAATATGTAATTAACCACATACCAAAAGCCCAAAAAAGTTATTTACCTGCTTCCCCAGGTATAAAAGACCAAGAGCAAGAGGCAAAAGCCGAGTGAGAGGCTCGCCCAATTCTGACTCACTTCGGTCCATTAAAGCAAATATAATAGCCTGTGCAACCTCCTCGTTGCAGGACCCCACATATATCAAACCCAATGAAATAGCAGTAAATGCTATCACATCAAGGGGAGCTTTTGCATCATTAAGTATGGGAGTCAAGCTGCAACGGATCTGTCATTTAACAATGGTAAATTTACAAACAGCTAAACATTAAGTACTGAATTCAATAAAAAATAGAAGATGTACCCAGCATTCGTCACATAGAATATAATTGCAAATACCATGAACTACAAGGTTAATTGACAGGAGATAAAGAGAGAGATGTACACCTGCTCGTTTTGAGCACCGGCATATGCAATTCCCAAACTCATAATTGCACCAATTCGGACTGAAGAATCTTCTTTACTTATGTATTCACTCAAAAGAGCCAGAGCCTAATAAAAGAAAATAATACAAACATATGGTAAGCTTTACATGCTGTGCATTAACCAAGATATGCAGAGGACAAATGAAACTCACAGGATCACAATCATTCTTAACACCACAGTTGACGATCCCAACTCCTAGTAATGCTCCAGCAATCACATGGTTATCATTGCTATGGAAATACTTGTCAATCTGAGCAAGCCCAGAGTCGACATCCCACAATAGAATCATGCCCTGTTATGGGGAAGGTGAATATATACTTAAAATAGATTCCAAACAGAAATTGAATACCAATTTAAATACACATATTGAAGCAAAATTTAATGGATAATCATACCAGACTCGCTGCAGCACTGGTCTTCCCATGTTCTTTGTTTTTGAAAAGCCAATTTCCAGTTGAACCACCAATTGAAGAATCTGCTGGTGCCGTCATTAACTTATCCTGGCCAAAGCCTGCATTAACAAATGCATTGACAAATGTCGCAGCCAAGTTCTGTCTAGCTGAATCAACACTTGCACCAGCACTGGCACGACCATCAAGCAAGTGAGCCTGGCAAAACCCAAGCATGGAATTTGTCAATTTCGTGAAGAAAATCATCATGGGAAAGTCAAAAATAAGCTCATTATAAAAGCTGAAATGAATTTAAGCACTTCACATCCGTTTATGAAATTGCAAAAGTAAAATGGGAGTGGGTCCCAGCCAGCCACTACACTGTCGATACAGCACCAGGTCTTAACTACTACCTCAAAATATTTAGCAAGTTTTGAAGTCCAAACCTTATAGATATCTTCTGGAGATTTAGGCTCCATAACCTCGATATCACGACAAGGGTGAGATAACTTTCACTTAATTTAGTGTTGTTGACGATATCTTGTAAAGCCTCTCTGTCATCGTCATCTGCAACCATCTCATCATCAAGCTCAAAAGTTATTCCCTGCAAACAATAAATAAATTTATAAAGCGGGATATGACACGTATTAAACACATGCACATTCACTCCCATGCATACATGATACGCAAACTAACAAGCGTAAAGAAATTTAAGGCAGGCATCCAGAATCAGAAGAAAATATAAACCAAATAACATACTAGGCAAAAAATAGTTACAACAGCAAAATAGAAAAGCAAGCCTGTATACTTACATATCGAGCAAGAATATAGCAAAATTGCATCTTCTTTAGCAGATTATCACAAGATGTAAACACCTGTCTCACATGCTGCAAGAGCACACAATAAATTATTAGGAACAAATAAAATACGGCATGAAAGGAGAGAAACAAACCTGCATGTTGTCAACAAATAAAATACCAACATCCCAAGACAGTTTTTCTCAACAATGAAGCCCGGCATGAAAGGAGAGAAACATAATAGAAAACAAACCTGCATGTTGTCAAGGGACAATGCAATTTGAAGTGCACTTGCGAATTCCTCAAATTTCAGATATATCGCGTACGCGATATCCAAAACTAACATGTCATCTGGTCCAGGAAGGTATCTGCAAAATTTTGCAGCAAGGAATGCCATCACAGTGAGAAAGAGAGATCAACCCTTTCTCATGGGAACTATCATAAAACATTTGATCGTAAATTTTAGTTCGGCAATTTTAGAAGATAAGTTTTAACACATTATTGTTTGTGATAAACAAGTAGTCTAAAGCTTTTAAACTCCATACCTAGCAGCACTGGTGAGGTATAGACAAGTTCTCTTGAAATTTGTTTTATCAACATGCTCAACTAAAAGATCAAGATCCTCAACCTGCAGTTAGGCGTAAAGCACATGTTTCAAGATCGATAACAAGAGAAGGGAATTCAAAAAAAAAAAAAAGAAGATGTTAATAGAGAAAATGGTGTGTGGTACCTCCATCAAGAGATCAACAGCTTCAGGTTCAGCATTGTGCTGCATCAAAAGCACAGAAGTATTAGAAACAGAAAACCAATGTAATTTTTAAAGAAAATTCTTCAGCAAAAATCAATTGTGTTAAGTTACATATGACAAGGAGAGAGCTATACCTTCATGTGAAAAGAAACAATTTGTTGCACAAGCTCCATTAGATCTTCAATGGGAGCCTCTTCACTCTGTATTAGCATAAAAAGAAATATGATTCAAAACCAGATTAACATCTCAGTTCTCACTAGTACAGAGAATCCTAAACTGCTGATCTCATAGAAAGTATTATGTCTAATGATTCCTTAAGACTTCTAACCTGCCGCTTGATATACTCTTGTGAAATTTCTCCTGCCAAGTTCCTGACAACAAATGATAAACTGAGCACCAACCCAAAAGTGGATTTTGAAACTAACATATCAACAGATAAAATTTAAAGCATGACCATAATCTAAAATTGTTCACAAGTTTGACCAGATATGTTATGAAGCTGGTCAATGCTCACCTCACATATTCATGACCCCATGAACCAATATCACCTTCTGAACCCAACAATCTGTACTTCAAACTCTCCTGTAGGATTGTCAAATCAAAATTAGAGCTCAGAATCAACAAACAGGGAATTAAAAATAAAAGATATGTAATTCCACATTTAATAGTGTTCAAAAAAAAACTTGGAAGTTACCCGTTCATCCTCAGCAGACATGGTAAGTGCCAACACAGACAGGATATCAGACAAGTATTTCTGCAAATGAGTAAAAATAATTTAGTGATGCAGAATATATGAATAAAAAGGAAACATCTAGGAAAGAAAAGACTTCAAAATGAAATATCTGATTTTTTAAAGTACGGCTAATTGTAATATGAAGGAATAGAGGCATCAATAGGCTACTTTCTAAACCTAATTAAAAAAGCAATAACCAAAATAACCCAAACATTTATATAGATTCCAATTTATCCAAAAATATATAAACAAAAAACAGTGCACATTACCCCTATAGAAACTAATGTCTCCATCTAGATCACCCTTCCCTGCACTGCTTGACCAAATAGACTACACTCGTCAAAGATGTAATGAAAAAGAAGAACAACCAAACCTTCAAATCGGAATCCGGCATTGTCTCATAAAAAGCCTTTAGGGTTCCATAATGAGGACGGAGAAACTTCAAAGGCTTTGGAACAGAAGTCATTGAGCTCGTTGAGGTGCGGATTTCATGCCTACAAAGGATATCAAACCAAACCATAAAAAATAAGCTTTATTCAGTCAGTGCAACTAAACCCATCAATGGATACTCCCACTAACTATAAAACAAAGCAAAGAAACCCTAATTTGATTCAGTCACCTCATGCTCTCAAGGGCTACTTTCTGTAGTCCAGGATCAGAATCTTGAACTCTCTCGACATACAGCTCCAACTGTTGTTTCAAAGCCAAATCCTCCTCCGACTGCGTATTCCAATAAACGAACCTTAATTTAGGGGGGGAGACGAAAAATTCAACAAAAACTCAAATCCAGAACGGCGACTTACCAGATCCTCCTCCTCTTTCTTCTTGAGATTCTTGGCCGGAGCCTTCGACTGGGAAGTTCCGGCGTCGTTTTTCGGATCCGACATCGTAATTAGGGTTGCTTTTCGGGGTAACGGGTTTTACTTTCAGGACTTTCTTTGGGAGAGGGCTTTGAAGGAAAAAAAAATAATATAGTGAAATTTAAATTTAAATTAATTTCTCCCCAAGCAACCGGTCTTTTCTCTTTTCACATTGGACCTAGACCAATCGTTGTTATGGGTTAAAACGGTTTATCATTTCGAAGCCCGTTTAAATACATGGATAGAAGTATTTGGTTCGGTTTTGGTAACCAATCAGGCCCCATAAAATAATTGGGTTTATTTTTCTAATGGTCCACTTATATTCTTACAAGGTCCTCCTAATGCTTTTATTCGAAATGAGTGTAATTAAGGATATAAACTAACTGACGTTCGATGAATCTTTTGAAGTTTGTTTATGTTTACTTTTATTTATTAAATTAATAAAAAAATTATTTAATTAAATGAATGAAGATAAATAAATGTTTTGTTCGGAAACATTCGATAATTTATTCGATTATATTCATTTTTAAATTTATTTGTATATATTTATATTTATTATTTTTTATAACAAAAGTATTATATTTAAAAAAATAAATAAAAACGTATATTAAAACCATTACAAAAGTGGTTATATAACCGGACATGGATCGGCAACCTTAATTAATAAACCTGTCCTCGCAAGGGAACAAGACAACAACCAAGTTGCACTACAACTTTAGTCGAAAAAAAGGGATTAGATTTCTTATTTCTACAGTAATTTAACCTCGAGTAATGTCGTCGGATTTTAGGGGTTTTCGCCGTCGGTGAAGTAGTAAGCTAGTCAAGCACAAGAGAGCGGTATCTTGGGGACTCCTTGACATTGCAGCTCTGCCAGAACACGTCGGTTGAGGGCGGTTTCAACCCAATTGGAAGCGGCAACCACGGTTTTGATAAAACGTCTCCGATGGCTGCATCGATGCTCTCTCTCGACTGTTTTCAGAAATATTGCATGTATAAATATAAAGATCATTTAATCTCATAATATTGAAATTCTAATTATTTTATGTACCATCGATGAGTCAAATGATAAATGTGTCGAAAATATACTAACCGGATGGAAGTCGAAAGGATGGTGGACGAATTGTCCGGCCAGGGTGTCGGTGCCGGTGTCTGCTTTATACATTGCATGGTGGGGAGGAACGCCCGGCACCGGTATTGCACCAAATCTCTGCATGTAAATTAAGCACCAAATCCCACTAAATTAATGAGTAAATCATTTAATTATATATATATATATATGTATGAAGATAAACAAGAAGCATGGATTTGTTTACCGTTGGCGCCGCAGTTAGTGGCGGCGGAAAGCAAGGTGTTCCGGGAGTTTGTCCATTTGGTACCTAATGAATGGAAAATCACCCCATTTAGCAGGCTGCTAAAAACTATTATATTTGTAAATTGATGCTAGTGAAAAGGGCGGCAAGAGCTTACACGGTGGTGGTGCCAAAAACTGGGATCTGCCGGTGGCGGAGGACACCAAGCAGGACGTGGCGGAGGGGACGGTGTGTGTGGCGCTAGATGCTTTGGCCATAAGTGCACTAAAGATCGATCCATGGTGGGATGACCCCATACATGCAAAGGCCTGAAATGATGGTTTTGGTGGTGCATGGGTGATGCCGACGACGGCATGGGCGGAAAACCCATCGTAGGTGGAAGCCAAAGGTTCATATCTCGCTTGGCTCCACAACTTAAAGGCGTATCTCCGCCGTAGATTTGCCTCCTGTGGACCCAGCTAGCGGCCTCCGCCTCACGAGCTAGCAAATGCTTCCGATGAGATCTATATTTCTTCGCACAAGTAGAAAACAAATGTAACAATGAATTCTTAAAACTTTAATCGCTTAAATGAATGGAAATAAACAACAAATTTACTGTTTTTTTTTCTTCAAAATAATTAATTAAGAGAAAAAAAATGGGAATTTATGGTTAAATTATTACTTGAAGATGGCTGGCGATGTTATGGCGAGTTAGACAATCGATTCCCATAATCTCTAAAATTCTCGACGGCACCGCCTTTTCAATCCCGAGCTGCTCCACCGCTTGCACGAATCTCCGGTGAAGCTCCGGCGTCCAATCCACCTACAAACAAACAAATAAGGAGATAATTAGACGTATACCGAAAGAACTTAGATACCGAAACGAATTCGAATTTTTAAAAAAAAAATCGAAAACCTAAATCCAAGTGTTAATTACTTTCATCTTTCTCGTGCCTTGATTGTTGTTGTTGTTCTTTGCTTTTGATGAAGATTTTCTACCCTTATAACCATCTTTGGGAGGCGTTTTAACTACTTTAGGTTCTTCTATTTTGCTAACGATTTCTTCGTTCGAACTCAAAACTTTATTTTCTTTTTCTTTCTTTTTATTATTGTCCTCGTCCGTTTTTTCCGCCGATGTGTTCACATCCGATTCCACGCCGCCGCTGGCGGCGGGAAACTCGACAAGAATTTCAGGATCCATCTCCAAATCCGGCAACACATCTCCCTCCACGTCAATACCGAGAAAAAGATCGTCGAAATCGATACTCTCGAGTAAGTCCCCGTCGGCGAAATCCTGGAACTCTTCGGAGCTGATAGTAAAACTCTCCATCTCTCCTTTGTTTTCATCTTTGCTTGTGTTCCTCAAAGGTGACACAGCTAGCATTAATAAGCTGTTGAAATTGTATTTTTCCCTTTTCCCGGTTAGCTGTTGAACGGAGATGAAGAGAAGAGGTGACTGAATAAATTTAACAAGTTGTTGTGGGGTTTATTGTCTGTTTGTTTACCGTGAAAATCTGGAAATGGAGTGTGGAAAAGATGAGATTTACACCACAACTTGGAGTGAGATCTCTTGCAATTTGTTTGTTTTTGTATATTATTTTTGTTCTTATTTGCTGCAAAAGCTTCCAAATTCTCATTTTCTATTATTATTTTTATTTTGTTTTATTTTAAATAATTAACGTTACAATGTTTTCTTGCTTATCATAAGTCGCGATATACTATAATACTCATTTTAAATTGATTTTAAATTTTCAATGTTCTAATTTTATTCTTAAACTATAAATTTTATTCAATATTAATTTATAAAATTTTAAAGTTTCAATTTCGTCCTTAAAGTATGCCTCTCGTTCTAATTTGATCCTCAATTTTTTTAACATTCTAATTTTATTCCTAAATGTTCAATATATGCATTGTACCCCATGTTAATAAGATAATTATAAAAAATATTAATTGTCATATAAATACCTAAAAGTATAATATGTTATGGTGTAAACGGTTAACCGGATAAAATTATAATATCTAAAAATTTAAGGATTAATTCAAAATTAAAGTCGTAGTTTAACCTAATATTTATTAAAATATAAATTCAAACATTACTCAAATTTTATCAACTCTATAATTAAAACTCTCTAAATTTAAAAAAAAATCAACAGTAATTAAACTGAAATAACTTATAAACATAATTATCTCGTCTATATCTCATCATCATGATCAAACCTTAAACTTCATATATTTTCTTACATCACATTCTTATTCAGTAAGTTTCTATTTATATAACTTTTGACGCTTCAATAATTTATTATATTATTATTTAAATTCTGATATAATTCATATATATTTATATCATGTTCGTATTTTCTTATCATATCTCGCTTTAATTATTGTTATTATTCTTGGTTTGTCTGTCCTGTCTTATTCAGGATCGTGTTTTAATGCTACACTGCATCTGTTACATTTACAATCTAGCACATATATTCTGTCTGAGCTTAATTTTACTAAAAAGGAAACTCCACGGCCTTGAGTTCTTTTTAAGGCTAAACAAAACATTAAAGTCGATGGTGGCTCACTATTTTTGTTTAAAGCTAATTTGTACGAAGTCAATCGTGTCGACCAGGGGTAAACGCTAGATGGAAATTAAATTAGTATAATTCAATTTTTTTTTAAAATTCGATTCAAACTATAAAATTCAAGTTTTGTTTGAATTGAGTTAAATTTTTGAATTCCTATATAAATTTAGTTTTAATTATTTATCATGTTATAATATAGTTTGATTATAATTTAAACAATTTTATCCAATTATAAAAGACATGTATATATATTTCATCATATTTTTATATCAATACATATATAAGGAAAAATTAAGAGACTCCACTCAAACTTAAGAATTAATATACTAATTACTAAAAATTTTAAATTATTCGAATTTTATTTTGTAACTCAAACTTTACTTAATTTTTTTGAGTCGAATTAAATTTATTAATTTTATGTTAAGATAAATCGAGTAAAAAATTCAATTTTTTTAATAAAATCAAATTTTACTAACTTCGTTTCGAATGTTATTATTATCCTCATTACTTAATGTTAGATTATTACATTACTCTAGATTAACAGCTCTTGTGATAAAATAAAATGAAAATCATCGACCACAATTTAAAGATATTCTGAAAATCGGTTGAAACGTGTACTTTCCTTTTCTAGTATTTTGTCACTGTCGTTTTGCGCTACTGCGGACAGTCGTTTCGGCTTGCAGTCGGAGTACTTTCCTTTTCTTGAAATGCTAGCCATATGAATTTAAAACTATTTTCTTAAAAAAAATTATATATTATATAACCATAACTAATATTTATAAATAATATTATCAAACCAATATATAATTCTCACATGTCAAAATTACTTATAAAATAAATAAATAAATAAATAATGCTAATAAAATATTTATTTATAAATAGTAATTTAGGAGAAGAAGAATAAAGATTAAAATGATGAATTTTTCAATATTAAAAATTATTATAGTATTTCAAATTATGATCAAATTAAATTAAATAATTTTTTGAGATTAAAAATGTTCTTATATCATATCGCATTAAAATAAAAATTAATTTAGTTATAATAATATATTAATTGAGTGATTTGTTTATAATAATTTTTTGATTAAATAGTATATTTATAATAAATTTTAATTAAATGACTTGTTTGTAACCTTTAGAAAAAAAATAATTACTTTTCCCATAAATCCAACTATGGAGTTGTTAATGATATATTCATGTGTTTGATATATAATAGATGCTGTGCCCAATTGACACATATTGTTCGTACCATGAAAATGACACAAGTGTCTTAATACTAATGTCTTAATGCAGACATGGACATGTTCTTCAATGGTCCTCACCACAACAATAATTGTTATTACACATAAATCTTCAAAATGACTGATGGTTAGGTTCTTCAATGGTCCCCTTAATCACCCTTCAACTCACTCTTCTGAAAATCAGGGATTGTATAGATTAGGTCAGATCTAATTTAAATTTGGATTTATATATTAAATATGATAATTAAAACAGTTATAATTAAGGATTAAATGAGATGTTTTTACGAATTTAATATGTAACTTTATTTTTTAAAAAGGGTTAACGACGATTAATGATGTAATACTTATTTTATATTTTTTTAATAATTTAGTGATAAAATTATAATTTTAATAACTTTTTATACTTCATATTTTTATATAAATGAGTGTTCCTTGATTATTATTGATATATTAATTTCTCAATTAAAAATTAAAATTATTAAACTATTTTGAATTACGATCAATTTAAATTAAGTGATTTATCTATAAAAAATCTTTAATTAAGTGGTATGTTTGTAAAACAAAAAAATCCGTAGATAATAAGAGCTAAATATATAATATACCGGTCAAAGTAGGATATACAAATAAAAATAATATCATCATATATTATCATCAAATTATTAAGAATATGTATAGATATATATTATTAATTTGATATATCAATAAAAAATAATTTCGAATAATCGTTTAGACTATTTATAAATAATTACAATAAAAAATTAATAATGTTTCTCTTAAAAATTTCTAATTTAATAATTTTATTTATAACTTATTTATACAATATCAAAATGTTAAGAATAAATTATAATCATATATAATATTATAATAATTATTTATAAAATATTCGATAAATATAACCGACATTCGTGGATGTGAATGTTCTCAACATCTACACAAATGTGATAGGGATGTAATTAAGTCATTTATCACAGTATTATAAAGAAATCATATAATATTTTAACATACCAAATTAAAAGACAAATAAACGTTACAATATTTAAATATCGAAGTTTATATTTTTAAAATCCGTATTAAATTAAAATAATTTGTGAATATTAAAAACTAATTTTATTATTATATCAATTTTATTAACTTTTCGTCTAAAAATTAGCGTCAGTCGCCTTTAATTAATTAATAAATTATTTTTTAACCTTTATAGTTTTGGGCTTAAAACCTGTAGCGTTAAGTTTGGGCTTTAAATCCAATAGAGGCAATTGAAAAAAGAAATTGTAACGGAAAACGCTAGAAGGAGGGCTTGAACCTCCGACCTTGTGGTTAACAGCCACACGCTCTAACCAACTGAGCTATTCCAGCCTTGTTTGTCTGTTAGAAATTTTTATTTTATCTTCACAAGATTAGCAATAATATATAGAATGATGGTTTAAATGCCACATTAAATATTTTGTTAAAGAAAAATTAATCATCATAAATAAATTATATTTTTATCGGCGATCAAAAATTTGATTATCGTTGATATTTTAAAATTTATGATTAACATCTATTCCTCATACGAGTCAAATAGTCAATAAAACACAAAAGATTAATATTTTTATCCTCTCGGTATACTTTAAAAAATAAAAAAATATATCACCTTAAAGATTTTATTGAAGTACATAAAATTTATTATATACTTTTCTAAGATGCAAATACCAAACATGACCTTGTCTCTTTCCTATTAAAAAATATTTTACTATTAAATATAATTTTTTTATTATTTAATTTATTTTAACTCATTTTTTTAGAAAAATCTCCAACTAAACGAACCCACCAAGAAGTATATCAATGCGAAAACTGTCCGCAGGCACACCCATGAAAACGTCAAAGGTCGCTGCAATTGAAAATCTAATTAATTCCAAAAATTTATGCCAATGAGAAAAAAAAGAATTTATTATAGAAGTCCATTATCAATGAAAGATAAATATAAACTATTTATTCTGCAACTTCAAAATTTCAATATCCTCTCTCAAATTCCAACGCAGAAACAAAGAAAACCCAGATTTGTTTTCCTTTAGCAAACAAAAATGGTGGATTGCAGACCATTGGGGTTCTTACTCGGACTTCCTTTCGCCCTCATTGCATTGGTTTTAGCCGTCGTCGGTGCTGTTATTTGGGTTCTCGGGTGAGTCTTTCTTTAACTTTTTACTACTTATTTTACCCATTTTATAACATTTCACATGGATCAAAGAGTTTACAAAGCAGTAAGAAATCTGGGTTTTTCTTCTTTTTAATTCGAGTGGGAAAAGTGTTTAAAATTGTGGGATTTTTTTTCTTTGAAAATTGGCTCCTGCAGGACCATATTGAGTTGCCTTTGCCCATGCTGCATTTGCTGTGCTGGACTTGCGAATTTGGCTGTGGATCTTATCAAGTTTCCTATTAGAGTTCTTAGTTGGTTCATTCATCAAATCCCACGCTGATTGATTCATGTTGATTATATTTTTGTGAACATCTTCTTCCATTTTTTTTCTATGATCTGATCTTAGAGAAAGGTTATTGATTTTAATTTGGTATTGTTTGATTTTTCTTTTTGTTTTACATCGTTAGACGATGTGGTTCTATGAATGTCTTTGTTGTTGATTAGTAAATAGTAACAAAGCTTAAGCATTTGATTCCTCATTTCTTGAGTGCTTTATCTTTTTGTATATTCTTATCTTCTTTGCGCGTTATGCACAGAATTTAAATTTCTACTTCTTTTTTTCTCCGTAGGTGCTTAACCAAATCATTGAAAAAATTGGTAAGGTTTTGATTAGTTGAATTAAACATTTCAAATTTGATTAGATTAAAATTTAAATAGTCTTCAAAAAATCTAATTCTATTTCTTTTAGAAATATAAGTAAACTATATAAATAATCCTAAAGTATTTTTTTATTAAATATCTTAAATATAAAAAATACAAAAGGATCTCTATTTTAAAATATAATAATACAAATGATGGGATAGTGAATATTTTTTTAAAAAAAAAATTGATGCTAATTTCTTAAAAATACCTCAACATTTTAATTTTCTACCAATTTAATCCCTATAAAGAGTTCAATGAATTCTAAATTCAAACGAAAGCAAGTCATTCTGCCATAGATAATTTTTTTATTATAATTTAAAAATTACATTTTCTCTTTAATAAAAAGAAGATAAAATTACTTAAATTTATTTTTTTAAAACATATTATTTTTCTTCACTGAAAAATCTTATATTTAATTTTTAAAATAAAATCAAAGAATAATACATTCCCCACACCTTTCACATTATTACAGCAATGATAAACATAAACATACATTATTTCTAAAGTACAAGCTAAAGAATTTAAACTAGATTGGTAAAATATAAGTGCCCAGCTCATTCCCATGCCCATGCCCCCATTGTTACGCCTCTACGGCTCTACCGACGACCAAGAATTTGCCTCGATCCAATCGAAAGCCAAAGGGCTTAAAAAAGCGTCGGGGATGCCGAAGGAAGTTACCAAAGCGAGTGCATGCGGACGAAGTTCACTACAGAGTTTCGTTATCTCTCTCCTCACACCGGCACCGTTGTCGACCGATAGGTACCCGTACCGGAGATACGAACCGTCTTCTGTGCAGGTTAACGCATACAATGATCTCAATGTTCCTAAGACATCCTGCAGAATAAGAGAAAGGATGCATATGAAACCTGAACCATGCTTTAAAATGGACAAACAAGAAAAGTTCTCGTGGGTGTTCGATAATTTTTCACACTAGTATTTATTTTTTTGTCTAACTCATTTTCATCCCAATTTAATAGTTATCAACAAAAATTAACACATGGGGGTTCGATAATATTTCAGATAAAATGAGATAGAAAAGTGTACGACAAACCAAAGATAACTATCAAGTTATAATAGGATTGAATTTGGTAATTTTAAGCTCAGATCATTGAGTTCAATTTTGCAAATAGAACTAT
Organism: Abelmoschus esculentus; assembly: GCA_035048815.1. Classification (NCBI taxonomy): domain Eukaryota; kingdom Viridiplantae; phylum Streptophyta; class Magnoliopsida; order Malvales; family Malvaceae; genus Abelmoschus; species Abelmoschus esculentus. The sequence continues at coordinate 12,106,584 of JAUCBN010000053.1, read as the reverse complement.
AAAAGAATCGAGTAATTTTGCAAATAGAAATGTAAAAGGATCGAGCGAAACTCGAGTATTGTTAAGTTTACTCTAAACTTGAAATATTTAAGTTTACATTTGATTCGACTCAAAAGCTTATGACCATAAATTTATCAAAGGGTATGAAATAATCACAACGGATGCATTAAATAGACATCAAGTGATTGATATTCAAACTCAATTAAAACTTGAGTTCGATTCAAAAAATCACAGCTAAAAAAAAACTCAAACTAAACCCTAATTTATTAATCATTATTCCTATTTTTAAGAAATTGGGTTTTGAACAAATATTAAATAAAACATACCTTCAATGAACCAGCAGGTAGAGTTGCTTCTGTCTCAACAAATGTTTGAAATATTGCTCGTTCCGAGAAAGCTCTGCTCAAATCCTCTCCTAGCTGATAACACTGGTGTACAGACAGTGATATGTGACAATTTGATTAGAAAGTTGAAAAACAAGGATAGCAATTTAGATAAACAAATTGGTTCCTCACCATAATGAAAGCCTGCTCGGAACTTGCCCCCTCAGCTCTACATTTCGAGACATCCGCAACAAAACGGTTCAAAAGATCTCGCTCTCTTAAGCACAAGGCATCCATCTGAGATAGAACAGCTGATCAGAGACGCCCATGCCCACGAATTCTAAACATGGAATATCGAAAACGGAAGAACTGATGATATACTTGTTTGTTATATTACCTGGAATTCCCTGCATCGGAGTGTTGTGCTAGTTAGCTGCGATGGAATGGCAGGGGAAGGTTTATTCATGTGTCCTAACCCCAGAGCCTTGAAACCATTGTTCCGTTTTCGAACTGCAATGTATTCGGCAAAAAGAGCCTTGCTGACCTGTGTTTAACATGTTCGATCCGTAAGTTGTAACTAGTTGTTCTTCTCAAAAGAAAATTTCTCAGGGAAAGACAATTGAAATTACCTGCTGCATCAAGATTGTATTGTCGCCCTCAAAAGTGGATTGCACATCAAATTCACCTTTCAGATGACCGACACGATTCTCGGTCTTTAATCCTTGCCCTCCGCAAGCTTCACGACATACCTGAAACATTTCAAAAATTGAACCTGTAACATACTTACAGTTAAAATGTTCAATCTAGTTCAGGATCGTTTGTTGGTTACCTGAAGTATTTGCATGTTATTCCAACTGAAAGTTGCTTTGAATGAACTTGAAACTACATGCATGGCTTTGATAGACTCCGGCGTCCTTGTCCTATACAACATTTTCATGTAATTTGCTGCAAAACTCATAGCATAGCTGCACCATATAAAAGTTCAAAGCAAATCAATACCAGTTGCTCTAACTAAATTAGTACTTGTTTCATTGCAATCGAAGCAATTCAACAAATTAAACGTACGGCTTCTCTATATGTGCAAGTAAATGAATGACGTAACTACCAAGCAAGTAAAAGGATGTCATGGTGAGTGAAGCTACAAGCTTTGTAGTTGCAAGTGCAAATCACACACTGAACTCCACCAGAGCTTCAGTTGAATACATATTTCAGAAAATAAACCTAGATATTCTTACGTTTTTGCAACAAGAGGGAAGAGTCGTCGTTGATATACTCTTGTGAAATTTCTCCTGCCAAGTTCCTGACAACAAATGATAAACTGAGCACCAACCCAAAAGTGGATTTTGAAACTAACATATCAACAGATAAAATTTAAAGCATGACCATAATCTAAAATTGTTCACAAGTTTGACCAGATATGTTATGAAGCTGGTCAATGCTCACCTCACATATTCATGACCCCATGAACCAATATCACCTTCTGAACCCAACAATCTGTACTTCAAACTCTCCTGTAGGATTGTCAAATCAAAATTAGAGCTCAGAATCAACAAACAGGGAATTAAAAATAAAAGATATGTAATTCCACATTTAATAGTGTTCAAAAAAAAACTTGGAAGTTACCCGTTCATCCTCAGCAGACATGGTAAGTGCCAACACAGACAGGATATCAGACAAGTATTTCTGCAAATGAGTAAAAATAATTTAGTGATGCAGAATATATGAATAAAAAGGAAACATCTAGGAAAGAAAAGACTTCAAAATGAAATATCTGATTTTTTAAAGTACGGCTAATTGTAATATGAAGGAATAGAGGCATCAATAGGCTACTTTCTAAACCTAATTAAAAAAGCAATAACCAAAATAACCCAAACATTTATATAGATTCCAATTTATCCAAAAATATATAAACAAAAAACAGTGCACATTACCCCTATAGAAACTAATGTCTCCATCTAGATCACCCTTCCCTGCACTGCTTGACCAAATAGACTACACTCGTCAAAGATGTAATGAAAAAGAAGAACAACCAAACCTTCAAATCGGAATCCGGCATTGTCTCATAAAAAGCCTTTAGGGTTCCATAATGAGGACGGAGAAACTTCAAAGGCTTTGGAACAGAAGTCATTGAGCTCGTTGAGGTGCGGATTTCATGCCTACAAAGGATATCAAACCAAACCATAAAAAATAAGCTTTATTCAGTCAGTGCAACTAAACCCATCAATGGATACTCCCACTAACTATAAAACAAAGCAAAGAAACCCTAATTTGATTCAGTCACCTCATGCTCTCAAGGGCTACTTTCTGTAGTCCAGGATCAGAATCTTGAACTCTCTCGACATACAGCTCCAACTGTTGTTTCAAAGCCAAATCCTCCTCCGACTGCGTATTCCAATAAACGAACCTTAATTTAGGGGGGGAGACGAAAAATTCAACAAAAACTCAAATCCAGAACGGCGACTTACCAGATCCTCCTCCTCTTTCTTCTTGAGATTCTTGGCCGGAGCCTTCGACTGGGAAGTTCCGGCGTCGTTTTTCGGATCCGACATCGTAATTAGGGTTGCTTTTCGGGGTAACGGGTTTTACTTTCAGGACTTTCTTTGGGAGAGGGCTTTGAAGGAAAAAAAAATAATATAGTGAAATTTAAATTTAAATTAATTTCTCCCCAAGCAACCGGTCTTTTCTCTTTTCACATTGGACCTAGACCAATCGTTGTTATGGGTTAAAACGGTTTATCATTTCGAAGCCCGTTTAAATACATGGATAGAAGTATTTGGTTCGGTTTTGGTAACCAATCAGGCCCCATAAAATAATTGGGTTTATTTTTCTAATGGTCCACTTATATTCTTACAAGGTCCTCCTAATGCTTTTATTCGAAATGAGTGTAATTAAGGATATAAACTAACTGACGTTCGATGAATCTTTTGAAGTTTGTTTATGTTTACTTTTATTTATTAAATTAATAAAAAAATTATTTAATTAAATGAATGAAGATAAATAAATGTTTTGTTCGGAAACATTCGATAATTTATTCGATTATATTCATTTTTAAATTTATTTGTATATATTTATATTTATTATTTTTTATAACAAAAGTATTATATTTAAAAAAATAAATAAAAACGTATATTAAAACCATTACAAAAGTGGTTATATAACCGGACATGGATCGGCAACCTTAATTAATAAACCTGTCCTCGCAAGGGAACAAGACAACAACCAAGTTGCACTACAACTTTAGTCGAAAAAAAGGGATTAGATTTCTTATTTCTACAGTAATTTAACCTCGAGTAATGTCGTCGGATTTTAGGGGTTTTCGCCGTCGGTGAAGTAGTAAGCTAGTCAAGCACAAGAGAGCGGTATCTTGGGGACTCCTTGACATTGCAGCTCTGCCAGAACACGTCGGTTGAGGGCGGTTTCAACCCAATTGGAAGCGGCAACCACGGTTTTGATAAAACGTCTCCGATGGCTGCATCGATGCTCTCTCTCGACTGTTTTCAGAAATATTGCATGTATAAATATAAAGATCATTTAATCTCATAATATTGAAATTCTAATTATTTTATGTACCATCGATGAGTCAAATGATAAATGTGTCGAAAATATACTAACCGGATGGAAGTCGAAAGGATGGTGGACGAATTGTCCGGCCAGGGTGTCGGTGCCGGTGTCTGCTTTATACATTGCATGGTGGGGAGGAACGCCCGGCACCGGTATTGCACCAAATCTCTGCATGTAAATTAAGCACCAAATCCCACTAAATTAATGAGTAAATCATTTAATTATATATATATATATATGTATGAAGATAAACAAGAAGCATGGATTTGTTTACCGTTGGCGCCGCAGTTAGTGGCGGCGGAAAGCAAGGTGTTCCGGGAGTTTGTCCATTTGGTACCTAATGAATGGAAAATCACCCCATTTAGCAGGCTGCTAAAAACTATTATATTTGTAAATTGATGCTAGTGAAAAGGGCGGCAAGAGCTTACACGGTGGTGGTGCCAAAAACTGGGATCTGCCGGTGGCGGAGGACACCAAGCAGGACGTGGCGGAGGGGACGGTGTGTGTGGCGCTAGATGCTTTGGCCATAAGTGCACTAAAGATCGATCCATGGTGGGATGACCCCATACATGCAAAGGCCTGAAATGATGGTTTTGGTGGTGCATGGGTGATGCCGACGACGGCATGGGCGGAAAACCCATCGTAGGTGGAAGCCAAAGGTTCATATCTCGCTTGGCTCCACAACTTAAAGGCGTATCTCCGCCGTAGATTTGCCTCCTGTGGACCCAGCTAGCGGCCTCCGCCTCACGAGCTAGCAAATGCTTCCGATGAGATCTATATTTCTTCGCACAAGTAGAAAACAAATGTAACAATGAATTCTTAAAACTTTAATCGCTTAAATGAATGGAAATAAACAACAAATTTACTGTTTTTTTTTCTTCAAAATAATTAATTAAGAGAAAAAAAATGGGAATTTATGGTTAAATTATTACTTGAAGATGGCTGGCGATGTTATGGCGAGTTAGACAATCGATTCCCATAATCTCTAAAATTCTCGACGGCACCGCCTTTTCAATCCCGAGCTGCTCCACCGCTTGCACGAATCTCCGGTGAAGCTCCGGCGTCCAATCCACCTACAAACAAACAAATAAGGAGATAATTAGACGTATACCGAAAGAACTTAGATACCGAAACGAATTCGAATTTTTAAAAAAAAAATCGAAAACCTAAATCCAAGTGTTAATTACTTTCATCTTTCTCGTGCCTTGATTGTTGTTGTTGTTCTTTGCTTTTGATGAAGATTTTCTACCCTTATAACCATCTTTGGGAGGCGTTTTAACTACTTTAGGTTTTTCTATTTTGCTAACGATTTCTTCGTTCGAACTCAAAACTTTATTTTCTTTTTCTTTCTTTTTATTATTGTCCTCGTCCGTTTTTTCCGCCGATGTGTTCACATCCGATTCCACGCCGCCGCTGGCGGCGGGAAACTCGACAAGAATTTCAGGATCCATCTCCAAATCCGGCAACACATCTCCCTCCACGTCAATACCGAGAAAAAGATCGTCGAAATCGATACTCTCGAGTAAGTCCCCGTCGGCGAAATCCTGGAACTCTTCGGAGCTGATAGTAAAACTCTCCATCTCTCCTTTGTTTTCATCTTTGCTTGTGTTCCTCAAAGGTGACACAGCTAGCATTAATAAGCTGTTGAAATTGTATTTTTCCCTTTTCCCGGTTAGCTGTTGAACGGAGATGAAGAGAAGAGGTGACTGAATAAATTTAACAAGTTGTTGTGGGGTTTATTGTCTGTTTGTTTACCGTGAAAATCTGGAAATGGAGTGTGGAAAAGATGAGATTTACACCACAACTTGGAGTGAGATCTCTTGCAATTTGTTTGTTTTTGTATATTATTTTTGTTCTTATTTGCTGCAAAAGCTTCCAAATTCTCATTTTCTATTATTATTTTTATTTTGTTTTATTTTAAATAATTAACGTTACAATGTTTTCTTGCTTATCATAAGTCGCGATATACTATAATACTCATTTTAAATTGATTTTAAATTTTCAATGTTCTAATTTTATTCTTAAACTATAAATTTTATTCAATATTAATTTATAAAATTTTAAAGTTTCAATTTCGTCCTTAAAGTATGCCTCTCGTTCTAATTTGATCCTCAATTTTTTTAACATTCTAATTTTATTCCTAAATGTTCAATATATGCATTGTACCCCATGTTAATAAGATAATTATAAAAAATATTAATTGTCATATAAATACCTAAAAGTATAATATGTTATGGTGTAAACGGTTAACCGGATAAAATTATAATATCTAAAAATTTAAGGATTAATTCAAAATTAAAGTCGTAGTTTAACCTAATATTTATTAAAATATAAATTCAAACATTACTCAAATTTTATCAACTCTATAATTAAAACTCTCTAAATTTAAAAAAAAATCAACAGTAATTAAACTGAAATAACTTATAAACATAATTATCTCGTCTATATCTCATCATCATGATCAAACCTTAAACTTCATATATTTTCTTACATCACATTCTTATTCAGTAAGTTTCTATTTATATAACTTTTGACGCTTCAATAATTTATTATATTATTATTTAAATTCTGATATAATTCATATATATTTATATCATGTTCGTATTTTCTTATCATATCTCGCTTTAATTATTGTTATTATTCTTGGTTTGTCTGTCCTGTCTTATTCAGGATCGTGTTTTAATGCTACACTGCATCTGTTACATTTACAATCTAGCACATATATTCTGTCTGAGCTTAATTTTACTAAAAAGGAAACTCCACGGCCTTGAGTTCTTTTTAAGGCTAAACAAAACATTAAAGTCGATGGTGGCTCACTATTTTTGTTTAAAGCTAATTTGTACGAAGTCAATCGTGTCGACCAGGGGTAAACGCTAGATGGAAATTAAATTAGTATAATTCAATTTTTTTTTAAAATTCGATTCAAACTATAAAATTCAAGTTTTGTTTGAATTGAGTTAAATTTTTGAATTCCTATATAAATTTAGTTTTAATTATTTATCATGTTATAATATAGTTTGATTATAATTTAAACAATTTTATCCAATTATAAAAGACATGTATATATATTTCATCATATTTTTATATCAATACATATATAAGGAAAAATTAAGAGACTCCACTCAAACTTAAGAATTAATATACTAATTACTAAAAATTTTAAATTATTCGAATTTTATTTTGTAACTCAAACTTTACTTAATTTTTTTGAGTCGAATTAAATTTATTAATTTTATGTTAAGATAAATCGAGTAAAAAATTCAATTTTTTTAATAAAATCAAATTTTACTAACTTCGTTTCGAATGTTATTATTATCCTCATTACTTAATGTTAGATTATTACATTACTCTAGATTAACAGCTCTTGTGATAAAATAAAATGAAAATCATCGACCACAATTTAAAGATATTCTGAAAATCGGTTGAAACGTGTACTTTCCTTTTCTAGTATTTTGTCACTGTCGTTTTGCGCTACTGCGGACAGTCGTTTCGGCTTGCAGTCGGAGTACTTTCCTTTTCTTGAAATGCTAGCCATATGAATTTAAAACTATTTTCTTAAAAAAAATTATATATTATATAACCATAACTAATATTTATAAATAATATTATCAAACCAATATATAATTCTCACATGTCAAAATTACTTATAAAATAAATAAATAAATAAATAATGCTAATAAAATATTTATTTATAAATAGTAATTTAGGAGAAGAAGAATAAAGATTAAAATGATGAATTTTTCAATATTAAAAATTATTATAGTATTTCAAATTATGATCAAATTAAATTAAATAATTTTTTGAGATTAAAAATGTTCTTATATCATATCGCATTAAAATAAAAATTAATTTAGTTATAATAATATATTAATTGAGTGATTTGTTTATAATAATTTTTTGATTAAATAGTATATTTATAATAAATTTTAATTAAATGACTTGTTTGTAACCTTTAGAAAAAAAATAATTACTTTTCCCATAAATCCAACTATGGAGTTGTTAATGATATATTCATGTGTTTGATATATAATAGATGCTGTGCCCAATTGACACATATTGTTCGTACCATGAAAATGACACAAGTGTCTTAATACTAATGTCTTAATGCAGACATGGACATGTTCTTCAATGGTCCTCACCACAACAATAATTGTTATTACACATAAATCTTCAAAATGACTGATGGTTAGGTTCTTCAATGGTCCCCTTAATCACCCTTCAACTCACTCTTCTGAAAATCAGGGATTGTATAGATTAGGTCAGATCTAATTTAAATTTGGATTTATATATTAAATATGATAATTAAAACAGTTATAATTAAGGATTAAATGAGATGTTTTTACGAATTTAATATGTAACTTTATTTTTTAAAAAGGGTTAACGACGATTAATGATGTAATACTTATTTTATATTTTTTTAATAATTTAGTGATAAAATTATAATTTTAATAACTTTTTATACTTCATATTTTTATATAAATGAGTGTTCCTTGATTATTATTGATATATTAATTTCTCAATTAAAAATTAAAATTATTAAACTATTTTGAATTACGATCAATTTAAATTAAGTGATTTATCTATAAAAAATCTTTAATTAAGTGGTATGTTTGTAAAACAAAAAAATCCGTAGATAATAAGAGCTAAATATATAATATACCGGTCAAAGTAGGATATACAAATAAAAATAATATCATCATATATTATCATCAAATTATTAAGAATATGTATAGATATATATTATTAATTTGATATATCAATAAAAAATAATTTCGAATAATCGTTTAGACTATTTATAAATAATTACAATAAAAAATTAATAATGTTTCTCTTAAAAATTTCTAATTTAATAATTTTATTTATAACTTATTTATACAATATCAAAATGTTAAGAATAAATTATAATCATATATAATATTATAATAATTATTTATAAAATATTCGATAAATATAACCGACATTCGTGGATGTGAATGTTCTCAACATCTACACAAATGTGATAGGGATGTAATTAAGTCATTTATCACAGTATTATAAAGAAATCATATAATATTTTAACATACCAAATTAAAAGACAAATAAACGTTACAATATTTAAATATCGAAGTTTATATTTTTAAAATCCGTATTAAATTAAAATAATTTGTGAATATTAAAAACTAATTTTATTATTATATCAATTTTATTAACTTTTCGTCTAAAAATTAGCGTCAGTCGCCTTTAATTAATTAATAAATTATTTTTTAACCTTTATAGTTTTGGGCTTAAAACCTGTAGCGTTAAGTTTGGGCTTTAAATCCAATAGAGGCAATTGAAAAAAGAAATTGTAACGGAAAACGCTAGAAGGAGGGCTTGAACCTCCGACCTTGTGGTTAACAGCCACACGCTCTAACCAACTGAGCTATTCCAGCCTTGTTTGTCTGTTAGAAATTTTTATTTTATCTTCACAAGATTAGCAATAATATATAGAATGATGGTTTAAATGCCACATTAAATATTTTGTTAAAGAAAAATTAATCATCATAAATAAATTATATTTTTATCGGCGATCAAAAATTTGATTATCGTTGATATTTTAAAATTTATGATTAACATCTATTCCTCATACGAGTCAAATAGTCAATAAAACACAAAAGATTAATATTTTTATCCTCTCGGTATACTTTAAAAAATAAAAAAATATATCACCTTAAAGATTTTATTGAAGTACATAAAATTTATTATATACTTTTCTAAGATGCAAATACCAAACATGACCTTGTCTCTTTCCTATTAAAAAATATTTTACTATTAAATATAATTTTTTTATTATTTAATTTATTTTAACTCATTTTTTTAGAAAAATCTCCAACTAAACGAACCCACCAAGAAGTATATCAATGCGAAAACTGTCCGCAGGCACACCCATGAAAACGTCAAAGGTCGCTGCAATTGAAAATCTAATTAATTCCAAAAATTTATGCCAATGAGAAAAAAAAGAATTTATTATAGAAGTCCATTATCAATGAAAGATAAATATAAACTATTTATTCTGCAACTTCAAAATTTCAATATCCTCTCTCAAATTCCAACGCAGAAACAAAGAAAACCCAGATTTGTTTTCCTTTAGCAAACAAAAATGGTGGATTGCAGACCATTGGGGTTCTTACTCGGACTTCCTTTCGCCCTCATTGCATTGGTTTTAGCCGTCGTCGGTGCTGTTATTTGGGTTCTCGGGTGAGTCTTTCTTTAACTTTTTACTACTTATTTTACCCATTTTATAACATTTCACATGGATCAAAGAGTTTACAAAGCAGTAAGAAATCTGGGTTTTTCTTCTTTTTAATTCGAGTGGGAAAAGTGTTTAAAATTGTGGGATTTTTTTTCTTTGAAAATTGGCTCCTGCAGGACCATATTGAGTTGCCTTTGCCCATGCTGCATTTGCTGTGCTGGACTTGCGAATTTGGCTGTGGATCTTATCAAGTTTCCTATTAGAGTTCTTAGTTGGTTCATTCATCAAATCCCACGCTGATTGATTCATGTTGATTATATTTTTGTGAACATCTTCTTCCATTTTTTTTCTATGATCTGATCTTAGAGAAAGGTTATTGATTTTAATTTGGTATTGTTTGATTTTTCTTTTTGTTTTACATCGTTAGACGATGTGGTTCTATGAATGTCTTTGTTGTTGATTAGTAAATAGTAACAAAGCTTAAGCATTTGATTCCTCATTTCTTGAGTGCTTTATCTTTTTGTATATTCTTATCTTCTTTGCGCGTTATGCACAGAATTTAAATTTCTACTTCTTTTTTTCTCCGTAGGTGCTTAACCAAATCATTGAAAAAATTGGTAAGGTTTTGATTAGTTGAATTAAACATTTCAAATTTGATTAGATTAAAATTTAAATAGTCTTCAAAAAATCTAATTCTATTTCTTTTAGAAATATAAGTAAACTATATAAATAATCCTAAAGTATTTTTTTATTAAATATCTTAAATATAAAAAATACAAAAGGATCTCTATTTTAAAATATAATAATACAAATGATGGGATAGTGAATATTTTTTTAAAAAAAAAATTGATGCTAATTTCTTAAAAATACCTCAACATTTTAATTTTCTACCAATTTAATCCCTATAAAGAGTTCAATGAATTCTAAATTCAAACGAAAGCAAGTCATTCTGCCATAGATAATTTTTTTATTATAATTTAAAAATTACATTTTCTCTTTAATAAAAAGAAGATAAAATTACTTAAATTTATTTTTTTAAAACATATTATTTTTCTTCACTGAAAAATCTTATATTTAATTTTTAAAATAAAATCAAAGAATAATACATTCCCCACACCTTTCACATTATTACAGCAATGATAAACATAAACATACATTATTTCTAAAGTACAAGCTAAAGAATTTAAACTAGATTGGTAAAATATAAGTGCCCAGCTCATTCCCATGCCCATGCCCCCATTGTTACGCCTCTACGGCTCTACCGACGACCAAGAATTTGCCTCGATCCAATCGAAAGCCAAAGGGCTTAAAAAAGCGTCGGGGATGCCGAAGGAAGTTACCAAAGCGAGTGCATGCGGACGAAGTTCACTACAGAGTTTCGTTATCTCTCTCCTCACACCGGCACCGTTGTCGACCGATAGGTACCCGTACCGGAGATACGAACCGTCTTCTGTGCAGGTTAACGCATACAATGATCTCAATGTTCCTAAGACATCCTGCAGAATAAGAGAAAGGATGCATATGAAACCTGAACCATGCTTTAAAATGGACAAACAAGAAAAGTTCTCGTGGGTGTTCGATAATTTTTCACACTAGTATTTATTTTTTTGTCTAACTCATTTTCATCCCAATTTAATAGTTATCAACAAAAATTAACACATGGGGGTTCGATAATATTTCAGATAAAATGAGATAGAAAAGTGTACGACAAACCAAAGATAACTATCAAGTTATAATAGGATTGAATTTGGTAATTTTAAGCTCAGATCATTGAGTTCAATTTTGCAAATAGAACTATAAAAGAATCGAGTAATTTTGCAAATAGAAATGTAAAAGGATCGAGCGAAACTCGAGTATTGTTAAGTTTACTCTAAACTTGAAATATTTAAGTTTACATTTGATTCGACTCAAAAGCTTATGACCATAAATTTATCAAAGGGTATGAAATAATCACAACGGATGCATTAAATAGACATCAAGTGATTGATATTCAAACTCAATTAAAACTTGAGTTCGATTCAAAAAATCACAGCTAAAAAAAAACTCAAACTAAACCCTAATTTATTAATCATTATTCCTATTTTTAAGAAATTGGGTTTTGAACAAATATTAAATAAAACATACCTTCAATGAACCAGCAGGTAGAGTTGCTTCTGTCTCAACAAATGTTTGAAATATTGCTCGTTCCGAGAAAGCTCTGCTCAAATCCTCTCCTAGCTGATAACACTGGTGTACAGACAGTGATATGTGACAATTTGATTAGAAAGTTGAAAAACAAGGATAGCAATTTAGATAAACAAATTGGTTCCTCACCATAATGAAAGCCTGCTCGGAACTTGCCCCCTCAGCTCTACATTTCGAGACATCCGCAACAAAACGGTTCAAAAGATCTCGCTCTCTTAAGCACAAGGCATCCATCTGAGATAGAACAGCTGATCAGAGACGCCCATGCCCACGAATTCTAAACATGGAATATCGAAAACGGAAGAACTGATGATATACTTGTTTGTTATATTACCTGGAATTCCCTGCATCGGAGTGTTGTGCTAGTTAGCTGCGATGGAATGGCAGGGGAAGGTTTATTCATGTGTCCTAACCCCAGAGCCTTGAAACCATTGTTCCGTTTTCGAACTGCAATGTATTCGGCAAAAAGAGCCTTGCTGACCTGTGTTTAACATGTTCGATCCGTAAGTTGTAACTAGTTGTTCTTCTCAAAAGAAAATTTCTCAGGGAAAGACAATTGAAATTACCTGCTGCATCAAGATTGTATTGTCGCCCTCAAAAGTGGATTGCACATCAAATTCACCTTTCAGATGACCGACACGATTCTCGGTCTTTAATCCTTGCCCTCCGCAAGCTTCACGACATACCTGAAACATTTCAAAAATTGAACCTGTAACATACTTACAGTTAAAATGTTCAATCTAGTTCAGGATCGTTTGTTGGTTACCTGAAGTATTTGCATGTTATTCCAACTGAAAGTTGCTTTGAATGAACTTGAAACTACATGCATGGCTTTGATAGACTCCGGCGTCCTTGTCCTATACAACATTTTCATGTAATTTGCTGCAAAACTCATAGCATAGCTGCACCATATAAAAGTTCAAAGCAAATCAATACCAGTTGCTCTAACTAAATTAGTACTTGTTTCATTGCAATCGAAGCAATTCAACAAATTAAACGTACGGCTTCTCTATATGTGCAAGTAAATGAATGACGTAACTACCAAGCAAGTAAAAGGATGTCATGGTGAGTGAAGCTACAAGCTTTGTAGTTGCAAGTGCAAATCACACACTGAACTCCACCAGAGCTTCAGTTGAATACATATTTCAGAAAATAAACCTAGATATTCTTACGTTTTTGCAACAAGAGGGAAGAGTCGTCGTTGATATACTCTTGTGAAATTTCTCCTGCCAAGTTCCTGACAACAAATGATAAACTGAGCACCAACCCAAAAGTGGATTTTGAAACTAACATATCAACAGATAAAATTTAAAGCATGACCATAATCTAAAATTGTTCACAAGTTTGACCAGATATGTTATGAAGCTGGTCAATGCTCACCTCACATATTCATGACCCCATGAACCAATATCACCTTCTGAACCCAACAATCTGTACTTCAAACTCTCCTGTAGGATTGTCAAATCAAAATTAGAGCTCAGAATCAACAAACAGGGAATTAAAAATAAAAGATATGTAATTCCACATTTAATAGTGTTCAAAAAAAAACTTGGAAGTTACCCGTTCATCCTCAGCAGACATGGTAAGTGCCAACACAGACAGGATATCAGACAAGTATTTCTGCAAATGAGTAAAAATAATTTAGTGATGCAGAATATATGAATAAAAAGGAAACATCTAGGAAAGAAAAGACTTCAAAATGAAATATCTGATTTTTTAAAGTACGGCTAATTGTAATATGAAGGAATAGAGGCATCAATAGGCTACTTTCTAAACCTAATTAAAAAAGCAATAACCAAAATAACCCAAACATTTATATAGATTCCAATTTATCCAAAAATATATAAACAAAAAACAGTGCACATTACCCCTATAGAAACTAATGTCTCCATCTAGATCACCCTTCCCTGCACTGCTTGACCAAATAGACTACACTCGTCAAAGATGTAATGAAAAAGAAGAACAACCAAACCTTCAAATCGGAATCCGGCATTGTCTCATAAAAAGCCTTTAGGGTTCCATAATGAGGACGGAGAAACTTCAAAGGCTTTGGAACAGAAGTCATTGAGCTCGTTGAGGTGCGGATTTCATGCCTACAAAGGATATCAAACCAAACCATAAAAAATAAGCTTTATTCAGTCAGTGCAACTAAACCCATCAATGGATACTCCCACTAACTATAAAACAAAGCAAAGAAACCCTAATTTGATTCAGTCACCTCATGCTCTCAAGGGCTACTTTCTGTAGTCCAGGATCAGAATCTTGAACTCTCTCGACATACAGCTCCAACTGTTGTTTCAAAGCCAAATCCTCCTCCGACTGCGTATTCCAATAAACGAACCTTAATTTAGGGGGGGAGACGAAAAATTCAACAAAAACTCAAATCCAGAACGGCGACTTACCAGATCCTCCTCCTCTTTCTTCTTGAGATTCTTGGCCGGAGCCTTCGACTGGGAAGTTCCGGCGTCGTTTTTCGGATCCGACATCGTAATTAGGGTTGCTTTTCGGGGTAACGGGTTTTACTTTCAGGACTTTCTTTGGGAGAGGGCTTTGAAGGAAAAAAAAATAATATAGTGAAATTTAAATTTAAATTAATTTCTCCCCAAGCAACCGGTCTTTTCTCTTTTCACATTGGACCTAGACCAATCGTTGTTATGGGTTAAAACGGTTTATCATTTCGAAGCCCGTTTAAATACATGGATAGAAGTATTTGGTTCGGTTTTGGTAACCAATCAGGCCCCATAAAATAATTGGGTTTATTTTTCTAATGGTCCACTTATATTCTTACAAGGTCCTCCTAATGCTTTTATTCGAAATGAGTGTAATTAAGGATATAAACTAACTGACGTTCGATGAATCTTTTGAAGTTTGTTTATGTTTACTTTTATTTATTAAATTAATAAAAAAATTATTTAATTAAATGAATGAAGATAAATAAATGTTTTGTTCGGAAACATTCGATAATTTATTCGATTATATTCATTTTTAAATTTATTTGTATATATTTATATTTATTATTTTTTATAACAAAAGTATTATATTTAAAAAAATAAATAAAAACGTATATTAAAACCATTACAAAAGTGGTTATATAACCGGACATGGATCGGCAACCTTAATTAATAAACCTGTCCTCGCAAGGGAACAAGACAACAACCAAGTTGCACTACAACTTTAGTCGAAAAAAAGGGATTAGATTTCTTATTTCTACAGTAATTTAACCTCGAGTAATGTCGTCGGATTTTAGGGGTTTTCGCCGTCGGTGAAGTAGTAAGCTAGTCAAGCACAAGAGAGCGGTATCTTGGGGACTCCTTGACATTGCAGCTCTGCCAGAACACGTCGGTTGAGGGCGGTTTCAACCCAATTGGAAGCGGCAACCACGGTTTTGATAAAACGTCTCCGATGGCTGCATCGATGCTCTCTCTCGACTGTTTTCAGAAATATTGCATGTATAAATATAAAGATCATTTAATCTCATAATATTGAAATTCTAATTATTTTATGTACCATCGATGAGTCAAATGATAAATGTGTCGAAAATATACTAACCGGATGGAAGTCGAAAGGATGGTGGACGAATTGTCCGGCCAGGGTGTCGGTGCCGGTGTCTGCTTTATACATTGCATGGTGGGGAGGAACGCCCGGCACCGGTATTGCACCAAATCTCTGCATGTAAATTAAGCACCAAATCCCACTAAATTAATGAGTAAATCATTTAATTATATATATATATATATGTATGAAGATAAACAAGAAGCATGGATTTGTTTACCGTTGGCGCCGCAGTTAGTGGCGGCGGAAAGCAAGGTGTTCCGGGAGTTTGTCCATTTGGTACCTAATGAATGGAAAATCACCCCATTTAGCAGGCTGCTAAAAACTATTATATTTGTAAATTGATGCTAGTGAAAAGGGCGGCAAGAGCTTACACGGTGGTGGTGCCAAAAACTGGGATCTGCCGGTGGCGGAGGACACCAAGCAGGACGTGGCGGAGGGGACGGTGTGTGTGGCGCTAGATGCTTTGGCCATAAGTGCACTAAAGATCGATCCATGGTGGGATGACCCCATACATGCAAAGGCCTGAAATGATGGTTTTGGTGGTGCATGGGTGATGCCGACGACGGCATGGGCGGAAAACCCATCGTAGGTGGAAGCCAAAGGTTCATATCTCGCTTGGCTCCACAACTTAAAGGCGTATCTCCGCCGTAGATTTGCCTCCTGTGGACCCAGCTAGCGGCCTCCGCCTCACGAGCTAGCAAATGCTTCCGATGAGATCTATATTTCTTCGCACAAGTAGAAAACAAATGTAACAATGAATTCTTAAAACTTTAATCGCTTAAATGAATGGAAATAAACAACAAATTTACTGTTTTTTTTTCTTCAAAATAATTAATTAAGAGAAAAAAAATGGGAATTTATGGTTAAATTATTACTTGAAGATGGCTGGCGATGTTATGGCGAGTTAGACAATCGATTCCCATAATCTCTAAAATTCTCGACGGCACCGCCTTTTCAATCCCGAGCTGCTCCACCGCTTGCACGAATCTCCGGTGAAGCTCCGGCGTCCAATCCACCTACAAACAAACAAATAAGGAGATAATTAGACGTATACCGAAAGAACTTAGATACCGAAACGAATTCGAATTTTTAAAAAAAAAATCGAAAACCTAAATCCAAGTGTTAATTACTTTCATCTTTCTCGTGCCTTGATTGTTGTTGTTGTTCTTTGCTTTTGATGAAGATTTTCTACCCTTATAACCATCTTTGGGAGGCGTTTTAACTACTTTAGGTTCTTCTATTTTGCTAACGATTTCTTCGTTCGAACTCAAAACTTTATTTTCTTTTTCTTTCTTTTTATTATTGTCCTCGTCCGTTTTTTCCGCCGATGTGTTCACATCCGATTCCACGCCGCCGCTGGCGGCGGGAAACTCGACAAGAATTTCAGGATCCATCTCCAAATCCGGCAACACATCTCCCTCCACGTCAATACCGAGAAAAAGATCGTCGAAATCGATACTCTCGAGTAAGTCCCCGTCGGCGAAATCCTGGAACTCTTCGGAGCTGATAGTAAAACTCTCCATCTCTCCTTTGTTTTCATCTTTGCTTGTGTTCCTCAAAGGTGACACAGCTAGCATTAATAAGCTGTTGAAATTGTATTTTTCCCTTTTCCCGGTTAGCTGTTGAACGGAGATGAAGAGAAGAGGTGACTGAATAAATTTAACAAGTTGTTGTGGGGTTTATTGTCTGTTTGTTTACCGTGAAAATCTGGAAATGGAGTGTGGAAAAGATGAGATTTACACCACAACTTGGAGTGAGATCTCTTGCAATTTGTTTGTTTTTGTATATTATTTTTGTTCTTATTTGCTGCAAAAGCTTCCAAATTCTCATTTTCTATTATTATTTTTATTTTGTTTTATTTTAAATAATTAACGTTACAATGTTTTCTTGCTTATCATAAGTCGCGATATACTATAATACTCATTTTAAATTGATTTTAAATTTTCAATGTTCTAATTTTATTCTTAAACTATAAATTTTATTCAATATTAATTTATAAAATTTTAAAGTTTCAATTTCGTCCTTAAAGTATGCCTCTCGTTCTAATTTGATCCTCAATTTTTTTAACATTCTAATTTTATTCCTAAATGTTCAATATAT
Source organism: Abelmoschus esculentus (assembly GCA_035048815.1). Taxonomy (NCBI): domain Eukaryota; kingdom Viridiplantae; phylum Streptophyta; class Magnoliopsida; order Malvales; family Malvaceae; genus Abelmoschus; species Abelmoschus esculentus. Next base: position 12,088,650 of record JAUCBN010000053.1, on the reverse strand, counting down.
GCATTGTACCCCATGTTAATAAGATAATTATAAAAAATATTAATTGTCATATAAATACCTAAAAGTATAATATGTTATGGTGTAAACGGTTAACCGGATAAAATTATAATATCTAAAAATTTAAGGATTAATTCAAAATTAAAGTCGTAGTTTAACCTAATATTTATTAAAATATAAATTCAAACATTACTCAAATTTTATCAACTCTATAATTAAAACTCTCTAAATTTAAAAAAAAATCAACAGTAATTAAACTGAAATAACTTATAAACATAATTATCTCGTCTATATCTCATCATCATGATCAAACCTTAAACTTCATATATTTTCTTACATCACATTCTTATTCAGTAAGTTTCTATTTATATAACTTTTGACGCTTCAATAATTTATTATATTATTATTTAAATTCTGATATAATTCATATATATTTATATCATGTTCGTATTTTCTTATCATATCTCGCTTTAATTATTGTTATTATTCTTGGTTTGTCTGTCCTGTCTTATTCAGGATCGTGTTTTAATGCTACACTGCATCTGTTACATTTACAATCTAGCACATATATTCTGTCTGAGCTTAATTTTACTAAAAAGGAAACTCCACGGCCTTGAGTTCTTTTTAAGGCTAAACAAAACATTAAAGTCGATGGTGGCTCACTATTTTTGTTTAAAGCTAATTTGTACGAAGTCAATCGTGTCGACCAGGGGTAAACGCTAGATGGAAATTAAATTAGTATAATTCAATTTTTTTTTAAAATTCGATTCAAACTATAAAATTCAAGTTTTGTTTGAATTGAGTTAAATTTTTGAATTCCTATATAAATTTAGTTTTAATTATTTATCATGTTATAATATAGTTTGATTATAATTTAAACAATTTTATCCAATTATAAAAGACATGTATATATATTTCATCATATTTTTATATCAATACATATATAAGGAAAAATTAAGAGACTCCACTCAAACTTAAGAATTAATATACTAATTACTAAAAATTTTAAATTATTCGAATTTTATTTTGTAACTCAAACTTTACTTAATTTTTTTGAGTCGAATTAAATTTATTAATTTTATGTTAAGATAAATCGAGTAAAAAATTCAATTTTTTTAATAAAATCAAATTTTACTAACTTCGTTTCGAATGTTATTATTATCCTCATTACTTAATGTTAGATTATTACATTACTCTAGATTAACAGCTCTTGTGATAAAATAAAATGAAAATCATCGACCACAATTTAAAGATATTCTGAAAATCGGTTGAAACGTGTACTTTCCTTTTCTAGTATTTTGTCACTGTCGTTTTGCGCTACTGCGGACAGTCGTTTCGGCTTGCAGTCGGAGTACTTTCCTTTTCTTGAAATGCTAGCCATATGAATTTAAAACTATTTTCTTAAAAAAAATTATATATTATATAACCATAACTAATATTTATAAATAATATTATCAAACCAATATATAATTCTCACATGTCAAAATTACTTATAAAATAAATAAATAAATAATGCTAATAAAATATTTATTTATAAATAGTAATTTAGGAGAAGAAGAATAAAGATTAAAATGATGAATTTTTCAATATTAAAAATTATTATAGTATTTCAAATTATGATCAAATTAAATTAAATAATTTTTTGAGATTAAAAATGTTCTTATATCATATCGCATTAAAATAAAAATTAATTTAGTTATAATAATATATTAATTGAGTGATTTGTTTATAATAATTTTTTGATTAAATAGTATATTTATAATAAATTTTAATTAAATGACTTGTTTGTAACCTTTAGAAAAAAAATAATTACTTTTCCCATAAATCCAACTATGGAGTTGTTAATGATATATTCATGTGTTTGATATATAATAGATGCTGTGCCCAATTGACACATATTGTTCGTACCATGAAAATGACACAAGTGTCTTAATACTAATGTCTTAATGCAGACATGGACATGTTCTTCAATGGTCCTCACCACAACAATAATTGTTATTACACATAAATCTTCAAAATGACTGATGGTTAGGTTCTTCAATGGTCCCCTTAATCACCCTTCAACTCACTCTTCTGAAAATCAGGGATTGTATAGATTAGGTCAGATCTAATTTAAATTTGGATTTATATATTAAATATGATAATTAAAACAGTTATAATTAAGGATTAAATGAGATGTTTTTACGAATTTAATATGTAACTTTATTTTTTAAAAAGGGTTAACGACGATTAATGATGTAATACTTATTTTATATTTTTTTAATAATTTAGTGATAAAATTATAATTTTAATAACTTTTTATACTTCATATTTTTATATAAATGAGTGTTCCTTGATTATTATTGATATATTAATTTCTCAATTAAAAATTAAAATTATTAAACTATTTTGAATTACGATCAATTTAAATTAAGTGATTTATCTATAAAAAATCTTTAATTAAGTGGTATGTTTGTAAAACAAAAAAATCCGTAGATAATAAGAGCTAAATATATAATATACCGGTCAAAGTAGGATATACAAATAAAAATAATATCATCATATATTATCATCAAATTATTAAGAATATGTATAGATATATATTATTAATTTGATATATCAATAAAAAATAATTTCGAATAATCGTTTAGACTATTTATAAATAATTACAATAAAAAATTAATAATGTTTCTCTTAAAAATTTCTAATTTAATAATTTTATTTATAACTTATTTATACAATATCAAAATGTTAAGAATAAATTATAATCATATATAATATTATAATAATTATTTATAAAATATTCGATAAATATAACCGACATTCGTGGATGTGAATGTTCTCAACATCTACACAAATGTGATAGGGATGTAATTAAGTCATTTATCACAGTATTATAAAGAAATCATATAATATTTTAACATACCAAATTAAAAGACAAATAAACGTTACAATATTTAAATATCGAAGTTTATATTTTTAAAATCCGTATTAAATTAAAATAATTTGTGAATATTAAAAACTAATTTTATTATTATATCAATTTTATTAACTTTTCGTCTAAAAATTAGCGTCAGTCGCCTTTAATTAATTAATAAATTATTTTTTAACCTTTATAGTTTTGGGCTTAAAACCTGTAGCGTTAAGTTTGGGCTTTAAATCCAATAGAGGCAATTGAAAAAAGAAATTGTAACGGAAAACGCTAGAAGGAGGGCTTGAACCTCCGACCTTGTGGTTAACAGCCACACGCTCTAACCAACTGAGCTATTCCAGCCTTGTTTGTCTGTTAGAAATTTTTATTTTATCTTCACAAGATTAGCAATAATATATAGAATGATGGTTTAAATGCCACATTAAATATTTTGTTAAAGAAAAATTAATCATCATAAATAAATTATATTTTTATCGGCGATCAAAAATTTGATTATCGTTGATATTTTAAAATTTATGATTAACATCTATTCCTCATACGAGTCAAATAGTCAATAAAACACAAAAGATTAATATTTTTATCCTCTCGGTATACTTTAAAAAATAAAAAAATATATCACCTTAAAGATTTTATTGAAGTACATAAAATTTATTATATACTTTTCTAAGATGCAAATACCAAACATGACCTTGTCTCTTTCCTATTAAAAAATATTTTACTATTAAATATAATTTTTTTATTATTTAATTTATTTTAACTCATTTTTTTAGAAAAATCTCCAACTAAACGAACCCACCAAGAAGTATATCAATGCGAAAACTGTCCGCAGGCACACCCATGAAAACGTCAAAGGTCGCTGCAATTGAAAATCTAATTAATTCCAAAAATTTATGCCAATGAGAAAAAAAAGAATTTATTATAGAAGTCCATTATCAATGAAAGATAAATATAAACTATTTATTCTGCAACTTCAAAATTTCAATATCCTCTCTCAAATTCCAACGCAGAAACAAAGAAAACCCAGATTTGTTTTCCTTTAGCAAACAAAAATGGTGGATTGCAGACCATTGGGGTTCTTACTCGGACTTCCTTTCGCCCTCATTGCATTGGTTTTAGCCGTCGTCGGTGCTGTTATTTGGGTTCTCGGGTGAGTCTTTCTTTAACTTTTTACTACTTATTTTACCCATTTTATAACATTTCACATGGATCAAAGAGTTTACAAAGCAGTAAGAAATCTGGGTTTTTCTTCTTTTTAATTCGAGTGGGAAAAGTGTTTAAAATTGTGGGATTTTTTTTCTTTGAAAATTGGCTCCTGCAGGACCATATTGAGTTGCCTTTGCCCATGCTGCATTTGCTGTGCTGGACTTGCGAATTTGGCTGTGGATCTTATCAAGTTTCCTATTAGAGTTCTTAGTTGGTTCATTCATCAAATCCCACGCTGATTGATTCATGTTGATTATATTTTTGTGAACATCTTCTTCCATTTTTTTTCTATGATCTGATCTTAGAGAAAGGTTATTGATTTTAATTTGGTATTGTTTGATTTTTCTTTTTGTTTTACATCGTTAGACGATGTGGTTCTATGAATGTCTTTGTTGTTGATTAGTAAATAGTAACAAAGCTTAAGCATTTGATTCCTCATTTCTTGAGTGCTTTATCTTTTTGTATATTCTTATCTTCTTTGCGCGTTATGCACAGAATTTAAATTTCTACTTCTTTTTTTCTCCGTAGGTGCTTAACCAAATCATTGAAAAAATTGGTAAGGTTTTGATTAGTTGAATTAAACATTTCAAATTTGATTAGATTAAAATTTAAATAGTCTTCAAAAAATCTAATTCTATTTCTTTTAGAAATATAAGTAAACTATATAAATAATCCTAAAGTATTTTTTTATTAAATATCTTAAATATAAAAAATACAAAAGGATCTCTATTTTAAAATATAATAATACAAATGATGGGATAGTGAATATTTTTTTAAAAAAAAAATTGATGCTAATTTCTTAAAAATACCTCAACATTTTAATTTTCTACCAATTTAATCCCTATAAAGAGTTCAATGAATTCTAAATTCAAACGAAAGCAAGTCATTCTGCCATAGATAATTTTTTTATTATAATTTAAAAATTACATTTTCTCTTTAATAAAAAGAAGATAAAATTACTTAAATTTATTTTTTTAAAACATATTATTTTTCTTCACTGAAAAATCTTATATTTAATTTTTAAAATAAAATCAAAGAATAATACATTCCCCACACCTTTCACATTATTACAGCAATGATAAACATAAACATACATTATTTCTAAAGTACAAGCTAAAGAATTTAAACTAGATTGGTAAAATATAAGTGCCCAGCTCATTCCCATGCCCATGCCCCCATTGTTACGCCTCTACGGCTCTACCGACGACCAAGAATTTGCCTCGATCCAATCGAAAGCCAAAGGGCTTAAAAAAGCGTCGGGGATGCCGAAGGAAGTTACCAAAGCGAGTGCATGCGGACGAAGTTCACTACAGAGTTTCGTTATCTCTCTCCTCACACCGGCACCGTTGTCGACCGATAGGTACCCGTACCGGAGATACGAACCGTCTTCTGTGCAGGTTAACGCATACAATGATCTCAATGTTCCTAAGACATCCTGCAGAATAAGAGAAAGGATGCATATGAAACCTGAACCATGCTTTAAAATGGACAAACAAGAAAAGTTCTCGTGGGTGTTCGATAATTTTTCACACTAGTATTTATTTTTTTGTCTAACTCATTTTCATCCCAATTTAATAGTTATCAACAAAAATTAACACATGGGGGTTCGATAATATTTCAGATAAAATGAGATAGAAAAGTGTACGACAAACCAAAGATAACTATCAAGTTATAATAGGATTGAATTTGGTAATTTTAAGCTCAGATCATTGAGTTCAATTTTGCAAATAGAACTATAAAAGAATCGAGTAATTTTGCAAATAGAAATGTAAAAGGATCGAGCGAAACTCGAGTATTGTTAAGTTTACTCTAAACTTGAAATATTTAAGTTTACATTTGATTCGACTCAAAAGCTTATGACCATAAATTTATCAAAGGGTATGAAATAATCACAACGGATGCATTAAATAGACATCAAGTGATTGATATTCAAACTCAATTAAAACTTGAGTTCGATTCAAAAAATCACAGCTAAAAAAAAACTCAAACTAAACCCTAATTTATTAATCATTATTCCTATTTTTAAGAAATTGGGTTTTGAACAAATATTAAATAAAACATACCTTCAATGAACCAGCAGGTAGAGTTGCTTCTGTCTCAACAAATGTTTGAAATATTGCTCGTTCCGAGAAAGCTCTGCTCAAATCCTCTCCTAGCTGATAACACTGGTGTACAGACAGTGATATGTGACAATTTGATTAGAAAGTTGAAAAACAAGGATAGCAATTTAGATAAACAAATTGGTTCCTCACCATAATGAAAGCCTGCTCGGAACTTGCCCCCTCAGCTCTACATTTCGAGACATCCGCAACAAAACGGTTCAAAAGATCTCGCTCTCTTAAGCACAAGGCATCCATCTGAGATAGAACAGCTGATCAGAGACGCCCATGCCCACGAATTCTAAACATGGAATATCGAAAACGGAAGAACTGATGATATACTTGTTTGTTATATTACCTGGAATTCCCTGCATCGGAGTGTTGTGCTAGTTAGCTGCGATGGAATGGCAGGGGAAGGTTTATTCATGTGTCCTAACCCCAGAGCCTTGAAACCATTGTTCCGTTTTCGAACTGCAATGTATTCGGCAAAAAGAGCCTTGCTGACCTGTGTTTAACATGTTCGATCCGTAAGTTGTAACTAGTTGTTCTTCTCAAAAGAAAATTTCTCAGGGAAAGACAATTGAAATTACCTGCTGCATCAAGATTGTATTGTCGCCCTCAAAAGTGGATTGCACATCAAATTCACCTTTCAGATGACCGACACGATTCTCGGTCTTTAATCCTTGCCCTCCGCAAGCTTCACGACATACCTGAAACATTTCAAAAATTGAACCTGTAACATACTTACAGTTAAAATGTTCAATCTAGTTCAGGATCGTTTGTTGGTTACCTGAAGTATTTGCATGTTATTCCAACTGAAAGTTGCTTTGAATGAACTTGAAACTACATGCATGGCTTTGATAGACTCCGGCGTCCTTGTCCTATACAACATTTTCATGTAATTTGCTGCAAAACTCATAGCATAGCTGCACCATATAAAAGTTCAAAGCAAATCAATACCAGTTGCTCTAACTAAATTAGTACTTGTTTCATTGCAATCGAAGCAATTCAACAAATTAAACGTACGGCTTCTCTATATGTGCAAGTAAATGAATGACGTAACTACCAAGCAAGTAAAAGGATGTCATGGTGAGTGAAGCTACAAGCTTTGTAGTTGCAAGTGCAAATCACACACTGAACTCCACCAGAGCTTCAGTTGAATACATATTTCAGAAAATAAACCTAGATATTCTTACGTTTTTGCAACAAGAGGGAAGAGTCGTCGTTGATATACTCTTGTGAAATTTCTCCTGCCAAGTTCCTGACAACAAATGATAAACTGAGCACCAACCCAAAAGTGGATTTTGAAACTAACATATCAACAGATAAAATTTAAAGCATGACCATAATCTAAAATTGTTCACAAGTTTGACCAGATATGTTATGAAGCTGGTCAATGCTCACCTCACATATTCATGACCCCATGAACCAATATCACCTTCTGAACCCAACAATCTGTACTTCAAACTCTCCTGTAGGATTGTCAAATCAAAATTAGAGCTCAGAATCAACAAACAGGGAATTAAAAATAAAAGATATGTAATTCCACATTTAATAGTGTTCAAAAAAAAACTTGGAAGTTACCCGTTCATCCTCAGCAGACATGGTAAGTGCCAACACAGACAGGATATCAGACAAGTATTTCTGCAAATGAGTAAAAATAATTTAGTGATGCAGAATATATGAATAAAAAGGAAACATCTAGGAAAGAAAAGACTTCAAAATGAAATATCTGATTTTTTAAAGTACGGCTAATTGTAATATGAAGGAATAGAGGCATCAATAGGCTACTTTCTAAACCTAATTAAAAAAGCAATAACCAAAATAACCCAAACATTTATATAGATTCCAATTTATCCAAAAATATATAAACAAAAAACAGTGCACATTACCCCTATAGAAACTAATGTCTCCATCTAGATCACCCTTCCCTGCACTGCTTGACCAAATAGACTACACTCGTCAAAGATGTAATGAAAAAGAAGAACAACCAAACCTTCAAATCGGAATCCGGCATTGTCTCATAAAAAGCCTTTAGGGTTCCATAATGAGGACGGAGAAACTTCAAAGGCTTTGGAACAGAAGTCATTGAGCTCGTTGAGGTGCGGATTTCATGCCTACAAAGGATATCAAACCAAACCATAAAAAATAAGCTTTATTCAGTCAGTGCAACTAAACCCATCAATGGATACTCCCACTAACTATAAAACAAAGCAAAGAAACCCTAATTTGATTCAGTCACCTCATGCTCTCAAGGGCTACTTTCTGTAGTCCAGGATCAGAATCTTGAACTCTCTCGACATACAGCTCCAACTGTTGTTTCAAAGCCAAATCCTCCTCCGACTGCGTATTCCAATAAACGAACCTTAATTTAGGGGGGGAGACGAAAAATTCAACAAAAACTCAAATCCAGAACGGCGACTTACCAGATCCTCCTCCTCTTTCTTCTTGAGATTCTTGGCCGGAGCCTTCGACTGGGAAGTTCCGGCGTCGTTTTTCGGATCCGACATCGTAATTAGGGTTGCTTTTCGGGGTAACGGGTTTTACTTTCAGGACTTTCTTTGGGAGAGGGCTTTGAAGGAAAAAAAAATAATATAGTGAAATTTAAATTTAAATTAATTTCTCCCCAAGCAACCGGTCTTTTCTCTTTTCACATTGGACCTAGACCAATCGTTGTTATGGGTTAAAACGGTTTATCATTTCGAAGCCCGTTTAAATACATGGATAGAAGTATTTGGTTCGGTTTTGGTAACCAATCAGGCCCCATAAAATAATTGGGTTTATTTTTCTAATGGTCCACTTATATTCTTACAAGGTCCTCCTAATGCTTTTATTCGAAATGAGTGTAATTAAGGATATAAACTAACTGACGTTCGATGAATCTTTTGAAGTTTGTTTATGTTTACTTTTATTTATTAAATTAATAAAAAAATTATTTAATTAAATGAATGAAGATAAATAAATGTTTTGTTCGGAAACATTCGATAATTTATTCGATTATATTCATTTTTAAATTTATTTGTATATATTTATATTTATTATTTTTTATAACAAAAGTATTATATTTAAAAAAATAAATAAAAACGTATATTAAAACCATTACAAAAGTGGTTATATAACCGGACATGGATCGGCAACCTTAATTAATAAACCTGTCCTCGCAAGGGAACAAGACAACAACCAAGTTGCACTACAACTTTAGTCGAAAAAAAGGGATTAGATTTCTTATTTCTACAGTAATTTAACCTCGAGTAATGTCGTCGGATTTTAGGGGTTTTCGCCGTCGGTGAAGTAGTAAGCTAGTCAAGCACAAGAGAGCGGTATCTTGGGGACTCCTTGACATTGCAGCTCTGCCAGAACACGTCGGTTGAGGGCGGTTTCAACCCAATTGGAAGCGGCAACCACGGTTTTGATAAAACGTCTCCGATGGCTGCATCGATGCTCTCTCTCGACTGTTTTCAGAAATATTGCATGTATAAATATAAAGATCATTTAATCTCATAATATTGAAATTCTAATTATTTTATGTACCATCGATGAGTCAAATGATAAATGTGTCGAAAATATACTAACCGGATGGAAGTCGAAAGGATGGTGGACGAATTGTCCGGCCAGGGTGTCGGTGCCGGTGTCTGCTTTATACATTGCATGGTGGGGAGGAACGCCCGGCACCGGTATTGCACCAAATCTCTGCATGTAAATTAAGCACCAAATCCCACTAAATTAATGAGTAAATCATTTAATTATATATATATATATATGTATGAAGATAAACAAGAAGCATGGATTTGTTTACCGTTGGCGCCGCAGTTAGTGGCGGCGGAAAGCAAGGTGTTCCGGGAGTTTGTCCATTTGGTACCTAATGAATGGAAAATCACCCCATTTAGCAGGCTGCTAAAAACTATTATATTTGTAAATTGATGCTAGTGAAAAGGGCGGCAAGAGCTTACACGGTGGTGGTGCCAAAAACTGGGATCTGCCGGTGGCGGAGGACACCAAGCAGGACGTGGCGGAGGGGACGGTGTGTGTGGCGCTAGATGCTTTGGCCATAAGTGCACTAAAGATCGATCCATGGTGGGATGACCCCATACATGCAAAGGCCTGAAATGATGGTTTTGGTGGTGCATGGGTGATGCCGACGACGGCATGGGCGGAAAACCCATCGTAGGTGGAAGCCAAAGGTTCATATCTCGCTTGGCTCCACAACTTAAAGGCGTATCTCCGCCGTAGATTTGCCTCCTGTGGACCCAGCTAGCGGCCTCCGCCTCACGAGCTAGCAAATGCTTCCGATGAGATCTATATTTCTTCGCACAAGTAGAAAACAAATGTAACAATGAATTCTTAAAACTTTAATCGCTTAAATGAATGGAAATAAACAACAAATTTACTGTTTTTTTTTCTTCAAAATAATTAATTAAGAGAAAAAAAATGGGAATTTATGGTTAAATTATTACTTGAAGATGGCTGGCGATGTTATGGCGAGTTAGACAATCGATTCCCATAATCTCTAAAATTCTCGACGGCACCGCCTTTTCAATCCCGAGCTGCTCCACCGCTTGCACGAATCTCCGGTGAAGCTCCGGCGTCCAATCCACCTACAAACAAACAAATAAGGAGATAATTAGACGTATACCGAAAGAACTTAGATACCGAAACGAATTCGAATTTTTAAAAAAAAAATCGAAAACCTAAATCCAAGTGTTAATTACTTTCATCTTTCTCGTGCCTTGATTGTTGTTGTTGTTCTTTGCTTTTGATGAAGATTTTCTACCCTTATAACCATCTTTGGGAGGCGTTTTAACTACTTTAGGTTTTTCTATTTTGCTAACGATTTCTTCGTTCGAACTCAAAACTTTATTTTCTTTTTCTTTCTTTTTATTATTGTCCTCGTCCGTTTTTTCCGCCGATGTGTTCACATCCGATTCCACGCCGCCGCTGGCGGCGGGAAACTCGACAAGAATTTCAGGATCCATCTCCAAATCCGGCAACACATCTCCCTCCACGTCAATACCGAGAAAAAGATCGTCGAAATCGATACTCTCGAGTAAGTCCCCGTCGGCGAAATCCTGGAACTCTTCGGAGCTGATAGTAAAACTCTCCATCTCTCCTTTGTTTTCATCTTTGCTTGTGTTCCTCAAAGGTGACACAGCTAGCATTAATAAGCTGTTGAAATTGTATTTTTCCCTTTTCCCGGTTAGCTGTTGAACGGAGATGAAGAGAAGAGGTGACTGAATAAATTTAACAAGTTGTTGTGGGGTTTATTGTCTGTTTGTTTACCGTGAAAATCTGGAAATGGAGTGTGGAAAAGATGAGATTTACACCACAACTTGGAGTGAGATCTCTTGCAATTTGTTTGTTTTTGTATATTATTTTTGTTCTTATTTGCTGCAAAAGCTTCCAAATTCTCATTTTCTATTATTATTTTTATTTTGTTTTATTTTAAATAATTAACGTTACAATGTTTTCTTGCTTATCATAAGTCGCGATATACTATAATACTCATTTTAAATTGATTTTAAATTTTCAATGTTCTAATTTTATTCTTAAACTATAAATTTTATTCAATATTAATTTATAAAATTTTAAAGTTTCAATTTCGTCCTTAAAGTATGCCTCTCGTTCTAATTTGATCCTCAATTTTTTTAACATTCTAATTTTATTCCTAAATGTTCAATATATGCATTGTACCCCATGTTAATAAGATAATTATAAAAAATATTAATTGTCATATAAATACCTAAAAGTATAATATGTTATGGTGTAAACGGTTAACCGGATAAAATTATAATATCTAAAAATTTAAGGATTAATTCAAAATTAAAGTCGTAGTTTAACCTAATATTTATTAAAATATAAATTCAAACATTACTCAAATTTTATCAACTCTATAATTAAAACTCTCTAAATTTAAAAAAAAATCAACAGTAATTAAACTGAAATAACTTATAAACATAATTATCTCGTCTATATCTCATCATCATGATCAAACCTTAAACTTCATATATTTTCTTACATCACATTCTTATTCAGTAAGTTTCTATTTATATAACTTTTGACGCTTCAATAATTTATTATATTATTATTTAAATTCTGATATAATTCATATATATTTATATCATGTTCGTATTTTCTTATCATATCTCGCTTTAATTATTGTTATTATTCTTGGTTTGTCTGTCCTGTCTTATTCAGGATCGTGTTTTAATGCTACACTGCATCTGTTACATTTACAATCTAGCACATATATTCTGTCTGAGCTTAATTTTACTAAAAAGGAAACTCCACGGCCTTGAGTTCTTTTTAAGGCTAAACAAAACATTAAAGTCGATGGTGGCTCACTATTTTTGTTTAAAGCTAATTTGTACGAAGTCAATCGTGTCGACCAGGGGTAAACGCTAGATGGAAATTAAATTAGTATAATTCAATTTTTTTTTAAAATTCGATTCAAACTATAAAATTCAAGTTTTGTTTGAATTGAGTTAAATTTTTGAATTCCTATATAAATTTAGTTTTAATTATTTATCATGTTATAATATAGTTTGATTATAATTTAAACAATTTTATCCAATTATAAAAGACATGTATATATATTTCATCATATTTTTATATCAATACATATATAAGGAAAAATTAAGAGACTCCACTCAAACTTAAGAATTAATATACTAATTACTAAAAATTTTAAATTATTCGAATTTTATTTTGTAACTCAAACTTTACTTAATTTTTTTGAGTCGAATTAAATTTATTAATTTTATGTTAAGATAAATCGAGTAAAAAATTCAATTTTTTTAATAAAATCAAATTTTACTAACTTCGTTTCGAATGTTATTATTATCCTCATTACTTAATGTTAGATTATTACATTACTCTAGATTAACAGCTCTTGTGATAAAATAAAATGAAAATCATCGACCACAATTTAAAGATATTCTGAAAATCGGTTGAAACGTGTACTTTCCTTTTCTAGTATTTTGTCACTGTCGTTTTGCGCTACTGCGGACAGTCGTTTCGGCTTGCAGTCGGAGTACTTTCCTTTTCTTGAAATGCTAGCCATATGAATTTAAAACTATTTTCTTAAAAAAAATTATATATTATATAACCATAACTAATATTTATAAATAATATTATCAAACCAATATATAATTCTCACATGTCAAAATTACTTATAAAATAAATAAATAAATAAATAATGCTAATAAAATATTTATTTATAAATAGTAATTTAGGAGAAGAAGAATAAAGATTAAAATGATGAATTTTTCAATATTAAAAATTATTATAGTATTTCAAATTATGATCAAATTAAATTAAATAATTTTTTGAGATTAAAAATGTTCTTATATCATATCGCATTAAAATAAAAATTAATTTAGTTATAATAATATATTAATTGAGTGATTTGTTTATAATAATTTTTTGATTAAATAGTATATTTATAATAAATTTTAATTAAATGACTTGTTTGTAACCTTTAGAAAAAAAATAATTACTTTTCCCATAAATCCAACTATGGAGTTGTTAATGATATATTCATGTGTTTGATATATAATAGATGCTGTGCCCAATTGACACATATTGTTCGTACCATGAAAATGACACAAGTGTCTTAATACTAATGTCTTAATGCAGACATGGACATGTTCTTCAATGGTCCTCACCACAACAATAATTGTTATTACACATAAATCTTCAAAATGACTGATGGTTAGGTTCTTCAATGGTCCCCTTAATCACCCTTCAACTCACTCTTCTGAAAATCAGGGATTGTATAGATTAGGTCAGATCTAATTTAAATTTGGATTTATATATTAAATATGATAATTAAAACAGTTATAATTAAGGATTAAATGAGATGTTTTTACGAATTTAATATGTAACTTTATTTTTTAAAAAGGGTTAACGACGATTAATGATGTAATACTTATTTTATATTTTTTTAATAATTTAGTGATAAAATTATAATTTTAATAACTTTTTATACTTCATATTTTTATATAAATGAGTGTTCCTTGATTATTATTGATATATTAATTTCTCAATTAAAAATTAAAATTATTAAACTATTTTGAATTACGATCAATTTAAATTAAGTGATTTATCTATAAAAAATCTTTAATTAAGTGGTATGTTTGTAAAACAAAAAAATCCGTAGATAATAAGAGCTAAATATATAATATACCGGTCAAAGTAGGATATACAAATAAAAATAATATCATCATATATTATCATCAAATTATTAAGAATATGTATAGATATATATTATTAATTTGATATATCAATAAAAAATAATTTCGAATAATCGTTTAGACTATTTATAAATAATTACAATAAAAAATTAATAATGTTTCTCTTAAAAATTTCTAATTTAATAATTTTATTTATAACTTATTTATACAATATCAAAATGTTAAGAATAAATTATAATCATATATAATATTATAATAATTATTTATAAAATATTCGATAAATATAACCGACATTCGTGGATGTGAATGTTCTCAACATCTACACAAATGTGATAGGGATGTAATTAAGTCATTTATCACAGTATTATAAAGAAATCATATAATATTTTAACATACCAAATTAAAAGACAAATAAACGTTACAATATTTAAATATCGAAGTTTATATTTTTAAAATCCGTATTAAATTAAAATAATTTGTGAATATTAAAAACTAATTTTATTATTATATCAATTTTATTAACTTTTCGTCTAAAAATTAGCGTCAGTCGCCTTTAATTAATTAATAAATTATTTTTTAACCTTTATAGTTTTGGGCTTAAAACCTGTAGCGTTAAGTTTGGGCTTTAAATCCAATAGAGGCAATTGAAAAAAGAAATTGTAACGGAAAACGCTAGAAGGAGGGCTTGAACCTCCGACCTTGTGGTTAACAGCCACACGCTCTAACCAACTGAGCTATTCCAGCCTTGTTTGTCTGTTAGAAATTTTTATTTTATCTTCACAAGATTAGCAATAATATATAGAATGATGGTTTAAATGCCACATTAAATATTTTGTTAAAGAAAAATTAATCATCATAAATAAATTATATTTTTATCGGCGATCAAAAATTTGATTATCGTTGATATTTTAAAATTTATGATTAACATCTATTCCTCATACGAGTCAAATAGTCAATAAAACACAAAAGATTAATATTTTTATCCTCTCGGTATACTTTAAAAAATAAAAAAATATATCACCTTAAAGATTTTATTGAAGTACATAAAATTTATTATATACTTTTCTAAGATGCAAATACCAAACATGACCTTGTCTCTTTCCTATTAAAAAATATTTTACTATTAAATATAATTTTTTTATTATTTAATTTATTTTAACTCATTTTTTTAGAAAAATCTCCAACTAAACGAACCCACCAAGAAGTATATCAATGCGAAAACTGTCCGCAGGCACACCCATGAAAACGTCAAAGGTCGCTGCAATTGAAAATCTAATTAATTCCAAAAATTTATGCCAATGAGAAAAAAAAGAATTTATTATAGAAGTCCATTATCAATGAAAGATAAATATAAACTATTTATTCTGCAACTTCAAAATTTCAATATCCTCTCTCAAATTCCAACGCAGAAACAAAGAAAACCCAGATTTGTTTTCCTTTAGCAAACAAAAATGGTGGATTGCAGACCATTGGGGTTCTTACTCGGACTTCCTTTCGCCCTCATTGCATTGGTTTTAGCCGTCG
This sequence comes from Abelmoschus esculentus, assembly GCA_035048815.1. Taxonomy (NCBI): domain Eukaryota; kingdom Viridiplantae; phylum Streptophyta; class Magnoliopsida; order Malvales; family Malvaceae; genus Abelmoschus; species Abelmoschus esculentus. The sequence goes on along the minus strand of JAUCBN010000053.1, from coordinate 12,072,727 downwards.
TCGGTGCTGTTATTTGGGTTCTCGGGTGAGTCTTTCTTTAACTTTTTACTACTTATTTTACCCATTTTATAACATTTCACATGGATCAAAGAGTTTACAAAGCAGTAAGAAATCTGGGTTTTTCTTCTTTTTAATTCGAGTGGGAAAAGTGTTTAAAATTGTGGGATTTTTTTTCTTTGAAAATTGGCTCCTGCAGGACCATATTGAGTTGCCTTTGCCCATGCTGCATTTGCTGTGCTGGACTTGCGAATTTGGCTGTGGATCTTATCAAGTTTCCTATTAGAGTTCTTAGTTGGTTCATTCATCAAATCCCACGCTGATTGATTCATGTTGATTATATTTTTGTGAACATCTTCTTCCATTTTTTTTCTATGATCTGATCTTAGAGAAAGGTTATTGATTTTAATTTGGTATTGTTTGATTTTTCTTTTTGTTTTACATCGTTAGACGATGTGGTTCTATGAATGTCTTTGTTGTTGATTAGTAAATAGTAACAAAGCTTAAGCATTTGATTCCTCATTTCTTGAGTGCTTTATCTTTTTGTATATTCTTATCTTCTTTGCGCGTTATGCACAGAATTTAAATTTCTACTTCTTTTTTTCTCCGTAGGTGCTTAACCAAATCATTGAAAAAATTGGTAAGGTTTTGATTAGTTGAATTAAACATTTCAAATTTGATTAGATTAAAATTTAAATAGTCTTCAAAAAATCTAATTCTATTTCTTTTAGAAATATAAGTAAACTATATAAATAATCCTAAAGTATTTTTTTATTAAATATCTTAAATATAAAAAATACAAAAGGATCTCTATTTTAAAATATAATAATACAAATGATGGGATAGTGAATATTTTTTTAAAAAAAAAATTGATGCTAATTTCTTAAAAATACCTCAACATTTTAATTTTCTACCAATTTAATCCCTATAAAGAGTTCAATGAATTCTAAATTCAAACGAAAGCAAGTCATTCTGCCATAGATAATTTTTTTATTATAATTTAAAAATTACATTTTCTCTTTAATAAAAAGAAGATAAAATTACTTAAATTTATTTTTTTAAAACATATTATTTTTCTTCACTGAAAAATCTTATATTTAATTTTTAAAATAAAATCAAAGAATAATACATTCCCCACACCTTTCACATTATTACAGCAATGATAAACATAAACATACATTATTTCTAAAGTACAAGCTAAAGAATTTAAACTAGATTGGTAAAATATAAGTGCCCAGCTCATTCCCATGCCCATGCCCCCATTGTTACGCCTCTACGGCTCTACCGACGACCAAGAATTTGCCTCGATCCAATCGAAAGCCAAAGGGCTTAAAAAAGCGTCGGGGATGCCGAAGGAAGTTACCAAAGCGAGTGCATGCGGACGAAGTTCACTACAGAGTTTCGTTATCTCTCTCCTCACACCGGCACCGTTGTCGACCGATAGGTACCCGTACCGGAGATACGAACCGTCTTCTGTGCAGGTTAACGCATACAATGATCTCAATGTTCCTAAGACATCCTGCAGAATAAGAGAAAGGATGCATATGAAACCTGAACCATGCTTTAAAATGGACAAACAAGAAAAGTTCTCGTGGGTGTTCGATAATTTTTCACACTAGTATTTATTTTTTTGTCTAACTCATTTTCATCCCAATTTAATAGTTATCAACAAAAATTAACACATGGGGGTTCGATAATATTTCAGATAAAATGAGATAGAAAAGTGTACGACAAACCAAAGATAACTATCAAGTTATAATAGGATTGAATTTGGTAATTTTAAGCTCAGATCATTGAGTTCAATTTTGCAAATAGAACTATAAAAGAATCGAGTAATTTTGCAAATAGAAATGTAAAAGGATCGAGCGAAACTCGAGTATTGTTAAGTTTACTCTAAACTTGAAATATTTAAGTTTACATTTGATTCGACTCAAAAGCTTATGACCATAAATTTATCAAAGGGTATGAAATAATCACAACGGATGCATTAAATAGACATCAAGTGATTGATATTCAAACTCAATTAAAACTTGAGTTCGATTCAAAAAATCACAGCTAAAAAAAAACTCAAACTAAACCCTAATTTATTAATCATTATTCCTATTTTTAAGAAATTGGGTTTTGAACAAATATTAAATAAAACATACCTTCAATGAACCAGCAGGTAGAGTTGCTTCTGTCTCAACAAATGTTTGAAATATTGCTCGTTCCGAGAAAGCTCTGCTCAAATCCTCTCCTAGCTGATAACACTGGTGTACAGACAGTGATATGTGACAATTTGATTAGAAAGTTGAAAAACAAGGATAGCAATTTAGATAAACAAATTGGTTCCTCACCATAATGAAAGCCTGCTCGGAACTTGCCCCCTCAGCTCTACATTTCGAGACATCCGCAACAAAACGGTTCAAAAGATCTCGCTCTCTTAAGCACAAGGCATCCATCTGAGATAGAACAGCTGATCAGAGACGCCCATGCCCACGAATTCTAAACATGGAATATCGAAAACGGAAGAACTGATGATATACTTGTTTGTTATATTACCTGGAATTCCCTGCATCGGAGTGTTGTGCTAGTTAGCTGCGATGGAATGGCAGGGGAAGGTTTATTCATGTGTCCTAACCCCAGAGCCTTGAAACCATTGTTCCGTTTTCGAACTGCAATGTATTCGGCAAAAAGAGCCTTGCTGACCTGTGTTTAACATGTTCGATCCGTAAGTTGTAACTAGTTGTTCTTCTCAAAAGAAAATTTCTCAGGGAAAGACAATTGAAATTACCTGCTGCATCAAGATTGTATTGTCGCCCTCAAAAGTGGATTGCACATCAAATTCACCTTTCAGATGACCGACACGATTCTCGGTCTTTAATCCTTGCCCTCCGCAAGCTTCACGACATACCTGAAACATTTCAAAAATTGAACCTGTAACATACTTACAGTTAAAATGTTCAATCTAGTTCAGGATCGTTTGTTGGTTACCTGAAGTATTTGCATGTTATTCCAACTGAAAGTTGCTTTGAATGAACTTGAAACTACATGCATGGCTTTGATAGACTCCGGCGTCCTTGTCCTATACAACATTTTCATGTAATTTGCTGCAAAACTCATAGCATAGCTGCACCATATAAAAGTTCAAAGCAAATCAATACCAGTTGCTCTAACTAAATTAGTACTTGTTTCATTGCAATCGAAGCAATTCAACAAATTAAACGTACGGCTTCTCTATATGTGCAAGTAAATGAATGACGTAACTACCAAGCAAGTAAAAGGATGTCATGGTGAGTGAAGCTACAAGCTTTGTAGTTGCAAGTGCAAATCACACACTGAACTCCACCAGAGCTTCAGTTGAATACATATTTCAGAAAATAAACCTAGATATTCTTACGTTTTTGCAACAAGAGGGAAGAGTCGTCGTTGATATACTCTTGTGAAATTTCTCCTGCCAAGTTCCTGACAACAAATGATAAACTGAGCACCAACCCAAAAGTGGATTTTGAAACTAACATATCAACAGATAAAATTTAAAGCATGACCATAATCTAAAATTGTTCACAAGTTTGACCAGATATGTTATGAAGCTGGTCAATGCTCACCTCACATATTCATGACCCCATGAACCAATATCACCTTCTGAACCCAACAATCTGTACTTCAAACTCTCCTGTAGGATTGTCAAATCAAAATTAGAGCTCAGAATCAACAAACAGGGAATTAAAAATAAAAGATATGTAATTCCACATTTAATAGTGTTCAAAAAAAAACTTGGAAGTTACCCGTTCATCCTCAGCAGACATGGTAAGTGCCAACACAGACAGGATATCAGACAAGTATTTCTGCAAATGAGTAAAAATAATTTAGTGATGCAGAATATATGAATAAAAAGGAAACATCTAGGAAAGAAAAGACTTCAAAATGAAATATCTGATTTTTTAAAGTACGGCTAATTGTAATATGAAGGAATAGAGGCATCAATAGGCTACTTTCTAAACCTAATTAAAAAAGCAATAACCAAAATAACCCAAACATTTATATAGATTCCAATTTATCCAAAAATATATAAACAAAAAACAGTGCACATTACCCCTATAGAAACTAATGTCTCCATCTAGATCACCCTTCCCTGCACTGCTTGACCAAATAGACTACACTCGTCAAAGATGTAATGAAAAAGAAGAACAACCAAACCTTCAAATCGGAATCCGGCATTGTCTCATAAAAAGCCTTTAGGGTTCCATAATGAGGACGGAGAAACTTCAAAGGCTTTGGAACAGAAGTCATTGAGCTCGTTGAGGTGCGGATTTCATGCCTACAAAGGATATCAAACCAAACCATAAAAAATAAGCTTTATTCAGTCAGTGCAACTAAACCCATCAATGGATACTCCCACTAACTATAAAACAAAGCAAAGAAACCCTAATTTGATTCAGTCACCTCATGCTCTCAAGGGCTACTTTCTGTAGTCCAGGATCAGAATCTTGAACTCTCTCGACATACAGCTCCAACTGTTGTTTCAAAGCCAAATCCTCCTCCGACTGCGTATTCCAATAAACGAACCTTAATTTAGGGGGGGAGACGAAAAATTCAACAAAAACTCAAATCCAGAACGGCGACTTACCAGATCCTCCTCCTCTTTCTTCTTGAGATTCTTGGCCGGAGCCTTCGACTGGGAAGTTCCGGCGTCGTTTTTCGGATCCGACATCGTAATTAGGGTTGCTTTTCGGGGTAACGGGTTTTACTTTCAGGACTTTCTTTGGGAGAGGGCTTTGAAGGAAAAAAAAATAATATAGTGAAATTTAAATTTAAATTAATTTCTCCCCAAGCAACCGGTCTTTTCTCTTTTCACATTGGACCTAGACCAATCGTTGTTATGGGTTAAAACGGTTTATCATTTCGAAGCCCGTTTAAATACATGGATAGAAGTATTTGGTTCGGTTTTGGTAACCAATCAGGCCCCATAAAATAATTGGGTTTATTTTTCTAATGGTCCACTTATATTCTTACAAGGTCCTCCTAATGCTTTTATTCGAAATGAGTGTAATTAAGGATATAAACTAACTGACGTTCGATGAATCTTTTGAAGTTTGTTTATGTTTACTTTTATTTATTAAATTAATAAAAAAATTATTTAATTAAATGAATGAAGATAAATAAATGTTTTGTTCGGAAACATTCGATAATTTATTCGATTATATTCATTTTTAAATTTATTTGTATATATTTATATTTATTATTTTTTATAACAAAAGTATTATATTTAAAAAAATAAATAAAAACGTATATTAAAACCATTACAAAAGTGGTTATATAACCGGACATGGATCGGCAACCTTAATTAATAAACCTGTCCTCGCAAGGGAACAAGACAACAACCAAGTTGCACTACAACTTTAGTCGAAAAAAAGGGATTAGATTTCTTATTTCTACAGTAATTTAACCTCGAGTAATGTCGTCGGATTTTAGGGGTTTTCGCCGTCGGTGAAGTAGTAAGCTAGTCAAGCACAAGAGAGCGGTATCTTGGGGACTCCTTGACATTGCAGCTCTGCCAGAACACGTCGGTTGAGGGCGGTTTCAACCCAATTGGAAGCGGCAACCACGGTTTTGATAAAACGTCTCCGATGGCTGCATCGATGCTCTCTCTCGACTGTTTTCAGAAATATTGCATGTATAAATATAAAGATCATTTAATCTCATAATATTGAAATTCTAATTATTTTATGTACCATCGATGAGTCAAATGATAAATGTGTCGAAAATATACTAACCGGATGGAAGTCGAAAGGATGGTGGACGAATTGTCCGGCCAGGGTGTCGGTGCCGGTGTCTGCTTTATACATTGCATGGTGGGGAGGAACGCCCGGCACCGGTATTGCACCAAATCTCTGCATGTAAATTAAGCACCAAATCCCACTAAATTAATGAGTAAATCATTTAATTATATATATATATATATGTATGAAGATAAACAAGAAGCATGGATTTGTTTACCGTTGGCGCCGCAGTTAGTGGCGGCGGAAAGCAAGGTGTTCCGGGAGTTTGTCCATTTGGTACCTAATGAATGGAAAATCACCCCATTTAGCAGGCTGCTAAAAACTATTATATTTGTAAATTGATGCTAGTGAAAAGGGCGGCAAGAGCTTACACGGTGGTGGTGCCAAAAACTGGGATCTGCCGGTGGCGGAGGACACCAAGCAGGACGTGGCGGAGGGGACGGTGTGTGTGGCGCTAGATGCTTTGGCCATAAGTGCACTAAAGATCGATCCATGGTGGGATGACCCCATACATGCAAAGGCCTGAAATGATGGTTTTGGTGGTGCATGGGTGATGCCGACGACGGCATGGGCGGAAAACCCATCGTAGGTGGAAGCCAAAGGTTCATATCTCGCTTGGCTCCACAACTTAAAGGCGTATCTCCGCCGTAGATTTGCCTCCTGTGGACCCAGCTAGCGGCCTCCGCCTCACGAGCTAGCAAATGCTTCCGATGAGATCTATATTTCTTCGCACAAGTAGAAAACAAATGTAACAATGAATTCTTAAAACTTTAATCGCTTAAATGAATGGAAATAAACAACAAATTTACTGTTTTTTTTTCTTCAAAATAATTAATTAAGAGAAAAAAAATGGGAATTTATGGTTAAATTATTACTTGAAGATGGCTGGCGATGTTATGGCGAGTTAGACAATCGATTCCCATAATCTCTAAAATTCTCGACGGCACCGCCTTTTCAATCCCGAGCTGCTCCACCGCTTGCACGAATCTCCGGTGAAGCTCCGGCGTCCAATCCACCTACAAACAAACAAATAAGGAGATAATTAGACGTATACCGAAAGAACTTAGATACCGAAACGAATTCGAATTTTTAAAAAAAAAATCGAAAACCTAAATCCAAGTGTTAATTACTTTCATCTTTCTCGTGCCTTGATTGTTGTTGTTGTTCTTTGCTTTTGATGAAGATTTTCTACCCTTATAACCATCTTTGGGAGGCGTTTTAACTACTTTAGGTTCTTCTATTTTGCTAACGATTTCTTCGTTCGAACTCAAAACTTTATTTTCTTTTTCTTTCTTTTTATTATTGTCCTCGTCCGTTTTTTCCGCCGATGTGTTCACATCCGATTCCACGCCGCCGCTGGCGGCGGGAAACTCGACAAGAATTTCAGGATCCATCTCCAAATCCGGCAACACATCTCCCTCCACGTCAATACCGAGAAAAAGATCGTCGAAATCGATACTCTCGAGTAAGTCCCCGTCGGCGAAATCCTGGAACTCTTCGGAGCTGATAGTAAAACTCTCCATCTCTCCTTTGTTTTCATCTTTGCTTGTGTTCCTCAAAGGTGACACAGCTAGCATTAATAAGCTGTTGAAATTGTATTTTTCCCTTTTCCCGGTTAGCTGTTGAACGGAGATGAAGAGAAGAGGTGACTGAATAAATTTAACAAGTTGTTGTGGGGTTTATTGTCTGTTTGTTTACCGTGAAAATCTGGAAATGGAGTGTGGAAAAGATGAGATTTACACCACAACTTGGAGTGAGATCTCTTGCAATTTGTTTGTTTTTGTATATTATTTTTGTTCTTATTTGCTGCAAAAGCTTCCAAATTCTCATTTTCTATTATTATTTTTATTTTGTTTTATTTTAAATAATTAACGTTACAATGTTTTCTTGCTTATCATAAGTCGCGATATACTATAATACTCATTTTAAATTGATTTTAAATTTTCAATGTTCTAATTTTATTCTTAAACTATAAATTTTATTCAATATTAATTTATAAAATTTTAAAGTTTCAATTTCGTCCTTAAAGTATGCCTCTCGTTCTAATTTGATCCTCAATTTTTTTAACATTCTAATTTTATTCCTAAATGTTCAATATATGCATTGTACCCCATGTTAATAAGATAATTATAAAAAATATTAATTGTCATATAAATACCTAAAAGTATAATATGTTATGGTGTAAACGGTTAACCGGATAAAATTATAATATCTAAAAATTTAAGGATTAATTCAAAATTAAAGTCGTAGTTTAACCTAATATTTATTAAAATATAAATTCAAACATTACTCAAATTTTATCAACTCTATAATTAAAACTCTCTAAATTTAAAAAAAAATCAACAGTAATTAAACTGAAATAACTTATAAACATAATTATCTCGTCTATATCTCATCATCATGATCAAACCTTAAACTTCATATATTTTCTTACATCACATTCTTATTCAGTAAGTTTCTATTTATATAACTTTTGACGCTTCAATAATTTATTATATTATTATTTAAATTCTGATATAATTCATATATATTTATATCATGTTCGTATTTTCTTATCATATCTCGCTTTAATTATTGTTATTATTCTTGGTTTGTCTGTCCTGTCTTATTCAGGATCGTGTTTTAATGCTACACTGCATCTGTTACATTTACAATCTAGCACATATATTCTGTCTGAGCTTAATTTTACTAAAAAGGAAACTCCACGGCCTTGAGTTCTTTTTAAGGCTAAACAAAACATTAAAGTCGATGGTGGCTCACTATTTTTGTTTAAAGCTAATTTGTACGAAGTCAATCGTGTCGACCAGGGGTAAACGCTAGATGGAAATTAAATTAGTATAATTCAATTTTTTTTTAAAATTCGATTCAAACTATAAAATTCAAGTTTTGTTTGAATTGAGTTAAATTTTTGAATTCCTATATAAATTTAGTTTTAATTATTTATCATGTTATAATATAGTTTGATTATAATTTAAACAATTTTATCCAATTATAAAAGACATGTATATATATTTCATCATATTTTTATATCAATACATATATAAGGAAAAATTAAGAGACTCCACTCAAACTTAAGAATTAATATACTAATTACTAAAAATTTTAAATTATTCGAATTTTATTTTGTAACTCAAACTTTACTTAATTTTTTTGAGTCGAATTAAATTTATTAATTTTATGTTAAGATAAATCGAGTAAAAAATTCAATTTTTTTAATAAAATCAAATTTTACTAACTTCGTTTCGAATGTTATTATTATCCTCATTACTTAATGTTAGATTATTACATTACTCTAGATTAACAGCTCTTGTGATAAAATAAAATGAAAATCATCGACCACAATTTAAAGATATTCTGAAAATCGGTTGAAACGTGTACTTTCCTTTTCTAGTATTTTGTCACTGTCGTTTTGCGCTACTGCGGACAGTCGTTTCGGCTTGCAGTCGGAGTACTTTCCTTTTCTTGAAATGCTAGCCATATGAATTTAAAACTATTTTCTTAAAAAAAATTATATATTATATAACCATAACTAATATTTATAAATAATATTATCAAACCAATATATAATTCTCACATGTCAAAATTACTTATAAAATAAATAAATAAATAATGCTAATAAAATATTTATTTATAAATAGTAATTTAGGAGAAGAAGAATAAAGATTAAAATGATGAATTTTTCAATATTAAAAATTATTATAGTATTTCAAATTATGATCAAATTAAATTAAATAATTTTTTGAGATTAAAAATGTTCTTATATCATATCGCATTAAAATAAAAATTAATTTAGTTATAATAATATATTAATTGAGTGATTTGTTTATAATAATTTTTTGATTAAATAGTATATTTATAATAAATTTTAATTAAATGACTTGTTTGTAACCTTTAGAAAAAAAATAATTACTTTTCCCATAAATCCAACTATGGAGTTGTTAATGATATATTCATGTGTTTGATATATAATAGATGCTGTGCCCAATTGACACATATTGTTCGTACCATGAAAATGACACAAGTGTCTTAATACTAATGTCTTAATGCAGACATGGACATGTTCTTCAATGGTCCTCACCACAACAATAATTGTTATTACACATAAATCTTCAAAATGACTGATGGTTAGGTTCTTCAATGGTCCCCTTAATCACCCTTCAACTCACTCTTCTGAAAATCAGGGATTGTATAGATTAGGTCAGATCTAATTTAAATTTGGATTTATATATTAAATATGATAATTAAAACAGTTATAATTAAGGATTAAATGAGATGTTTTTACGAATTTAATATGTAACTTTATTTTTTAAAAAGGGTTAACGACGATTAATGATGTAATACTTATTTTATATTTTTTTAATAATTTAGTGATAAAATTATAATTTTAATAACTTTTTATACTTCATATTTTTATATAAATGAGTGTTCCTTGATTATTATTGATATATTAATTTCTCAATTAAAAATTAAAATTATTAAACTATTTTGAATTACGATCAATTTAAATTAAGTGATTTATCTATAAAAAATCTTTAATTAAGTGGTATGTTTGTAAAACAAAAAAATCCGTAGATAATAAGAGCTAAATATATAATATACCGGTCAAAGTAGGATATACAAATAAAAATAATATCATCATATATTATCATCAAATTATTAAGAATATGTATAGATATATATTATTAATTTGATATATCAATAAAAAATAATTTCGAATAATCGTTTAGACTATTTATAAATAATTACAATAAAAAATTAATAATGTTTCTCTTAAAAATTTCTAATTTAATAATTTTATTTATAACTTATTTATACAATATCAAAATGTTAAGAATAAATTATAATCATATATAATATTATAATAATTATTTATAAAATATTCGATAAATATAACCGACATTCGTGGATGTGAATGTTCTCAACATCTACACAAATGTGATAGGGATGTAATTAAGTCATTTATCACAGTATTATAAAGAAATCATATAATATTTTAACATACCAAATTAAAAGACAAATAAACGTTACAATATTTAAATATCGAAGTTTATATTTTTAAAATCCGTATTAAATTAAAATAATTTGTGAATATTAAAAACTAATTTTATTATTATATCAATTTTATTAACTTTTCGTCTAAAAATTAGCGTCAGTCGCCTTTAATTAATTAATAAATTATTTTTTAACCTTTATAGTTTTGGGCTTAAAACCTGTAGCGTTAAGTTTGGGCTTTAAATCCAATAGAGGCAATTGAAAAAAGAAATTGTAACGGAAAACGCTAGAAGGAGGGCTTGAACCTCCGACCTTGTGGTTAACAGCCACACGCTCTAACCAACTGAGCTATTCCAGCCTTGTTTGTCTGTTAGAAATTTTTATTTTATCTTCACAAGATTAGCAATAATATATAGAATGATGGTTTAAATGCCACATTAAATATTTTGTTAAAGAAAAATTAATCATCATAAATAAATTATATTTTTATCGGCGATCAAAAATTTGATTATCGTTGATATTTTAAAATTTATGATTAACATCTATTCCTCATACGAGTCAAATAGTCAATAAAACACAAAAGATTAATATTTTTATCCTCTCGGTATACTTTAAAAAATAAAAAAATATATCACCTTAAAGATTTTATTGAAGTACATAAAATTTATTATATACTTTTCTAAGATGCAAATACCAAACATGACCTTGTCTCTTTCCTATTAAAAAATATTTTACTATTAAATATAATTTTTTTATTATTTAATTTATTTTAACTCATTTTTTTAGAAAAATCTCCAACTAAACGAACCCACCAAGAAGTATATCAATGCGAAAACTGTCCGCAGGCACACCCATGAAAACGTCAAAGGTCGCTGCAATTGAAAATCTAATTAATTCCAAAAATTTATGCCAATGAGAAAAAAAAGAATTTATTATAGAAGTCCATTATCAATGAAAGATAAATATAAACTATTTATTCTGCAACTTCAAAATTTCAATATCCTCTCTCAAATTCCAACGCAGAAACAAAGAAAACCCAGATTTGTTTTCCTTTAGCAAACAAAAATGGTGGATTGCAGACCATTGGGGTTCTTACTCGGACTTCCTTTCGCCCTCATTGCATTGGTTTTAGCCGTCGTCGGTGCTGTTATTTGGGTTCTCGGGTGAGTCTTTCTTTAACTTTTTACTACTTATTTTACCCATTTTATAACATTTCACATGGATCAAAGAGTTTACAAAGCAGTAAGAAATCTGGGTTTTTCTTCTTTTTAATTCGAGTGGGAAAAGTGTTTAAAATTGTGGGATTTTTTTTCTTTGAAAATTGGCTCCTGCAGGACCATATTGAGTTGCCTTTGCCCATGCTGCATTTGCTGTGCTGGACTTGCGAATTTGGCTGTGGATCTTATCAAGTTTCCTATTAGAGTTCTTAGTTGGTTCATTCATCAAATCCCACGCTGATTGATTCATGTTGATTATATTTTTGTGAACATCTTCTTCCATTTTTTTTCTATGATCTGATCTTAGAGAAAGGTTATTGATTTTAATTTGGTATTGTTTGATTTTTCTTTTTGTTTTACATCGTTAGACGATGTGGTTCTATGAATGTCTTTGTTGTTGATTAGTAAATAGTAACAAAGCTTAAGCATTTGATTCCTCATTTCTTGAGTGCTTTATCTTTTTGTATATTCTTATCTTCTTTGCGCGTTATGCACAGAATTTAAATTTCTACTTCTTTTTTTCTCCGTAGGTGCTTAACCAAATCATTGAAAAAATTGGTAAGGTTTTGATTAGTTGAATTAAACATTTCAAATTTGATTAGATTAAAATTTAAATAGTCTTCAAAAAATCTAATTCTATTTCTTTTAGAAATATAAGTAAACTATATAAATAATCCTAAAGTATTTTTTTATTAAATATCTTAAATATAAAAAATACAAAAGGATCTCTATTTTAAAATATAATAATACAAATGATGGGATAGTGAATATTTTTTTAAAAAAAAAATTGATGCTAATTTCTTAAAAATACCTCAACATTTTAATTTTCTACCAATTTAATCCCTATAAAGAGTTCAATGAATTCTAAATTCAAACGAAAGCAAGTCATTCTGCCATAGATAATTTTTTTATTATAATTTAAAAATTACATTTTCTCTTTAATAAAAAGAAGATAAAATTACTTAAATTTATTTTTTTAAAACATATTATTTTTCTTCACTGAAAAATCTTATATTTAATTTTTAAAATAAAATCAAAGAATAATACATTCCCCACACCTTTCACATTATTACAGCAATGATAAACATAAACATACATTATTTCTAAAGTACAAGCTAAAGAATTTAAACTAGATTGGTAAAATATAAGTGCCCAGCTCATTCCCATGCCCATGCCCCCATTGTTACGCCTCTACGGCTCTACCGACGACCAAGAATTTGCCTCGATCCAATCGAAAGCCAAAGGGCTTAAAAAAGCGTCGGGGATGCCGAAGGAAGTTACCAAAGCGAGTGCATGCGGACGAAGTTCACTACAGAGTTTCGTTATCTCTCTCCTCACACCGGCACCGTTGTCGACCGATAGGTACCCGTACCGGAGATACGAACCGTCTTCTGTGCAGGTTAACGCATACAATGATCTCAATGTTCCTAAGACATCCTGCAGAATAAGAGAAAGGATGCATATGAAACCTGAACCATGCTTTAAAATGGACAAACAAGAAAAGTTCTCGTGGGTGTTCGATAATTTTTCACACTAGTATTTATTTTTTTGTCTAACTCATTTTCATCCCAATTTAATAGTTATCAACAAAAATTAACACATGGGGGTTCGATAATATTTCAGATAAAATGAGATAGAAAAGTGTACGACAAACCAAAGATAACTATCAAGTTATAATAGGATTGAATTTGGTAATTTTAAGCTCAGATCATTGAGTTCAATTTTGCAAATAGAACTATAAAAGAATCGAGTAATTTTGCAAATAGAAATGTAAAAGGATCGAGCGAAACTCGAGTATTGTTAAGTTTACTCTAAACTTGAAATATTTAAGTTTACATTTGATTCGACTCAAAAGCTTATGACCATAAATTTATCAAAGGGTATGAAATAATCACAACGGATGCATTAAATAGACATCAAGTGATTGATATTCAAACTCAATTAAAACTTGAGTTCGATTCAAAAAATCACAGCTAAAAAAAAACTCAAACTAAACCCTAATTTATTAATCATTATTCCTATTTTTAAGAAATTGGGTTTTGAACAAATATTAAATAAAACATACCTTCAATGAACCAGCAGGTAGAGTTGCTTCTGTCTCAACAAATGTTTGAAATATTGCTCGTTCCGAGAAAGCTCTGCTCAAATCCTCTCCTAGCTGATAACACTGGTGTACAGACAGTGATATGTGACAATTTGATTAGAAAGTTGAAAAACAAGGATAGCAATTTAGATAAACAAATTGGTTCCTCACCATAATGAAAGCCTGCTCGGAACTTGCCCCCTCAGCTCTACATTTCGAGACATCCGCAACAAAACGGTTCAAAAGATCTCGCTCTCTTAAGCACAAGGCATCCATCTGAGATAGAACAGCTGATCAGAGACGCCCATGCCCACGAATTCTAAACATGGAATATCGAAAACGGAAGAACTGATGATATACTTGTTTGTTATATTACCTGGAATTCCCTGCATCGGAGTGTTGTGCTAGTTAGCTGCGATGGAATGGCAGGGGAAGGTTTATTCATGTGTCCTAACCCCAGAGCCTTGAAACCATTGTTCCGTTTTCGAACTGCAATGTATTCGGCAAAAAGAGCCTTGCTGACCTGTGTTTAACATGTTCGATCCGTAAGTTGTAACTAGTTGTTCTTCTCAAAAGAAAATTTCTCAGGGAAAGACAATTGAAATTACCTGCTGCATCAAGATTGTATTGTCGCCCTCAAAAGTGGATTGCACATCAAATTCACCTTTCAGATGACCGACACGATTCTCGGTCTTTAATCCTTGCCCTCCGCAAGCTTCACGACATACCTGAAACATTTCAAAAATTGAACCTGTAACATACTTACAGTTAAAATGTTCAATCTAGTTCAGGATCGTTTGTTGGTTACCTGAAGTATTTGCATGTTATTCCAACTGAAAGTTGCTTTGAATGAACTTGAAACTACATGCATGGCTTTGATAGACTCCGGCGTCCTTGTCCTATACAACATTTTCATGTAATTTGCTGCAAAACTCATAGCATAGCTGCACCATATAAAAGTTCAAAGCAAATCAATACCAGTTGCTCTAACTAAATTAGTACTTGTTTCATTGCAATCGAAGCAATTCAACAAATTAAACGTACGGCTTCTCTATATGTGCAAGTAAATGAATGACGTAACTACCAAGCAAGTAAAAGGATGTCATGGTGAGTGAAGCTACAAGCTTTGTAGTTGCAAGTGCAAATCACACACTGAACTCCACCAGAGCTTCAGTTGAATACATATTTCAGAAAATAAACCTAGATATTCTTACGTTTTTGCAACAAGAGGGAAGAGTCGTCGTTGATGACTTGGGTAATCGAGCAATAATACCTCCGATTCATTTTGTTAGAGAGAAAACGCCCTCCTTGTTAGGGCATACCTAATGGCAATTGCTAAACCAACCTAAAAGAAGAGCAATGACAAGATATCAATGACCTTTCCATTTGGTATTAGTGGCATGCCACCCTACACTCTAAAATACAAAAATAGGCATTGCTTGTTGCCAAATAGTGAAGTTACCTTTGATTGGTAAACTGCATTAACTGAGACATTAAGACGACCTCCGGTCAGAGGGGCCATGGATGCAGCAAATCTCTGCATTAAAGAAACAGACAGAGCCACCAAAACATTATCACCGCCAAAAACGGACCCTTTTGTTGTGAAACATTAGCAACTGTATGTAACAAGACAGATACCTGATCCGGGTTTTTTATCTGACTTATATATTGTCCATCCGGTGAAACAGTAGCAACTGCATTTAACAAGTTCTCTCTGGGCACTCTAACATTGTCAAACCTGAAATCACAATGTAAATCTTTTAGATAAGAACTTTTGATGGAAAACAAACATAATACAGAATTCATAATAAAAATGTTTAGGTTTCGAGTTACCAAATTCGACCATTATCAACACCATTTAAACCAATTTTGTGACCACAATCAGCTATACGAATGTTCGGACATATGTTACCATCAGCATCCCTGATTTGGACAACAAACGCGTGAACCCCTTGATCGGTTCCATTGATATGTAGCTGTGAAAACACAACTGTATGTGTTGAATGCTAGACAGCAAAGAAACAGAAGAATATCATGTCAGCATATGTCGTATGCAAATGAATCTAAGAAGGCAATCCAGAGAGAAATGATATGTATTAGTTCTTAGACAATCACACATACATTGGCTGCCCCACCGATCCAATACTTCTGAGCTGATTCACAAGGAGTATTAATGACAAACTCCCCTGTGTTCGAATCATATGTCGTTACTGTTTCGATACCGCGAACCTAGAAATAGTAATGCCATAATGCCATAACAAATCAGGAACAAGAAGAGTAGATGACTGCATAGAAAATCACACAAAAGACTTGAATCCTATTAGCAAAGCACATACATTACTTCCATGCCCCAACTCTGTCATTGCAAAGCAACCCTTGACCGTGTAATTTTCAGTAGCCCTCAGCCACTTTTCGTGATGGTGTTTTGTACCGAGATATTTGATGGCACCGCCCCTGCAAACATTTACGACAACCGTAGCACTCAGTCCCAAATTTCTTCTTTTCTACTTTGACCTTGTTCACAAACAAATCCTACCTAAAAGGATATAACTATAACAAGTCTTGGACTTGCTATTTGAGAAAATATAAAAACCCGCAATTCCATTTGGTTGGAGGAAATGTTTTCTACTTCTATATCTTATTTTACTTTCATTTTTATAAATTATTAAAATATATCTTTTTATCTTTTTAATCATTGGTATCCAATTTATTAATTAACTAATCTGAAACAGATACAACTAAAATATATTATAAGACTACATTTCCAACATAATTTACTCTTTTCATAACTTAGAATTGGACCCTAAATTTACTTAAAAGATCGAAAGATTTAACGTTGTTAGTTTTATTTTTTTATATAATTATTATTAATTAATTTATTAATTGACTAATCAATAAATACGAACTACAATAATTAATCAATTAAATTTAAATGTTAAAAATGTCAATTAATTAATTAAAATGAAAATTAACATTTTTAATTTATCAATTGATAAAATATTTTTGCTAAAAACAATTAAGACAATGTTTTTATCATCTCAAAATAAAATTTAAATCATTCATCATATTATCGTCCAAATTTTAATATATTATATCTCGACCTTACATATATAATAAAAATAAATTCAATCTCGATTAATTTTGATATTTTAATAAAATAAATTGATTAACTAACATAACCCAAAAGTTTAATAAAAATATTAAATATAAAACAATAATAAATATATTTGATTAGATCAAAAAATTTTTGTTCTAAATCCAAATTTATCTCACCTTTAACTTTTTTTTTTTTTTATAACTTATCTCTCGACCTCAAATCTGATTTTTTTAATACCCCTCCCCCAATTCATTATAATATAAAAGGATAAAATTAGTGATAGATCGTTTTAAAAAATAATTTTAAACGATGATCTAACCATAGTTAAAAACGTAAAAGTTTTACGTGTTAAAGTATATTAACTCAATATATAAATTATCAAACAAATTTCACACCGAATGCATTTATTTCTAAAAAACTTAAAAAATCATAAATCATTTACCATACACAATTCTAAATGCGTAACTTTCAAATCAACCTTAAAAAAGGGTAGGCAAAAAGTACAGAGAAACGCACCACAAGAAGAAGTGAACTCCGACCTTAACGTTGATGGAATGATCGAAGATACTCAGAACCTCAAGGAAAGCGCATACCCTCAACACGATGTCTTCTAGTTTCTCCGTTAACCATCCTTCGAACACTCCTTTCCCCTGCAAATACTCGATCCGTTTCATCGTCATCTCCCGCTGCTGCTCCATTGACTGGTTATAGTCCGGCGACACGAACACCTTCCCGCCCCTCATCTTCGGGTTGAACAACTCGCTCCGCATCATCAATCCAAACAGCCAATCACGTTCCTCCACGTGTTGTCCGTCGATTAGGTTCCGCATCTCCTTGACGTCGAACGCGTAATTTTCGGAATCTTCTGGCGCGGAGTAGCTCAAACAGGCAATTGATGAAAGGGACGAAAGCGGATCAGAGGATTGAAGGAGTAGATGATTTGTTAAGATTATTGTTCTTTGAAAAGCTGTATCCATGGCGCAATCACAGAGATTTTGTTTTTGATTTTAGAATTGGCGGTGAATATTCAAAAATACGGTTGTGAAATGAATTTTCTGTTTGGGCACTTTAAACGTTGGGAGTATATATATAACGCGCGAGACTTATTTTTGTTTTAATATTTTAATTTAAATTCAGTTCGAGGATTAAAATAATATATAAAAATATAATTATATTTAATATTTATTTAAATAATTTATTAATAATCAAACATGTTTTAATTTAAAAACATTTTTATTTTTGCCTCGTGTGTGAGAAAGAAAGACTTGGAGTGTTTAAAACCGGATCTCTTTCCGTTATTTATAACAACAATTTGCCGTCGGATTCAGAGCTTATTTTTTTCTGCCAATTGATTTAATTAATTTAATAAAAATCTAAATATTATATTTAAATCCATTACCTCTTACAATAAAATAAATTTAGATATTATAGATTTATATTTAAAATATTGATAAAATATTTTTTTTATAAAGATTTAGTTTTAAAGTATATGATTTAGATATTTAAAAATTTTGGGTTTAATATTTTGGGTTTAAATATTAATATTTAAATTTTTATTTTTAAAAATAAAATAAGAATTGAAATTTGTTTAGGTGTCTTAATTTAAATATTTATGTTTAAAATTTTTAAAAATTATGATAATGATTAGAATTTAGAATAAAGATAAGTTTTAACCTATACATCATAAATTTTAATCTTTTAAATCTAAAATCATAAATAGTATAATTTAAATTAAATCTTAAAATTAGAATAATTATATATATTTTTAATTTTAAATAATTTATCCAATTGATTTTTTTGAGATTATCCACTCAATTAAATGTTTCAAGCATCCACGTGGTTCTGTAAAGCTCCACGTGGACATTGGTCAAAAGAAGAGGTGGCAATTACATACGTTTTTGGTGCAATTTTATGAAATGCCGTGACATTTGTTGCGGCCAAATGCGAGGCGGCGACACCGTCGTTAACGGTGGCTAGGGCAATCCTCCTAGGTATTAGGTAGCCTAGACGGTGGAAGCTAGGACATTCGTTGCGGCAAAATACTTTGGCTCATGTATTCTAGTTTTTGTCATTTTTAATTTTTATAATTTTTAAAATTTGATCTTATTTTCTAATTCAATAATTTAGATCCATGCCGTTTCGATTTACTTTTACAATGATTTGAGTTAACAATTTAAAATTAAAAATTAAATGAATTAAAGTTGATAGATTATAATATAATAATTAAATCTATAATTTACACTTTATACAATAACTGATAACAAAATTTAAGTTATTTTATTATATCATAGTGGGAGCCCGGGCTCACCTAAGATTTTGGAAAAATTAATAATATAGTCATTCAAGAATTTTAAAATTTTAATTGACCCTTTCAAAAAATTTAAAATTTATAAACATTTTTAATTAAAACCCCCTTAATTTTTAATAAGTTCAGTTTAATTCTCAAACCAAATAATGATTTTATTTTTGAAGAATAAAATAATATTTTAACAATGCACGTTTCTCATAAATCATAATATAACCCCCCCCCCCCCCCCAATTTAAAAAATAAATCCACGTTTCTCATAATAAATAAATGAACACCGTGATTAATTAAAGCCCAAAATACATTAAAATCCCAATAAAATCACGCAAATCGTACATAACGTGCAACCAATCCCGAGTTCAGAACTTGATTAATGGCAGATTAAAATTATTTCCGAAAAAAATGTTCACCACAAGAAACAAATGAAAGCTCTCTTATTACAATACAAGAGTGTCTACAGATGAGTAGGCTTTCTGGTAAACTAGCATTGGTAATGAACTGCAATCATATAGTTTTCTGGTAAAGACGAACCACTCCTAGGCGAAATGCTTATGTTTATCGGAGCTTAATCCAAAGACCAGGAGTTTGCCTCAATCCAGTTAAAAGCTATAGGGCTTAGGAAAGCGTCGGGGATGCCGAAGGAAGTGACCAAAGCGAGTGCATGAGGTCGAAGCTCGCTGCAGATTTTGGTTATTTCTCTCCTCACACTGGCACCATTTTCTACTGATAGGTACCCGTATCGAATATATGAAACATCTTCGAGACAAATCAAGGCATATAATGATCTCAACGTACCTAGTACATCCTGCAGAATAAGAAAATGGAAGACTCAACATATATTCTAAAACCAGAAGCAAGTTTTCATGTTTTCAATTGAGATACATGCAAAGTTTCCTGGATTTAAATCAACTCCACATCCTATCATATCATATCCTGAAAGTAAAAAAGTTAGGGGGCGCTTTAGAGAACGGTACAGGCAAGGTTTGAGTTGTTTCGGATTGGATTAAACGAAGTTAAGTTGATTGGTCTAGTGACAAAATGACTTCTGAAGGGTTCAAGGCCAAGGGTTTAAACCCCGTGAAACCCCATCTCAAAAATCAGAAGGTCATGAGACTCTAGTA
Organism: Abelmoschus esculentus; assembly: GCA_035048815.1. NCBI lineage: Eukaryota > Viridiplantae > Streptophyta > Magnoliopsida > Malvales > Malvaceae > Abelmoschus > Abelmoschus esculentus. The sequence goes on along the minus strand of JAUCBN010000053.1, from coordinate 12,052,153 downwards.
GGATTCAGCTTGGTCATTTCGAGCTCAAGCCATTGACATTTCAATTTTTTTAAGGTCAGTTTGGGTTTTGATACGGCTGGTCAAGTCATTCAGATTAGGTTCACTTTGGCAAAATAAAAATTGTGCCGAATACCAAGTAGATCTTACTGCCTGGTGCTAAAATGAGAAACATTAAATAATACTCACCTTCAATGAACCAGCAGGTAGAGTTGCTTCTGCTTCGATAAATGTTTGAAATATTGTTCGATCTGAGAAAGCTCTTCCCAAATCCTCTGCTAGCTGATAACACTGGCGTGCAAAAGTGATGTGACAATTAGAATAAAATAACGGAAAAAAAGGATAGCAATTCAGATGAACAAGTGTGCTTCCTAACCATAAGGAAGGCCTGCTGGGTACTTTTTCCTTCAGCTTTACATTTTGAGACATCCACAACGAAACGATTCAAAAGATCTCTCTCCCTTAAGCACAAGGCATCCATCTGCACATAGGACATTGATTAGCAACACCCACGAATATTAATATGGTATGTTAAGAATAGAAGCACTGATGATACTCGCATATTACCAGGAACTGACTGCAGCGGAGGGTAGTGCTAGTAAGCTGTGATGGAATAACAGGGCAGGGTTTATTCATGTGTTCTAAACCAAGACCCTTGAAAGCATTGTTTCTTTTCTGAGCTGCCACGTATTCAGCAAAAAGAGCCTTGCTGACCTGAATTAATGTGTTAAATCGATAAGTTTCACACATTTAAGCATCTCAAAGGTGTTATTTTGCATTGAGGTCATATTCTCAGACAAAATACTTTAATTGCAAATAGTAACCAGTTGTCATTGTCAAAGAAAATGTCAGGAAACACTTAAAATTGTAAATTTACCTGCTGCATCAGAATATTGTTGTCGCCCTCAAAAGTGGATTGCACATCATATTCTCCTTTCAAATGACCAACACGATTATCGGTCTTTAACCCTTGTCCTCCACATGCTTCACGACATTCCTAAACCATTCAAAAGTTGAACCTCTGTAATATCACTTACGGTTAAAACATCGACTTGATTCGTCATCCTTTATTGCTCACCTGAAGTGTTTGCATGTTATTCCATGTAAAAGTTGCTTTGAATGAACTCGAAACTATATGAATGGTTTTGTTCGATTGAGGTGTCCTCTTCACATACAGCATTTTCAAGTAATTTGCTGCAAAACTCATTGCGTAGCTGCAGCATATAAAAGCAAATAAATGGAACAATTATCAAAACCAGCTGTTCTAAATAAATTACAAATAGTATTTGTTTCATTACAATACAAGCATTTATGTTCTAAAGTTGACCTATAGCACCATATCAAAAAATAATAATTACCTTTTCGCGGCTGCCAAATAATTAAAAGAGCTTGGATATTAGCCTAAACCAGAAAGACTATAAAAAGAACATAAACCAATCTGACCTACTCCAGTAAGAGGAGAATAAATGCTCTGAGATGCTGATAAAACATGTGATTTTCTATATACATGCAAAGGAATGACTTTTCCACGAAACAAGTAAAAGGATGCCAAGGGAGTCAAACTAGAAGCATTGGAAGTTCAAATCACACAAGATAAGCTATAGATACACTTACATCTTTGCAACCAGAGGAATAAGTCGTCGTTGGTGACTTGGGTAATCGAGTAATAAGACCTCAGGTTCATTTGGTTTGAGAGAAAAAGCCCTTCTAGTTAGAGCATACCTAATAGCAATTGCTAAAGCAACCTAAAAGGGAGAGCAATGTCATCATATCAATGACCTTTCCATTTGGTATTAGTTTGCAGGCACCCACACCAAAAAATACAAAAACATGCAAAGCTAGTTTGTCAATAAAAAGTTATATGAAGCTTTGAGAGGGCAGAAAACAAAAATACCTTAGATTGGTAAACAGAACTGCAAGCGATATTAATACGACCTACTGTCAGAGGGGCCATAAATGCAGCAAATCTCTGGATTAAAGCAACAGACATTTAGAGCCACCAAAAGAGGACTATTTTATCGTATACACAACATTAGAAGCAGATAACAGTCATCCCAAATTGGAATACCTGATCCGGATCTTCTATCGAACTTAGATATTTTCCATCAGGTGAAACATCAGCAACTGAATTCAACAAGTTCTCTCTGGGCACTCGAACATTGTCAAACCTGGAATCACAAAGGTAAACCTTTTAGATTGTAACTTTTGAAGGAAACAAGAATGTTATAAGAATTCAAAGTAAAAAGGTATAGGTTTCGAATTACCAGATTTGACCATTATCGACACCATTTAAACCAATTTTGTGACCACAGTCAGCAATCCGAACGTTTGGACATATGTTACCATCAGCATCCCTGATTTGGACTATAAATGCATGAACCCCTTGATTGGTTCCGTTGATATGTAGCTGTGAAAAAACAATTGTGTGTGTTGCATGCTAGGAAGGCAAAGCAACATCAAAGAAGCAGAAGTATAGCATGTCAGCAAATACACAAAACAGTTTAAGGAGATTTTATCATATGCAAATGAATCTTAGTAGACAATACATGGAGGAACTATATTAGTTCAAAAAAGCATACATTAGCTGCCCCACCAATCCAATACTTCTGAGCTGATTCACAAGGAGTATTAATGACAAACTCACATGTGTTCGAATCATATGTGGCTACTGTTTCGATACCTCGAACCTAAAAGCATAATGACATAATAAATCAGGAACAAGAAAAGTAGATAACTGCATAAAAATCATATAAAGGACATGATTCAAGTAAACACATACATTACTTCCATGCCCCAACTCCGTCATTGCAAAGCAACCCTTGATCAAGTAATTTTCACTATCCCTTAGCCACTTTTCATGATGGTGTTTTGTACCGAGAAACTTGACAGCACCTCCCCTGCGTATTTACAACAATCAAAGGAAGCTTAAAACACGTCATAATTACATTTGTTTGCATATAGCTCACTGCCTACGACAGCAGAATGGGATTTGCAATTTCTGTAAAATCAGAAATTTAATCTGTTTATTATAAGCATTAATTGCTACCCAAATCTGAATTAAATAACATTATCGGTAGGATATTGTAGTTACCTTTCAAAGGTATCATAAAGAAAAACAGAGTAAGAAAAGTAAAGTTGATAATGGATTCAAATATCAGAATTCTGAATTCTGTTTGCATCTGCTTCAAAATCATTGTCGACAATAATAATTTGAATATCCAAATCTGTAAAAACTAAATGAAATACATCCCTATGTCTACATCAATTTCCATCCAAATCCAAACCATACAAGAACAGTGGAAAAAAACTGATTTGTAAAGTTCAAAGAAATCAAACAGAACAATACCACAAGAAGAAGTGAACACCAAGCTTGGTGAAGAGTGAATGATCGTAGATGCTCGAAACCTCGAATCCAGCGAATTTCAGCATCTCGATCGCTTCTCCTTTCTCCGTTAACCACCCTTTGAACATCCCTCTCTCGAGCAAATACTCGATCCGTTTCCACGTCATCTGCCTCTGCTGCTCCATCGACTGATTATAATCCGGCAACACGAACACCTTCCCGCCCTTCTCTTTCGGGTTGAACAACTTGCTCTGTCTCATCAACCCGAACATCCAATCCCGTTCCTCTACGTTGTGCCCATCAATAAGCTTCCTCATCTCCTTGACGTCGAATGCATAGTTTTCAGAAAACTCCGGTGGTGAGTAACTTAAACAAGCGTTTGAAGAAAGGGGAGACGGTGGAGATGATTGGATAAGATGATTGGCAATAATTTGGGTTCTTTGGGAAGCTCGATCCATTGTGAAATTTGAGTTTCTGTTGCTTTAGAATTTGCAGAGAAAAATCAATAAGAAAAATGAGCAGATTGAGGATTAGATCGTTTGAAACTTACTTGTCAAAGAAAGAATGCTTTGTTGTTTAAGCAGGCGGCCGAATATAAAATTTTTTGGTCAAATTCTTCATGTACTCCTATTACAATATACAAAATTACAAATTGGAGAAATTATTTAAGCAAAAATTATTTTTCATTTAAATAATTTTTTATTATTTAATTAATTAAATTAACGTAAATAAAAGATTTATTTGAAAATATTGGATAAATATGTATTTATATTTGTTTAAATTTATTTTTATATATTTATCTATTATTTAATAAGAATATTATATTTAACAAATTAAAAATATATATTAAAATATGAAATAAAAAAATAGAATTATTCAATGTTATTTATTTAATAAAAATTAAATAATACATAATATTTGTTTACGTTTATTTATTCATTTTAACAACAAAATATGAACGAATACGAATAAATTGCATTTTTAAACGAAACATGAACAAAAAATCATATTTATTTTATTATTTGTGTTCATTCATTTGTTCGATTATAATTAAATAAATAAGTATTAATATATTTATATTCGTATTTATTCTGTTCATTTACTAGATTAATTATATTAACTACTTTGTTTTTTCTTTCAAAATTTAAACTTCTTGGCATTTGGTAAAGAAAACGATCATGAAATTTGTAAAGTCATGTTATTAAATTATGTATTCTGAGTAAATTGTAGATTTAATTTTTATTTTTCAATATAATTAGTTTAAATCCTTATAAACTTAGTTACATATTTATTATTGTACTGGAATTTAAAATTTTGAAAAATAAAGAGAGAATAAAATAATTAAATCAAAATATAAGGACTAAATTCATAATTTATACATGATACACTAGCTAGCTAGTATATCAAATGTGACCAAGTATTTTGGATGCCATACCCTTCTACCATAATAAGATGAACCATTAAAGTACATTAGATAAGTATCACACATACCAATAAAGGTAAGTTCTATAAGAAATTATATTGTGAGTCATTCTTATCATATTATTTATGAGACCAATCAATTAAAAATATTTATTTTATTATTTTTTATCTTATTATTTTTATCAAGTGAATTTTTTACTGATATTTACTGTAAATTAATTTTAAAAACAATCTTTACCAAATAAATAAAGATTCACTTGATAAAAAAGATAAGGTGAAAAAATAATTAAATGGATGCTTTTAATTGGTTGGTCTCATGGATGACGTGGTGGGAATGACCCATAATATAATTTTTCAGTACGAGAGATTATTAGTTGAAATATGTTCACCACGTCATCTGTAATCTAAGTAATCAGAATCATTTATCTTTAAATAACTATATAATAATTATTCACACACTAATTATATGTAGAAAAAACGATGATTCATATTAAAAATATTAAGATAGATAAATCTGATTGATTAAACATGATTCCGTACTATTTTTTTTAAGTACTACATTGTCCCCTAAATTTTATTATTTTTTACATTTTCACGTAATTTTAAATATATAATATATTAAAAATGAATAGTTTTATCACTAAAAAGTAAAAAAAAAAATAAAGAAAATTAAAGAAAACGTATTTAGTAGAAGTTAATAAAAAATTATTTTTTATCACTAAAAAAGTTTTTTTTTAAAATTAAAATGAATAATCTTATCTTTTAATTATTTTTTATTTTGTTTAATAAAAAATATTTATTAATGTAAGATAATGCGAACTTTTATTTTAAAATTAGAATCAGATCGGTCCAGATGAAACGTGTTCAAATTACGTGCGGAATTCAAGGGAAAACATTAAATTTTTGGATCAGCCGTGGGTCAACTACAAATTTGTCAATATATTAATTTAAAATTTTAAAGTATATTTAAAAATAATAAACAATTATTTCCAAAAAAAATAAAATATTATTTAAATTTTAAAATAAATCTAAAATACATGATAAAAGTCTTCGAACGAAAGGAATTTTTAACACTATCTATGCTCGATGATTATTATTTAGGAGGTCTTTGACGTTATAACATAAAGATTATTCTCACACGAATAAATTTTAATAATTTATATTTTTTTAATTTTTTTAAAGATTTAAAATTATAATATAAAATGTAACCATACAATTTTATTGATAATATTTTATCGCTCATAGACAACTCATACCTCAACTATAAAATTTTAAAATATTTTACTTTTTACATTTTATACTATTTAATATTTTTATTATATTTAGGTAAGCTTCAAAATTTTACAAAATTAAAATTTTTAAATAATTTATTTAAAAAATATGAAAATGTTAGGTGACATCAGTAGAGTGTGCCATAGCCCATAGGTACAATATACCATATGGTGTTATTAAGTGACAAATAGCCTGAAATTATTAAGATTTAATAATTAAAATTTGTTAAAGAACCTAATTTTTTTTTTAGTTTGAAGACTTAATTAAGAAATTAAATCAACTTAAATACAATTAAAATAATCACTAATATATAAAATTATTAATTGAGAAATTATTGAATTTATAGAGATAAAAGATAAAATCAGAACAGAATCCGAGACCATAAACTGTTGATGTTTATGTTATCACATTCGAGATGATTTTATATCAAAATAAAATCGGACATGACAAACGTATAATGGACTTAAAATTGGAGATCTCAAAATTTCCAAATGATAACTTCATACTTAAAAAGCATTACCTGGTACAAAATCTTGTAAACTGAAAACATCTTATTAATAAAGTTTAAAAATAAACACAAAGTATTTTTTTAACAAGTAATATTATGTTATTCGAAACCGAAGTATGAATTTTATACGTTAACAATGCATCGAATATAAATTGATATATAAAAATATTCAACTAAATAAGTTTCGGTAGGCTGTCTTATTAACCTACACCAGAGTGGCTACCACTGAGTATGGTGTATATTGAAGTATAGAAGAAATACATAAATGAAGAAGAGGAATAGAATTGTATTTCCTTAGCATGAAATGATAGAGATTACAACATATTTACAACCTTGAGTAGCTATCTTATTTATACACACAAATGAGAATTAACAGACTAGCAAACTCTGAGAAAACTGAATTAGTTAAGTAGTTTTGACCCTTAACCATATTAAAAGAGAAGAATTCAGCTGTAATTCAGTTGTACATGCAGTCCATGCAAACGTTAACTTCCAATATCTTTCCTGCTCTTTCCACTTTCAACCTCAGTCAATGAGAACACCCCCAGTTTGCAGCGAAACATATCAAAATACCCTCGAGACAAGGGTTTAGTTATCCCATCAGCTAACTGATCTTTTGCAGGCACATAATTAACTTTAAGCTTGTTTGCAGCCACCCTTTCTCTCACAAAATGAATGTCTAGCTCAACATGTTTAGCCTTTGAATGATAAACCGGATTGGCACTCATGGCAATTGCACTAGCATTGTCACTCCATACTACTGGCGTGTGCGCAAGCTCAATTCCCATATCACTGAGCAAGATACTAAGCCAAACTATTTCTGAGGTTGCATCAGCTAACCCTCTATATTCAGCCTCTGTGGTGGATCTGGATACAACCTTCTGTTTCTTGGAAGTCCACTGAACTAAATTGTTGCCCAAGTACACACAGTTGCCGGAGATCGACCTCCTATCGTCCAAGCTGCCTCCCCAATCAGCATCTGTGAAGACCATCAATTAACAAGGTCCAGGTGATGGTGAAAACAATAAGCCATAGTCTAATGTCCCATTTAAGTAACGCAACACACGCTTGGCTGTAGTAAGATGTACTTCACATGGATCATGCATGAATTGTGCCAATCTGTGGACACTGTATACTATGTCTGGACGAGTATGACATGCATACAGTAAGCCACCAACCAAACTTCTGTACTCAGTTACATCAGTCAAAGAACTTTCACCCTGTGACAATTTAAGAGAAGGCACCATTGGTGTAGGAGTAGGATTAGCTTTGTCCATGTGATGCTTAACAAGCAGTTCACATATATACTTTTTTTGACTTAGAAGAATCGAGTCTCCAACTTTGATCACATTCATGCCCAAGAAATAGTTAAGCTCCCCAAGATCCTTTAAGGAGAACTTTTCTCCTAACATTTGAATCACCTCTTCAATGGTTCGATCTGACCCTCCAATCACAATTATGTCATCTACATAAACTAAAACGTAGGTAAACACAGTTGCTTCCTCCCTGATGAACAATGAGGTGTCTGCCTGAGAATTTTTAAAGCCAATTTGTACTAGATAATCTCTCAATTTGGCATACCAGTTCCTGGGAGCCTGTCTAAAGCCATAGAGGGCTTTCTTCAATCGGCAAACAAGTTTTGAACCATCAGCAGCTTGTTTCTTAAACCCTTCTGGCTGTTCCATGTAGACAAGCTCATCCAATCCCCATTAAGGAAGGCATTGTTAACATCAACCTGTCTGAGCCTCCACTTATTGCTCACTGTCAGTGCTAGAATCACATTGATAGTAGATTCTTTGACAACTGGACTAAACGTCTCCTTGAAATCTTGTCTAGGTATTTGAGAGTAGCCTTTGGCTACTAATCTGGCTTTATACCTTTGAATCGAGCCATCAGCATTCTTTTTTACGCGAAACAACCATTTACAACCCACGGTACTCCTTCCTTCTGGTAAAGATTCAAGTTGCCAAGTATCATTCTTAACCAAAGCTTCATACTCAGCCATCACTGCTTCCTTCCACTGTGGGGACTCAAGAGCATCATGAACCGAAGAAGGTTCTGTATCAACACTATCATTGGACACCAGGTAGACCTTTGGTTTAAACACACCTAGTTTGCTACGAGTAACCATTGAATGAACATTTGTGGGATTTACATTGAGTGCTGGAATAGAAGCTGAATCCTGATCAACTAGAACTGAATCTCTTGAAGCCTCTTCATGAGTTACTGAATCAATTGGGTCAGGTATCGAAGATGCTGCCTCCACTGAAGCTTCCATTCTATTTTTTGAAGGTAAATGAGTGATCATTTGAGCTGCTGATTCTGACTCACTTTGTGTACCACTCATCCTGCCTACATCAGCCACCAAAGAGTCAGCCACACCTACCATTGGTTGAACATTACGTGTACCAGACATTGAACTCGAAGAATGTTGGGGTTGAACATCATATGCTGCATTTCTTGAGTGCGAATCTACTGCATCAGCATTAGTGGAACCAGTGCTAAGGGAAGAACGATCTATTACCCGTGAGGTGACTGTTGGTGGTGGATTTGAGGAAGCCCCCATGCAGACTTTTGTTGCCCCTGCAACTACTGGAAACACTGCAGGTGATCGAGCATGATGCTGAATGGATTGGGATGGTAGCCGACCATGTGTTCCTTGAGTTGCAAAAGGAAATACACCTTCATCGAAGACAACATGCCTAGATATGTACATAGTGCCATCTGCTGCCATACATTGATAACCTTTGTGATTCACGCTGTAGCCAAGAAATGTGCAAGCTTGAGAACGGTAGTCAAGCTTGTGTTGGTGATAAGCACGCAAATGTGGATAGCACCTGCAACCAAACACCTTAAGAGCACTGTAATTAGGAACTTTGTTAAACAATTTTTCAAATGGAGAACAACCACCTAACATAGACGTAGGAAGACGATTGATAAGAAACACAGCTGTGCTAGCTGCATAAAACCAATATTGAAATGGTAGCGAAGCTTGGGCTAACAACACCAAGGTCATCTCAACAATATGTCTGTGTTTGCGTTCCACAATTCCATTCTGCTCAGAAGTGTGGGGACACACCAACCTGTGCTTGATTCCCATCGCCTGAAGAATTGGAGACAAGCTCCTGTACTCACCTCCCCAATCAGATTGAAGTTCCTTGATAGTAGAACTAAACTGATTTCTAACCATATTGTAAAAAAGCTGAAAGGCTTGAGTAGCTTGATCTTTAGACTTTAAAAAATAAACCCAGCAATGCCTGGTATATCCATCAACAAACGACACATAGTACTTATATCCACATGAAGCAATATGAGCTGGCCTCCAAAGGTCTGAAAATACCACTTCAAAGGGAGCTTCATATACTGTGGTTGACTTTTCAAAAACAATCTTATGACTTTTACCCATTCTACATGGCACACATGAATTAGTAGCAACTGAACTCTTATTAGAAGAAACTTTTACATTCAAAAGATTACAAACTTGCTTTAAGGGTACATGAGCTGGATGACCCAATCTTTTGTGCCAGAGCTCGTACAACGAATCGGATTTACTAAGTACATTTACTTCTACATTATTACTTGAACTCGAACCATTGTTGTTGGTGAGATCGAACTGATACAACCCTTGATGTTCACGACCTCGCATAAGAACAGCTCCTGAGTCTTCATCTTTGACCAAGCACTCCTTGGCATGAAACTCAAAGTAAACCAAATTTTCTCTAGCACACTTTGAAACAGATAACAAGTTCTTAGTAACTGACGGCACAAGAAATAGATCATTCAAGACTATTTTACGAGAGGAAAGAGTATTGATAATTGCACTACCAGTCTTAGAAATATGCAAGTTATGACCATTCCCTACAACCAACTTACTTGGTCCTGTGTAGTCTGATCCATTAACCACCTTAGAGGCATCAGGAGTGACATGGTGTGTGACTCCAGAATCAACCACCCAATTCTCAGATCCAGTCGTAGTGGAATGGGCATTGTTGCAGCACGTGAAACAGCCTTGTTCACTCTCAAGTGAAGCCACATTAGCACTTATATTGGGATTGGTAGCATTGTTGGCCATCACCCCTTTGAATGACTTATTGAACCTTTGCCAGCACCTGTCCACTGAGTGCCCAGCTTTGCCACATAATTGGCACTGGAGGCGCATCCTACCACGACCTCCTCCTCGATATCCTGACCTACCACCTGTAGGTTGTTGATTGTAAATCTTATTTCCAGAACTACCATCGTTAGTTTGGACCTGAACTACATTAGCCATAATAGGCAACCCAGTGTGGGCATTAAAACCTTTCAATTGAGCTTCTGCATCAACAAGTGTTGACTTAACTCGATCCAAAGAAAAAGGTTCTTTGCTGGATGTGATCACAGTCATAAACGACTGATACTCAGCAGGCAACCCATTCAAAATAGTTGCAATCTGTTCCATATCAGACACAACACTTCCACAAGCAGATAAAGCATCACAAACCTCCTTTACATGTGTGATATAGACTCGCATAGTTTCATCTCCTTTGCGCAACGATCGAAGTTTGCAATGAAGGCTCATGGCACTTGTTGTAGACTTGTTCGCAAAGAACTGCAGCACTGTGCTCCAGACTGTGGAAGCAGTCTCAGCACCAACAAATTGAGGTAACAAACTCGGACTTATAGTCGAGAGGAGCCATGAGGCTAAAGCACTATCTTGAGCAACAAAGAGCTCATATTCTTCATTTGAGACACTTTCTCCATCAGTATTGACCACCATTTCAGAAGGGGGTTTCGCCACACCGGTGAGTAATTTTTCTAAACGGTGACTGCGAACAGTCAAAAGAATCTGTTGCTTCCACAACAAAAAATTCATCTCATCAAGAATTACATTGATGTGCTTGTTGGTAAACATCTTGGAATTTCTTGCAGGTTCACCTCCTATTGTAGCCATCGCGTAGAATCAACAAGATTTGTTAGTGGCAAGAAAGAAGCCGGTAAAGAAAGAAATGGCGAAACCTGAATTATAGAAGAAAACAGCAGCGGATGTATTTAGGCTCCAAGACCAATGGTGAAAGATACCATATTGAAGTATAGAAGAAATACAGAAATGAAGAAGAGGAATAGAATTGTATTTCCTTAGTGTGAAATGATAGAGATTACAACATATTTACAACCTTGAGTAGCTATCTTATTTATACACACAAATGAGAATTAACAGACTAGCAAACTCTGAGAAAACTGAATTAGTTAAGTAGTTTTGACCCTTAATCATGTTAAAAGAGAAGAATTCAACTGTAATTCAGCTGTACATGCAGACGTTAACTTCCAATAGTGTATCAGTAGAACGAAATGTGAGTGAAATGTTTACGTTTATCGAAGCTTAAACCGAAGACCAGGAGTTTGCCTCAAGCCAGTTAAAAGCTATAGGGCTTAGAAAATTGTCGGGGATGCCGAAGGAAGCGACCAAGGCGAGTGCATGAGGTCGAAGCTCGCTGCAGATTTTGGTTATTTCTCCCCTCACATTGGCACCATCGTCGACTGATAGGTACCCGTATCGGAGATATGAAACATCTTCTATACAAGTTAAGGCAAATAATGATCTCAATGTACCTAGGACATCCTGCAGAAAAGAAAACGAACAAGGCTCAGCATATCTTTTAAAACCAAAAGCAAGTTCACATGGTTTCAATGAGAAACATATATGCAAAGTTTCATGGAGTTAAATCAACTCCATATCCTATCATATCATGAAACTACAAACTTAGGTGCTGCTTTAGAGAACGGTACAGGCAAGGTTCGAGTTGTTTCGGGTTCGATGTTACTGCCAGATGCTAATGTTTAATAATATTCACCTTCAATGAACCAGCAGGTAGAGTTGCTTCTGCCTCGATAAATGTTTGAAATACTGCTCGATCTGAGAAAGCTCTGCCCAAATCCTCTGCTAGCTGAAAACACTGGTGTGCAAAAGTGATGTGACAATTAGATTAAAATGACGAAAAGAAACTGATAGCAATTTAGAAGAACAAGTGTGCTTCCTAACCATAAGGAAGGCCTGCTGAGTGCTTTCTCCTTCGGCTTTACATTTTGAGACATCTGCAACGAAACGATTCAAAAGATCCCTCTCCCTTAAGCACAAGGCATCCATCTGAACATAGGACATTGATTAGAGACATCCATGAATATTAATATGGTACCTTAAGAATAGAAGCACTGATGATACTCATATATTACCAGGAACTGACTGCAGCGAAGGGTAGAGCTAGTAAGCTGTGATGGAAAGACAGGACAGGGTTTATTAGGTTAACCTCTTTCTTACATGTAATTAGTGAGTGAGTAGTTATTAATTGGTTATTTAAAGATGAACGATCTTGATTGCTTGAACCATGAATAACGCGGTGAACATGGTTCACCGTTCACCTAATAATCTCTCCGTGATGAGTCATGCTACAAGCGTTGTAGTTAGAAGTACAAAACACATATGATAAACGGTAGATATATTAACGTTATAAATAGAAGAAAAAAAAACTGGATTAAGAGTCAGAGGGTTACCCTTATAACGTGTTTAAAATTTGATTTATACATTTTAAAAATGTTTTTTTTTTATAAAATTTAAGTTGATATTTAATGTCCAAATTGATGACTTGATTGACGGAATGTCTTTAACTTAAAATTAAAGTTTTTAACGTTTTAAAATTTAATTATAAAATATATAAATATTAGTAAAAATATATAAATTAGTTCACAAAATTAAGAATTGTTTAAAATTCAACAAGAAAATTTTAAAATTTATGACTCAATACAGAATACAGACTGTAATTTGGCGACTTGTGATGCATTTAATCCATAAAATTCTGATGTTAGGAGACATTCGGTTTCAAATAAAACTTGTTTAACGATCCGATTGGGCCTGACCCGATTCGAACCGTTCATGAAACCGTCTCTGGTATGATCTGGCAATCTCTTCTTTCATATCCATCCCTTACCCCTCTCCTTTGTTTCTTACAGTCTGCCCTTAAAACCCACACAGCCGTACCTGCTCGTTCCGGCGAAAATGATGCCGCAGGAGCTCCAATCCCGCTCCTTCCACCCTTACATCTCGTCGTCGATCAGCTCCCCTTCCTTCTCTTCCTTCACCAACAACCATTCCTCCGACGATCCTGATCCGGACCCTAACCCCAATTCCAAATCCAGTTTCCCTTCCTTTCCCCCCTCTTCCTCCTCCCGATCCCTCAAGCACTCCCGCTTCTCCCCTTCCACTTTCGCCCATAACTCCCGCCTCGCCATAGCACTCGTCCCATGCGCCGCTTTCCTCCTCGACCTCGGCGGCACCCCCGTCGTCGCGGTGCTGACACTGGGGCTTATGTTCGCTTACATCGTCGATTTGCTCAATTTCAAATCCGGCGCTTTCTTCGGTGTTTGGTTCTCTCTCATCGCTGCTCAGATCGCTTTCTTCTTCAGCGCTTGCGCTTCGATTTACTATACATTGAACTCAGTTCCCCTCACTATCCTCGCGGCGTTTCTTTGCGCCGAAACGAATTTCCTCATCGGGGCATGGGCTTCGCTTCAGGTCAAGTGGATTCAAATTGAAAACCCTTCGATTGTTTTGGCTTTGGAGCGGCTTCTCTTTGCTTGCGTTCCTTTTGCAGCCTCTACGATCTTTACCTGGGCTACCGTCTCTGCTGTTGGTATGAACAATGCTTCTTACTACCTGATGGCTTTCAATTGCGTTTTCTATTGGGTTTTCGCGATTCCTAGAGTTTCCTCTTTTAAAACCAAACAAGAAGTTAAGTACCACGGTGGAGAAGTCCCTGATGATAATTTGATTCTTGGTCCATTCGAGAGTTGTCTCCATACTTTGAATTTTTTGTTTTTTCCTCTCCTTTTCCACATCGCTTCACATTACTCTGTGATGTTCTCGTCTGCTGCTTCCATCAGTGATTTACTTCTTCTCTTCTTTATTCCTTTATTGTTCCAATTATATGCTTCAACAAGAGGGGCATTGTGGTGGGTCACGAAAAATCATCTCCAACTGCGTAGCATACAGTTGGTCAACGGTGCAATTGCATTGATTGTTGTTGTGATTTGCCTTGAGATTAGAGTTGTGTTTCGTTCCTTTGGGAAGTACATTCAGGTGCCGCCACCACTAAATTATCTTCTTGTCACCATTACCATGCTTGGAGGAGCTGCCGGAGCTGTTTTTTATGCACTGGGAATGGTATCCGATGCATTTAGCTCATTGGCCTTTACTTCTTTGGCTGTTGTTGTCAGTGCTGCTGGTGCAATTGTGGTTGGATTTCCAATAGTGGTATGTTTGTTCTTTTGTTGCTTTATTTGAAATGAATCAATTTAGTAACAGTTCTATGCACAATCATGCTATATGATAATTATTTTATTCTTCACTTGTTTTGGCCACCGGTCATGTTTCACTCAGTATGTTGTCTCCTAAAGTGTACTTAGACGAGCATGGCAAGTTGAACAATAGGCATTTGAAATTTAATATGGTATGCTATCTGTGCACTTCCTTGTGGATGTTGGAATATAGAAAATCTGCTGGACTTTACTTTGCATGAGAAGATAATTCAGTTCATCTTTAGTGATTACTCATTCTACTAGGTTTTCCACGGCTGGAGTGAATCACAGTGAGAATTTGGTAGCTTGGATTTGGCTCTAGAATGATTATCTCTTGAATCTTGATTCTTGTTTTCATTAATTGTGAGGCAAAATAGCTGATATTGAAGATGAAGTTGTCTTCTGTTTGGGTGTAGTTGCAGGGTGAATGTTCATATTTTAGTTAGTTTTATATGCTTCAAGGATGGTTGACAAATGCTAGGAGAGTTTTCTTCTTGTTACCCGATTGTCTTATCCTTATTAGACTTGAACCAGTCATTTACTAGGTAATCCCTGGGGAAGAGGATCAAGTTGGCCCTTGCGATACTAAAAATTTGCCATGCTTTGGGATATTCCTTATTATTCTTTCACTAAAGTTCGTATTTGAATTTACATGCTAATAAAACTATTGCTTTTCAAAATAAAAATGTGCCATACGTGTTGCATGTTGTGTTTATTACAAACAATTGAATCTCTCTTCTATAATTGCTATTCTTAGCTTGTGCAGTCATATTATGAATTTTATCAAAAGATAAGACAGAAAAATAAAGGAACTCTTATTTTAATGTTTAGAAGTTTTAGTGGTATTTACTTTATTTTGCAGTTTATTCCATTACCTTCAGTTGCTGGCTTTTACTTGGCTCGTTTCTTTACAAAGAAGAGCCTCCCATCGTATTTTGCCTTCTTTGTGCTTGGGAGCTTGATGGTCATGTGGTTTGTGATGCATAATTTTTGGAACTTAAATATATGGTTGGCAGGCATGTCCCTGAAATCTTTTTGTAAGCTTATTGTCGCAGATGTTGTTCTAGCCATTGCTATTCCAGGTTTAGCACTTCTTCCGTCAAAACTTCATTTTTTGACTGAAGCCAGTTTGATCAGCCATGCATTGCTGCTATGCTATATTGAGAATCGTTTTTTTACTTTCTCAAGCGTATACTATTATGGATTGGATGATGATGTAATGTATCCAAGCTACATGGTTATCCTGACAACTATGATTGGATTTGCACTTGTGCGACGACTATCTGCGGATCATCGAATTGGACCCAAAGCAGTTTGGATTTTGGCTTGCCTTTATTCCTCAAAGCTTTCTATGTTGTTTCTTACATCAAAATCTGTTGTGTGGGTGTCAGCTATCCTTTTATTGGCTATTTCGCCTCCATTGCTTCTTTACAGGTAAGCACTTCATCTCTCACTTTCTCTCTAATTCTTAAATTGGAATGGTGTGTTTCCCCCCTCCTTTTCTTTTTGTTCACTTTATAAACTTTGAAGGGATAAGTCGAGAACAGCATCGAAGATGAAAACCTGGCAAGGCTATGCACATGCTGCCGTGGTTGCATTATCAGTATGGTTTTGCCGTGAAACGATTTTTGAAGCATTACAATGGTGGCATGGTAGACCTCCATCTGATGGCTTACTTGTAGGTTTTTGTATCCTTTTGACAGGATTGGCCTGTGTACCCATAGTTGCTCTGCATTTCTCTCATGTCATGGTATGGATACATTCGTTTTTTTCCCCCACGTATCTTTTATGTTATTATTTGTAATGAAATATCCTTATGTTGTTATCCGTTAAAAATCTACTTTTGTCCGATTAGATAAGGAGTTGTTTAGTGTTCATTCATGCTTCAAATACCTTCTCTCCTCCTAAAGCTCTAAACGGACAAGCTTCTGACTAATAATTGAGCTGGGAAAGAAATTAAACTATCCGATATTTGACTTTATCTTGTTTAGTTGAATATCATAATCGATCCAGTTTTTGATGATTCTTGAACATGAATAAGAAGTGATGGCAGTTTTATGCTTCAATCGTCGTACATAATGTATAACAAAGTATTTTATTTCTTTACAGAAAGTGTAGTGCATTGATTTTTTTCTATTCTTGTTTATGCAGTCTGCAAAGAGATGCATTCTACTGGTGGTGGCAACAGGTCTCCTGTTTATCCTAATGCAACCACCAATTCCTTTATCATGGACTTATCAATCTGAGATAATCAGAGCTGCACGTCAATCTGCTGATGATATTTCCATATATGGCTTTATAGCGTCGAAACCAACTTGGCCTTCATGGCTACTTATATTGGCAATTCTTCTCACGTTAGCTGCTGCAACATCCGTCATACCCATTAAATACATTGTGGAGTTGAGAGCATTTTATGCCATTGCGATGGGTATTGCTCTCGGTGTTTACATATCAGCCGAGTTTTTCCTGCAAGCTGCTTTCCTTCATGTCCTCATCATTGTAACAATGATTTGTTCATCTGTTTTTGTGGTATTCACCCATTTTCCATCTGCTTCCAGCACGAAGGTCCTACCATGGGTGTTTGCACTCCTTGTTACTCTATTTCCTGTGACTTACCTATTGGAAGGTCAAGTGAGAATTAAAAGCTTCCTTGCAGAAAATGAATTTGATGGTACCGGAGAGGAAGAAAGGAATCTTACAACTCTTCTGGCTGTTGAGGGGGCGAGAACATCTCTTCTTGGTCTGTATGCAGCAATCTTTATGCTTGTAGCTTTGGAAATAAAATATGAACTTGCCTCACTTATACAGGAAAAGACTGTCGATAGGGGTCCAGTTAGACATAATCAGTCTGGTCAAAGCAATTCAGTGGGTTTCCCTCCACGAATGAGGTTCATGCAACAACGCCGTGCCTCTTCTGTTTCATCCTTCACAATTAAACGGATGGCTGCTGAAGGGGCATGGATGCCTGCGGTTGGTAATGTTGCTACTGTGATGTGCTTTGCTATATGCCTGATCCTAAACGTTAACCTTACTGGGGGCTCAAATCAGGCAATATTCTTCCTGGCTCCCATATTACTTCTGCTCAACCAGGACTCTGATTTCATTGCCGGATTCGGGGACAAACAGAGGTATTTCCCCGTTACAGTGGCCATATCAGTCTATTTGGTCATAACCTCGTTATACATCATATGGGAAGATGTCTGGCACGGAAATACCGGGTGGGGCATGGAAATCGGGGGTCCTGGTTGGTTCTTCGCGGTCAAGAATCTAGCCCTCCTGATCCTCACATTCCCTAGCCACATCCTATTCAACCGATTCGTCTGGACGTACTCTAAGACAACAGATTCGACGCCGCTGCTGACATTGCCTCTCAATCTGCCGTCCATCGTGATATCGGATTTGGTTAAGATTAGGGTGTTGGGGTTGTTAGGCATTATTTATTCCGTGGCTCAGTATATACTCTCTAGACGTCAATACATCTCTGGATTGAAATATATTTAGAGGATAGATAGATCTTGCTTTGTTTTTGTACAATATATTTTGTCAATTTTCAGGTTAGACAATATGGTATGAATTGAGGGTCTATTCCTTTTGCAAGTGAATGCCAGAATCCTTGACATTTTGAATGTTTACGGCTAATAATTATGTGAAGAGGACTCGCAACTCACAAGCTACTCATTGATTGTTTACGGCTAATCACATCCATTTCATGCCTCAACATCTATTCATAACCAATTTCAACCGTCAGATGACAAGAGAGATTATGATTCGTCAGATTTCACTTATTATATTCCCGTTCCAATTTCCATGAAAACTCACTCCCCTCAGCAAACACTAAACCCTAACCCGCGACTCCCGTACATTCGAGTTGGCTTGTTTCTGTTATCGTTTACAATCTATTCTCTTTTCCCCCTCTTATTATTGGAATAAAAATTGAAGGTTTTTTGTTTTGAATATAAAGAGTTGATTGTTTGAATTCGGATTTTGAAAAGCATGGTTTCTAAAGTAAAGGCTTATAGGCCTCCACCAGAACTCGAAGAAGATTCTAGCTCGTCGATCTTATCCCGACGGAAATTTTGGCAGTTTTACAAATTCAAATGGTATTTTATCTTATATGGATCTTACTTTAGGCTGTATCAGTACTATACAATTTTTTAATCCTTTTTCAGTTGAATTTTTGCATTAATGTTTTGATATTAAAAAAAAAATCTAGTACTAATTTGTTTACTATTTGCTTAAACGTGACAGGAAAAACTTATGCTCTTGTTAGCAGTGCATCCAAGCAGCCTGATGCAACAATCGCTGCCTTATCACTTGATCTGGGAGGAGTATATATCGGATATTAAGATGTATTCGATTATCAATATCCGATATATACTCCACCCACACAATAGAGAACGACATGATTCCGTCCAATCCAACACCAATTTCTAAATGATATGCATAAGTACCATTAGAATTGAAAATGCTCAAGAAATCTTGTTTTTATTATAAAGAACCAATGCCTCAAGAAAACAGCAGATAAAAAAATTCCACAATGACTGAATAAATCGAATGTGCAATCCTCTTGTGCAGAGAAATATCTATTATGACAATTTTGCATCAAGAATTTCGTTCCACAAATAAAAAGAAAGTTTCGGCATTCTCACCCGATTAGTAACTTATTCTCGTCCAAGAAGCTGTACGTGGGTACCTCTAGATTGTACGGTGCAGGGCCCTTGCGGATCCTACCGGAAACATCATAATGTGACCCATGGCATGGACAGAACCAGCCACCATAATCACCAGCATTTGGCAGGGGAATGCACCCTAAGTGGGTGCAAACACCAACCACAATAAGCCATTCTGGATTCTTAACCCTGATTGCATCCTCCTGTGGGTCACGAAGGGATGCAACATCGACGCTGTTAGCCATCTTGATATCCTCGTCAGTTCTACGTCTGATAAAAACAGGCTTCCCTCTCCACTTGACAGTGACGGTACTTCCTGGCTCTATGCTAGAAAGGTCAACCTCAAGGGAAGCGAGGGCAAGGACATCTTTGCTGGCAGACATGCTCAAAACAAACTTGAGGACCAGAAGACGGATTAAAGAAGCATAAACAAACCTGCCACCAGTCAAGACGAAATAAGCAAAAGCACGTTTGCTGGGGTCACCGGGTGGAAACCGCTCATGATTATGCTCATCATAAACGATCTTTGAAGTAGGGTTCTTCACAGCTGCCACAGTAGCTGGGAGATCTGAGATCATTCCCATATCATGTCCTCGGCTAAGGGCATCCGAAGATAAACCTGGAAAAAGGTAAAACGACGATCAAATGCTATTACAAAAACACATTTGGTACTTACAATAGAACAGACAGCAGATAACAACTGGACATATGGATGGTTGATCCACTACTTATCACTTGCACAAAAGCAAAGGATTATAAATTTATTTCTTTACTTCATAATTTTACTTGCATTTCCATTGAATATCAAGAACAAAAGCAATGTAGCTTTTTAAAATGAATGGTTAATCTGCGCATAAGGATAACATACATGATAAAGATCTAACTTCGTCAACATCAAAAACTACCAAATGCAAGCAGCGCATATCATTACAAATTCGGTTCGAATTCGTGTTCCAGATATGAATATGATTTTAAATGATTAAACAAAATCCAGCATATGATAAACGAAACTATCTCATCGATAAGATTAATAGAGGAATAATGAAGAAGAAATCAAACAGTAATCTATAAATTACGAAAGGAAAACAATAAAATGGAGAAAACTTGACCTCTGATTAGATTCGGAAGCTGAGAATTGAAGGAGAAAGGAGAGAGAGACGGAACCGATCTGGAAATGGAAGGCGATTCAGAAGGTGCGGCGGAGGCGGCAGTTCGATTGTGCGGATAAAGAGCGGCGGACGATCGCCATGGAAGAGGTGAGAATTTTCTCCCTGCAACTCTTAGCATCTTCGGATCTTATTTGATTGCTTAGGGTTTCAATGGGAGTATAATAGTTTCTCTTCTCTGAAATTTTAATGCTTTTTCAAGCGACAATGAAACATGTCGTTTTATTCTATTGTTTTTGACTGTTTAAAAGCTACGGTGTCGTTTCGGAGCTGAATAACAAGCTCAACTGCTCAAGAGACCAGGTCATAGAGGTGACCAGGCCGGGTCGTGCTGCAGGGCCTTGAATTTTTCTTGTCATCTGTCTGTAACATATGTATTAAAAAAATACTCAAGCTGCTTCTCAACCGCCGATTTCAACAGCTTCAAGCTGTTGAAGACGGTTATTATGGCATTGATTTCTAACATCGAGTACAATCGGCGGCTGTTGCCGGTTCAAAACAGTAGGTATGGTCGACACTACACCGATGACTAAGTTGCTCGTATACGGCATGTTACATGACATGTTGCGTCGGCATTTCAATAGAAACCAACAATTGTATAAAATGAACACGCTTAAACATTAATGACTACAGTGTAAATTTTCAAAGTTGTGAGATCAAAACAACAAATAACCCAAAATTGGCTATTCTTTTGTAGTTTACACTCGTGTATCATTTACAACAAGGTTCTCTCATGCTATACACAACAGACATGGACCACCGAAGAAATAAGGTAGAGCCCCAAAATTTAACTGATAACGAACTGTAAGAAGCAAGATCTCGAAACCGGATTCGATCGGGCAATGGTACTCCAAATCTTCCCCTATCTTTCTCTAACATACACCTTTTTGATGTTGTTCTTAGGTATCAGATTGTAGTTTCTGCTTCTCAAGTTTCTCGATCAAGGCCCTCTTTTCATCTTCCGGAAGAGAATTAAACACGAACACGGATTTGTCGCCAATATCATCCTTCAAAACCGAACACAAGAGCAATGAAATTGTTTAGTTTCATGTCCAAGAGATGTTCGAACATTATTTTTATTATTAAGGTACCTTAATAGGCTGAGTAAATTTTCTTCCGGCGAAGATAACAAAGAGAGCCATCCATGAACCGAGTAGAGCAAGTTTCACTCCATCGTCCATCAAACCAGTCTGCATTTCAGATAAACGGATTAAAAGTTTAATGAAATCTACAATGCTTAAAGAAGTTCCAACAGTTTGATGATCATCATGCAAATCCGAGACCCGGAGAAAGAAGTGAAAGTAATAGGTCCCTTTAAAGAGTGCTTATAGGCATCAGCTAATGATCATTTTAAGAAATTTTTTCACATTTAATACATTGTTTTTAACAAATTCAAGAAAATACAATGCACTAATTACACGTTTACTTCTATAAACGATTTCCCAAAGTAAAAAGTATCGAGTTGCGGGATCGAAAAATACCAGGTGGCCAAGAAGAAGTGTAGGTATAATGAATGTAAGAATACCAGCTTCCAACTTTCCATAGCAGAGGCCTGTTTACAGATTAAGGCTAACCATAAGACAATGCCTGGATAAAATCTTATGACTTCAGAAGGTCAATTGGTCAAATAATGGTTTTAACTTTTGATCCCTCTACTATGCTAAAATATGGTATTTAGTCACTACACTTTAATTTGACATGATTTGGTCCTCTACCATCAGTACTTAGTCCAAAGAGTTAACTATCTGTACTAACTGATGACATTATAAAAGTAAAACACTGACTAAATCTAAAAATTTGAATATAACAAAGGGACCAAAACCACAATTTGACCAGCTCAAAGGCACATACATATGTAGTCAGAACAAACAATTCCTAATGTGTCGGATTATGATATTACCTTCTTTGAAAACAAGGCCTGTCAAGGCAGCAAAGAGAGGGCCAACAAACCAGACGGCAGTTGGGTTCTCGATAACATACTGAACCAAGTTCTCTCCGGCCGGTTGAGCAAGGGCTAAGTAGGTTGCCAACGAGCCAACAACACCGAGCACCCAGAATGCTTGAAGGGTGCGCTTAAGCTCCGTTATATAGATGTGAATCAAGTACAAGGATAGCCCCAATCCACCAGCACCGATCAAGTAAAACAGATTAAGGTTTTGCTCAATAATGTCTTCCAATGCAAAGTTGTCAGGTAAAAATGCAGCAGATGAAGCAATTACAAACGATGAAGCAGCAGTCACTAATCCGGATCGGTACAAGAGAACCTGCCAATGAAAATATATATATATATATCAGCTGAAAGGGTTCATCAATATTGTTTTACTTCGAAAAATTCCCAGAAAAGTTGTACAAATTACTCAAAGGAACTGCAGAAAGAGCAAAAGGGTATCTAAATTGGTTTCCTTAAAGCAAATTACCAGATTTTTTTCACAAATTACTCAATGAAATTCTGCAAGAGCAAAAGGGTATATCTAAATCGGTTTCCTTTTGCAAATTCCCATATATTTTTTTTTCACAAAATAATATGTATATACCAAGAGCGAATGGGTATCCAAATTTGTTTTCCTTCATGCAAATTCCCAGAAAAAAAGTTCACAACTTTACCTCTCTAACATCTTCAGGATCAATAGTCCATGGGCCAAAGGCGCCTTGATAAACCGTCCGATCAATGGAACCCTGTGAGCTTTCACTCACGACATTGCACTTTATCTTCCCATTTCTAACTCCGGCTTCAAACAACGACGATGAAAAGAGAAATGGCTTCGCCGGGTTCGCCGATGACTTAGGTTTGGGTTTGCTGAGCCTGAGTGCAGTCGGACAAAGGGGAGTGATTGAAGTTGTCGATAATATTCTCGACGCCATAACTAACAACAAGAATTTGCTTGATTTTAGCTTTGTTTTATTTGTGTTTTAGTGGCTTATATATAACGTGGATAAATCTACACAACCTTTGATACTTTTGTCCTGTATCAGTAGCCAGTGCGAACAGGCGTCAGTCAATTGGACACCATGAATAGTATATCATGCGAGTGTAAAACAACTACAAATAAGATCGTCTGTTCATTTATTTTTAAACTTTATTTTTCTGTTTATCTAATTCTTAATATTATATTTAAACTTATTTATTAAATGATACGATCAAACTCAATTATTTTTTTAGCTTACAAATTGTTTTAAACTAATCATTTGATCAATGTTAATAAATGATTTACGATATTAATGTAACAGTATATCATGGGATAATGATATGATATAAATATTAAAAAATAAAAAATAAATGTTAAAATGTTTAAAAAAAAACAAATGTATCGATTTTAAAAAATTTACGATGGACATAAACGCACCCCACATTATATTTAGATCTATCATTGTTTTACGACTTATGCATGGTACAAAGACTAGCAAAATTTGGTTTGACAAGCATAACGGCTATTATTTGAATATAAGTACAAGTTGGATCGAATTTTTACCCGACACAAAATATATATCATACACCTGAACTAATTTTATATCTTAAAAATATGACCAACCAAAAATTATATACTTAAACCTTAATTTGATCCAACCTGAATTATTAATTTTTTTAAAGATTTAACTATAAAAAATTTAGAAACTTAATGTTAAAAAAATAATTTTAATGACATAATTATAAAAATATATACATATAGAAAGAGCATTATTATGAATATTCTTAAAATATTTAAAAAATTTATACTATTAATCATAAATTAGATTAGATTAAATATTTTTTATCCAAATAAAAACACAAACTTGAATTAAAACCAAACTTTCTAAAAAAAAAAACAATCTAATCGTGGGATAAAGTGTTCATCCCTAGTAAAAATCAATTTACACGTACTAAAAATAATCAAACTAAAGTACAAAGACTAAATTAAAATTTAAACATAATACATAGACTAATAAACTAATTTGACCAAATACTTATTTGTAATTTCCAAAATTGCAAACGTCATGGATGACGACTTGTCTATAATTGTATTGGCGTTGAGATCTTGGGAGCCGCAACTCACTCTCCTCAGCTCATATATCCAAACGCACCACTTTTTTTTTACAATACTTTTTTGGGTTCAATTTTGAGACGTGTGGGATTTTTTAAATATTATTTAAAAAATGTCATCCCTTAAAAATATAAATTTATTGGTTATTTTATGTCATTTATCTAACTTTTTATTGGTTAATTTTACATTATTTCTAGACTATATTATACATTTATTATTTTATTTATACAATCAATTGATTTTATTAATTTATTATTATTGCTCATTTTATAGATTTTTAAATTATTTTTTAAAAAATATATTAGTGTAATTAGGGATTGAGTTAAAATTTAAAGATGAAAAAAATAAATTCATAATTATATATTTTTTAAAAGAATATAAAGGATTAAAGAGTAAAAAAATTCACAATAGGACGACAACAATCCCTCCAATAAGCTATTAAGTTTTATCTTTGTGTGAGATTATATGTTACTCTATTTGTTTATTTTTTTTATTTTTTTATAAAACATACCCACTTTGTACACACGAATACGTAATTCAAATCTTTTAAAATAAAAATTGAATTTATTTTATTATTCAACTTTATCAAATTACAATATGAATCACTTTTAAAAATGATAACTATTCCATTAATCACTTGAGTTAAAAGAATCCTACATTAAATAAATTATTTTAATACATAAAAAGCAGAACAGTCAAATTGAATTGCTTTATATTGATATGCCATGTCAGCAAAATGGTTAAAGATATTTTGTGCACTCCAACATCGGCTCAGTTGCACCACTTGCAGTGCTTATACGGAAACTTTTTTTAAAATGGTTAATTCAATCTTACAGCACCAAACTACGACCATGATTACAAATTAGTCATTAAATTTGAAACGTTCTAATTGAATTACTTATATGTATTATAATTTCAATAATTTAAAAAGATATTAATTAATTAATAACTTATTAAATTAAAGTTTTTTTTAAAAAACTTAATAAACTTACATTATCCATCTTGGTACTACAATAAAATAAATGTCAAGTATCTATTGAATTGTTTAGGTGAAAATATTATACGTACACTATAAAAGGTGCAAAGTTTAGAAAAAATAGTTCATGTTATGAAAATCCAATTGAGGATAGAATTGAATATGATGCAATATATTTATAATTAATTACGCGAAAGGAAATATTCATAGTGATAATAACTCTTTATAATTTTTTGTTATAGTATAAAAACGTAACATCAAAATTTTTTAATGTAGTAAGGAAAGTTAGAGATAAAATGATTAGGATTATTTTCTTATTTTTTAAGTGATAATTTTTTCATCTTTCTAATGTTAATCTCATCTATCTATTTTATTTATCTTATGATCATGGATTAGTGTAAAATTCTTTAAGTTTTATATTGTGTAACTTGATTTTATCCCTCATAATATATGTATATATATATTTATATTTTTCATATACAATATACATATATCATTTAAAACTGAATAATTTAACTTGAACTTAAAAATAATTTATTAATTATTAAAAAAAATTAAATTATTCAAATCTTATTTTATAACTCAAATTATATGTAAAAATTTATCTTGCGTTACATCATCGAAACAATTAGTAAATGTGAAAAAAAATTTGTCAAGCTCAGGAATATGTACAAAAATACGTAGGGATCAAATTGTAATATTTTTTCAAGTTCAAAGGACTAAATATTATTTTATCCCATAATCATATAGTCAAACCTGTAAACAAATTTGCTTCGCATGTGCTCATTACACAGCAAACTGCCCTACAAAAATAGTAATCTGTTTAATCATTGAATAAAAAACTGGAAAATAAATCTCATATCTGATTATTTCTGATTCTCTGCTCTGTTTGTCTGATGTGTTTTCTCATCTTCATCTTCTACAGCGAGGCTAGGGTTTGATTTCTCTCTCTTTTTTCTCTCGAATTTTTACGTATCTATCACAGAAACTATGGTTATTCCAGCAGGTAAGGGAGCCGTGCCGTGTGATTTCTGCGATGTGCAAACGGCGGTTCTTTACTGCCGAGCTGACTCAGCGAAGCTCTGTTTGTTTTGCGACCAGCACGTTCACTCGGCGAACCTGCTCGCTCGAAAGCACGTACGGTCTCAGATCTGCGATAATTGCGGGAACGAACCGGTTTCGGTTAGGTGCGGGACCGATAATCTGGTGCTTTGTCAAGAGTGTGATTGGGACGCTCACGGTAGTTGCTCCGTGTCGGCGTCACACGATCGCACCCTCGTGGAAGGGTTTTCTGGTTGTCCGTCGGCTCTGGAGTTGGCTTCGGCATGGGGATTCGATCTGGAAGAGAAGAAAGCCTCGGATCGGAGCTGGAACGTGTGTCACCAGGATTTGATTATTCCGGAGGTGGAATCGTGGTTGTACGAGGCTGGTTTGCAAGAAATGATGGTTCCGTACGAGAGTTTTGGCTGCTCCGTGGAGACGAAGAAGGAAAGTAGCGGGAGCGGGAAGTGCAAACAGGTTATTTATAAGCAGCTTGTGGAGCTGATGAAAAGAAATTTCATGGACGGCGGTGTCGCCGGCGGTGGAGGTGAGGAGAATCTAGCGTCGTCCGTCGAACCTAATGTCCGTTTTTTGACTCAACAAGAAGTTATACAGCCGTCGCCACAACAGCAGACGCAAACGCCGGCTCTGATCACTTCTTTGCGGATGACGCAAACGCTAGAGAGCGAACACATTGTTAATGAAGGAAATGCGGCGTTGAATGGTAATACAAACGGTCGAGCTCCCCAGGTACTTTCTAATCCCTCTGCAAGCATGAACTTAAATAGCTGGTTTTTGCTAATTTATTGCGGATAAATTGTTGAAGGGTTGATTTTTATTACTTATTTGCATATGAATTACGATTTAACCATGTTATACAATTGAATTAATTTCACATGTTCTTAAATTACAAGTCTTACAGGTACCAATTTTGACAAATTATTTTATTTTATGAAAAAAAATTCAATGTTGCTAGCTTCAGCAATTTGAAACAGCAACGATAAGTCTGTTCGAATTGATTGCAGATTTGGGATTTTAAGCTCGGGCGGTTGAGGATTCAAGAAGAGTGCAGCCAATCCCAATTGGAAGATGAAGTTGGGTACGGTGGAAGCGATACAGGCTTCTTGATTTACAGTTTCAACCAACGCATGAAAGAGACGCCTTTGACCAATGCAAATTTGCTGGGACTGGGATACCCTCCAAAACACGATTTGACTTTACTCGGTAATGTATGTTCCTTTCCCATTTCCATTATTCTCACGATTGTGTTATGATTCATCTTATCTTGTGATTTCTTCATATTTTCGTATGCTCAATTATTAATATCTAGATCCGTTACTGGAGTTTCTGAGAATTTAACATGCGGTGAGAAACCTAAATTTAATTAATACATCCTTTATCGTCACACTTCTATCAGAGCCGTGGTTGAAGCTTCCCGTTGACACTTGAAAACCAAAGTTCAAACCTTGAAAATGGTTTATGGGGAGTTTTTTATGTTTAGGTTCGATCCGGCTCAATTATGGCTTAAGTGGAATCCGTAGGTAAAAAAAATAACAGAACTCAATATTCCTTTTTTGAGTTTAGCAGTGGGTGAGAAACATAATATTGAAGCTCTCCATCTTCGAGTATTTGATAGTTTCATTAGTTTCGATTATTCTAGAATTGAATCGGGTCAGTCGTTGCTTAAAAAATGGTCATTGAGTGGTAATACAACTCTGTTATCTTTGTTTGATACCAAATAAATTCGGAAATTTGATTGGAAATTGTTGCACCTCCTACTCCCATAGATATAGTATGTGTAACTTTGTTTTGCTCACATTAAAGGCTCTTCTGGGTGTTGATTTTGGAGCTTGAAAATGCAGAAGGACCCGAATAATCCAGGTGCAAGTGGACCAGTCACGTCTGAGAGCAATAATCTACCAATACCAAAGCCATCATCAGGTTCAGCTTCTGGTAAACACAGAGGCTCTAGCAGTTCCAATGATGCCAACTTCCCCGAACAGCCTTCCCTTATGAGGCCGGTTGAGCAAGCAATGCCGACATCAATCAGTAAGGCTGATCGTGAGTTGCTTGCGCAAAACAGAGGCAATGCCATGCAGCGTTACAAGGAGAAGAAGAAAACACGAAGGTATAAAAATCCACACACTTACTGGTTAACTACATAATCTTGTTAATCTGATGGATATAGTACTAATACTTTTGAAAACTCAATTAGAACATTTTAAGTTGTGTTAAGGATTTTATAACGAAATATCATCCTGTAGTTAACAATCTATTCGATCCGTTGTCCAAATAGATATGATAAACACATTCGATACGAATCGAGGAAGGCACGGGCGGATACACGGAAACGAGTGAAAGGTCGATTTGTGAGGGCTATGGGTGCTCCTGAGGATTAAATGCTGTATGGTGGGTGGGAGGGAGTGATCTTTGCACGCATTGCTGTAAATATTTCTTTTGTTACATCAAAACGTGTAGTTTAACATTTTCTGTATGATCCAAGTATTTTTTTGCTTGCTTTTTCCATCAAATTCGAGTTTCATATTCTTTCCTTCACTTTTTTTTTTTCACTAAAATTCAAAAAGTTGTATTTTGATCTCTAAAGTTACCAATTTATTACAATTTGATCATTGAACCTTTACTTTAATGACATGAGATGTTAACAAAAATAAGTAATTTTTAATTTTAACCTCCGGAATTTAGATAAAATATAAGTTCAGTATTAGTTTTACTTTTTGACCCTTAAATTTAATGACCAAAATATGATATATGTTCTAAGTTTAGGGATCAAGTTGAGAAATTTGCCAATATTATTTTTTTACTATCATAGACTGAATGTCCCCAATTGAAAAAACTTGTAATGTAAACAAAAAATTGATAAGAATGTAAGGTTAGTTTATTATAAATCCTATATTCAAATCTGATGGAATGGAGATAAAGTTGATTTTGAGCATAACTAATCTTGTTTTATTCTTTTGAAAGCTTTGTTAAATATTCTTTAGGGATATTGAAAAAAGCAGATATTAATAGAGACTAATAGCATAATATAATTTAACAGATTTCACGGTTACAGTTTGTACCGATACCGAAATCTAAAAAACACTAAAAACAACCGAATTAAAGTTATGAATGGAGAGAAGAGGATAGGAATTGCTCGGAATCGAATACCAAATCTAATATTAATCATCAATGGAATTCAGAGAGCTCTTTACACCAAAATGAGAAACAAAACATAAAAATCTTATCCAGAGGTTTAATGCTTACAATGCTTGGATTAATAATGTCACCAAATTTCTAACAATCTCCTCCCACTTATTATTAAACTGATGCAGCTACTTCCCAAAAGTGTTGGGTTTCATTCCTGAAAAATAGATTCATGGGGTGTAACTTAGGGATGTATAATTTAACCCAATATATGGTTTCAAACTCGGATCTGGTACTTTTTTATACGATTCCGTACCTGAATTTAACACTTTTCTAATATGGTACCTGGTTTTGATACATATAAGATGATGCAAAGGGACAGCATTGACACTAACCTGTATTAGAAAACAAGTTTGCTGCTTGAATTGGTTTCGATTAAGCGGCAACAGCCTACGCTACCGATCTGTAGCATGCTCTCTTTGCAGCTCGGACTATATCTTCAACCTTCACAATTCATAAATCAATCAAATTTATCTATATTTATCTGATGGTGATTGTAGAAGAAAAGGGAGAAATGGAATCACCTGTGGTACCGCCATTCTCTCAAGATTTGCTGCATATGGCATAGGAACATCAGCTCCAGCAATTCTCTCGACCTGTGCATCGAGATATGCAAAACTCTCTTCCACAACACACGCACTGCAAACAAAGTACACTGTAAATATATACAAGGTGCTAGATTATATATATACGCAAGGCAGAAATTAAATAAGTTTTAAGAGAAAAGAACTCGAACCATATTTCGGCACCAACGCCATGCTGTGGAAATGCTTCTTCGACTGTGACCAACCTGTTGGTTTTCCTGACCGAGTCGTTAATCGTGGATCGATCCAGCGGCCTAATTGAACGCAAGTTTATGACCTGTATCTAACGAAGATCAGTCATTGCACTTCTCGGCAGAATGGGCAAATAAACTTGAGCCTTGTAAGGACTTGCACAACTTTTGAGTTATAACTTTTTACCTCGGCATCAATTCCATCCTTTTCGAGTATCTCAGCTGCCTGAACAACAAACAATCTCTTAGTTGATAACCCCACAAGCCAAAATATCAGTACTATATAAATAAATGATAATTATTTGTTATATTGGTAGCTGATAACATGGTATAAATGAAGTTCCCACCTAAGCCACAACGATAACAAATACCAATATGCATCGGGTTAAACACACTCGGCACTTCTCCATGGCCATTGGTTTCGAAATCAATCTTCTTTTTACGTAAGTTGTACTTTAGATTAGTCCTCCATCTCTCATGACTCTAGTAGAATCTTGTGGAC
This sequence comes from Abelmoschus esculentus, assembly GCA_035048815.1. Taxonomy (NCBI): domain Eukaryota; kingdom Viridiplantae; phylum Streptophyta; class Magnoliopsida; order Malvales; family Malvaceae; genus Abelmoschus; species Abelmoschus esculentus. The sequence continues at coordinate 12,020,930 of JAUCBN010000053.1, read as the reverse complement.
TCGTATTAATAATGCATCTTGAATGATAGTTAGGCATTTGCATGTCGAAACAGATATTGCATATAAGACATACCATACCTGAAGAGAATAGCCCACCATTTTCGAATAAGCTACAATAGTTACATGCTCTCCTTTTCTCTCTATCTGTTAAAAAGTAGTGGTTTTAAACTATATATGTTTATGTATTAAAATGCAGCTTCATGTAAGTTATAGCAGAATCAATGGAAAATTTTAGGGCACCAAAGAATTACCTTAGCTTTTCCAATCGGAAGGCAAAAACTTGAATCCAGAATTTCATCAGAAACCGGGAATGATTCACCGTATCTGAAGCAGAACAATAATACCGAAGCATCAGGCAGTAAAATTTGCTCAATACAGAAAGAGTCATAGTTTACTAATTCACTTACAACAGCTCATTCTCGAGGAAAACAATTGGGTCGGGATCTCTAATAGCTGCTTTGAGCAGTCCACGAGCATCTTCGGAATTGTATGGTGTCAGAACTTTCAACCCTGGACAAGCGGCATACCACGCAGCATAACACTGAAAAGTAACCACGTGACAAAACAATCGAACAAGCTTCTTACTCGATTGAAGCTCTGCTAGATTTCTAAAATATGGAGACAAGTAAACAATAATCATAACACCCAGTACAATGTAACTCAAAATTTAACCTCATCGGACTCTCGGGACAAGAGAAAGTAGATGAATGTAAATAAGCCACATAATCAGTGCAAGGAACAATATTAAGAAATAAAACCTGAGAGTGTTGGGCACCAACACCAGCTGCGGCACCATTAGGACCTCTAAAAACAATGGGTACTGATATCTGGCCTGCAGACATGTAGTTTGACTTTGCAGCAGAGTTAATAATGTGGTCAATGGCCTGAATTAAAAGACAAATAGATCAAAGAAAACAATGCATCAGATAAAAGATCAGATAACAACACATTTAAGAGAAACCAGAGTTGTTTGTTTACTACCATTGTAAAGAGAGTGATGCAGCTTTCAATTTTTGAAATTTGATCATACAAATAATGCCTAAATCTAGACCTTGGATAACAGAATGTGCACCTCCAAGCCACATTCAAAGGCGGAAAAATTGTAAAATTCTAGCATACATAAATATGCATATTCATTCATACAGACTAAGAAGGATATAAATTGTTAACATTGTCATCTTCAACAAAGCAACGCTATAATGTATTATTTCTTTTTTCTTTTTCACAACATGCATATGGTAAACAGAATACTAAGAAAAGTGTATGTAAGCAGAGATTTAAGACAGAACTCTCGAACCTGCATCGAGAAGTTAAATGTCATAAACTCCACGACAGGCTTCAGACCATAGTAAGCTGCCCCAACCGCGATCCCAGTAAAACCAGCCTATGAAACAAGATATAAAGAACTGCGGTGAGAAAAGAAAATTGCAATAACAAACTAAAAGGCATCAATACATGCAAATATGACAAGGATTCTAACTTATCATTAGATCAAATGATAATGGAATTCACAAAAAAGAACAAAAAGAGAGGTGTATTATGCAAGGCAGCACAAAATAACCTCAGTAATTGGAGTGTCCAGAACCCTCTCTGGTCCATACTTGTCCAGCAGCCCCTTGGTTATCTAAAAAAGACGGAAGCAAAAGCCAATCTTCAGAGACATTCAAATATTCTCCTATGGCCTCTTTTAAAGAAGGTGAAAGAAGAATTTCATTCTTGCACAATAAATGTCAACCTTGTATGCACCCTGATATTCTCCAACCTGCATTTTATAATTAAAAAAACCCCATAAGAATGGGAATAGTAGTAAAAAAGAGTAGCTGAAAATTTGGTTAGAATAATAAAAATATATGATCCTCGTTAACATTTTCTCACCTCTTCACCCATCAAAAAGACTTTTGAATCAGCTGACATCTCCTCGTCAAGAGCAGAGTTTAACGCCGCTCTCACAGTCATCTGCACATAATTGTCATTAGAGGAAAAAGCTAAGCGTTGCCTTCAGCAGACAATAACAATAACAAAATCAGTTTAAAATTAACAGCAAGAAAAAGCTAACTATATACATGAACAAAATACATACAAGCATAACCATATCTGTATGTGTGTGTACGCACGCACTAGGCAAACACATACAAGCAGGCAACCTACAGAGCAGCTCCTAAGATCATACACACATCCACTCCATTTTGATTGGATTAATCTTAACACTCAAAATACACAATTTGACATCCAATAGCATAGCCATTAAGATCAAAACAATTACAGAACTGCACCCATAAAATAAGTGAATTTTTTACCTGTTTTGCAGCAGATGAATAACTTCTCAACACCGACACCACGGGCCGAATCTTCTTCAATGACAGCTCCAACATCTGAAACAAAGAAAATAAGTCATAAAATTAGAACAAAAAAAACTGTCATATTCATATATATAAGGGAGAATCCCTCAGTTTCCAAAAAACAACCTTTTGCCTTGCTATTCCCAACATCCTTCCTTCTTCAATTTACTTTTTCTACAATCACCAAAAAGAAACAACATATTTTCAATGATTTCAGTAATTTCAAAGAAAACCTGGTTTCATATTTAATCATACAAGCATAAAAAACAAATCTTTACAGTGCAATTACAGAAACAAAGATGTTTGTGTATGCTAACAACGTAGATCGGAGACTTAAAACACTAAAAAACTATTAAGAAACAATGAACTAAATTATATTCAAATAAACCGACAAAACAAATCGAGAAATATAATTCATACATAGAAAATTTACACACAAATATTGCAGGAACATGGGAATCAAAGAAGAACATACCTTTTTTTCCTCTTTTGAATAATGTTAATGAACTTTAGAGCTTGGGATTTGTATTTTTTGTTAAAGGAAATTAATCGGCAAGGAGATGGCCAAAAATAGAAAGGAACAGGAACAGATTCCGGTAGGCAAGGGAGAAGCTGAACCAAGCTAAATCGAGTGACAGTGTGACACCGATACAAATAGAAAATGAACGAATGAAAAGTGGGTTAATTACAAAAGACATCCCTAAATTACAATCTAAACTTTAAAAAATATTTTAACTGAATACTTAAAACATTTATGTATATCAATCAGGTCCTTCCAGAGTTTGGAAGGTATAAGGGTGTAAAATATTGGAATGGATACGACTGTATAGGATAAATTACGCAAATTATCATTGAACTTTATTTTTATTTTATTTTGATCATTAAAATTTCAAAACGTAACTTATCAATGAAATTTATACATTAAATTTTATATTTTAATCTTATTTTTTAATCTAAAATATAATTTTACTCACTCCTAACACAAATAGACGAGAAAAAAAATATTATTCAATCAAAACAATTTTACTATTTATTTAGGAGTTTATTCTGACTTGACTCCCAATATATTTGATCCGACTTGATTTCGAATATAATTAACGTTCGATATGATTATAAAATATCGAGATTCTAGAAGAAAAAGAAAATACAAGTATTGTACGGAAATAATGGGAGAAGAGCATGTGGGGAACTTTGACTAAAAGGAATCTTTGGGGGTAAGTGTACGGTGTACCTTAAATTCATGAGTCATATCAAAGGCATTAACCATAATATTTTATATAATTTTATATATCATTTATATTTTAATAATTTATATTAATTCGACCGTTAATAATAATCTAAAACAAATGTATTTACAGTACTATTCAAGAACACGAAGGGAAATGCAATTACATTAAAGTAGAGGCGAACAAAACTCGATTCGACTCAAAAAACCTGAATAATTTGATTCGACTCAAGATGAAAATACTCGATTCGTTTTGACTCGACTCGAAAAAAATTTAAATAAAGTTTGAGTTGTAAAATGGAGATTCGAATAACTTAAAATTTTTAGTAATTGAAAGATTAATTTTTAAGTTTGAGATGAATCTCTCAATTTTTTATGATATATATACATAGATATATAAAAATATAAAGAAATACTGTTATATATGAAAAAAATCTATATATACATATCTTATATGATTAGAGAAAATTGTTTAAATTAGAATCAAATCATATTATAACTTAATAAATAATTACAATTAAACATTTATAGGAATTCGAAAACTCGACTCGAACCGAAAAAATTTCAAATAAAGTTTGAGTTGTAAAATATGACTTGTCAACTCGAATAACTCGAAAATTTTTTGACTCGACCCAACTCGATCAAATACTCACCGGAAGCTTTACAAGCTAAAATGGCCATGTCTAAACACCAGATTCAACAATCTACACATTAATCCAACATCAAGAACATGACTATATCAGTCCAAGGTTGTAAAGAAGCTTCTCCGATCGAGATTTGAATAGCGTTCCCAACGAGAATATCCTACTCTCTTGCGGCGGAGAAGATTTCGAGTACGCTTCGTCCTTCACATGAAGTATAGCAAGGCCGATCTCTTTCCGGACCGCTTCGATCGTTTCGCTTTTCACTGGACTCCCGGATGCATCGGTCACATAAAATGTGTTTATGGCTTGGGAACCCCTCGTTGTGACCTCCGCTCGAGTGACAGAAAGGCCATTTTCTCTAAATATCCGAGTGACGTCCGATAGAAGGCCGACCCGGTCGTTGCTACAAAGTTCCAATCTTATACCCTGCACAGCACAAACAACATACTGATATCAACATGACAAGCTAGCAAAATGAATAATAAACTAGAAATGTAATTGAGATTTCCCGTTGCCATACCTCCGAAGCTCGCCTCTTAACGGCAGCCTCTAAACAACGAACTACTCTTTGTCTCTCGGCTTCGGAACTAATAGGGCAACCATCCATGTGCCTGATATAGTATTCCTATCAATCGACGAAGTCGATTATAATCTACGAACATGTATGAAGAACTAAGCTAAATGAATTAACATGAAACTTCAGATGGGAAACCTGATAAGCCTCTGATCCTTCTGCTATGACAGTCGCATGGTACACGACATACTGCATATCTGTTAATGTGCAAACAGTATCAAAGAGCAGCTTAGGCCGATCAGGGCACCGCAGGTTCACGACAGTGTAACCCTTATGTTCACAACTGTCCACAGTTACTTGCGGTTTACTCCGTTCACTTGTTGATCCGATGTTAGCATCGTTCATGTCATAGTCACGATCAGCATACATCATCTGATGCAGCCTCCTTTCCTTGTGCATAGAGCCCACAGAAACAGCAGCGTTAGCACTCCTCTTATCTCTATCCCCTTTAAGGACATAGAGGAGAAGCTGCTGGATCTTCGTTAGCCTTTCGGGATCATCAATCGACAATCCATTTGTCTCATCAACGATATACACAACCGATGCCATTCTTGAATTATGGGTCCATACTTCAGCAGCGACAACGTTACACTTAAGGTCAGTCAGAACAGCAAAAATCTCCGAGAGCAAGCCCGGGCGGTCTCTCCCGGTCAATTCAATAATCGTCTGTTTTGAGGCAGCTTGAACACCCACAGATCTTGCCAAGGACCGGAAGCTGTACGCTCTTGGTCCCAGTTGCTGGAAATATGCTGAGTTAATCACTGATTGATATGCAACTCACATGACTCACTCATAACATCTAGCTAAATCATCATAGTACAGACATAAAGCAAACATTGCCACTATTTTGTCTAACAGCATTGTAAATATTCATCCATACACAAAATACAGAGTCTCGGCTCAGACTCGATAGGGGCATGCAACCAGATAAGAACACAGAACATTCGAATTTTCAATTTACCTCACACAGAAACTCCTCAGCAATATCTATGATTAAAATCAGAGTAGCGGAGCATAAAAAAGGAAGCAATAAGGCTAATTGAGAATCGGAATAGTGAATTTTTCAAGTTAATGTAGAAAAAAGAAATCATTTTTCTCGAAGTATTCGTATCCGACACACGAATAAGGGGATATGTGACACATATCCCATATCCAACACTCATACCCAAATTCAAGTACCATACGTCTAAAATTCAGCCATGTAGCCAAACTTTGATGAATTAAAAAAAATGTTTTTTTTTTTGCAGAATTACCTGCTGAATTTTCTCAGCAACATCAACTTCAGATAGCTTATTGCCATGTTGGTCGGTGACATGGAAAACTGCAAACAAACAAATAATTTGAAGGGGGAAAACCCAAATCAATGGAATAAAAAAAAATTCATCCAACAGAGTCCAAAAATCAAGAATCTGATACCATCCATGAACCAGTCTCCATCTGAAGAAATGTAAGCTCGACGAATTATAAGATCCAAATCGGTTAAAGCTTGAACCACTTCCAAAAGACTCCCTCTCTTATTAGCACTATCAACCTGCAAATTCCGAAAATCCTCAACAAAATTGGCCGTTGAAAAAAAAACAATCTCAAGAAAATTCAATCCTTTTTCAACCTTGATTAAAGTTGCTGTCCTGCTTGTAGCATTATCAACCGTAACCCTGCAAAACAACAAATAAAACTTTTAAACTTCACCATTTCAGGCGAATTAAACACACAAAAACAACCCCAAGACTCCAAAAATCAAAATGGTTTCAACTTTGAATGAAGGATTATTATACCTTGGTGGGTTCATACGAATGACGAGCTTCTCAAACTCTTCGTCCACAGTTAAAGGAGGAGACCAACAATCCATTGCTGCGAGGATATTAACCAAAGGATGGAAAAGGGGGGAAATGGTGATGGAATTATACGTATGAACTATGAAGAGACGTAGAGAAATGGTTGGTTGGTGTTGTTTTAGCAGTGGGGAAAACAAAGAGAGAAAAGGGAGAGTGTGTTTGTTATATAATAAGCTTTGGAATCAGAGTTTTGGTTTATGAGGGGATTTGTGTGTTGTTTGTTGGGTGGTGGTGGCTGCCTCTTGATTGGACGAAGACTTCTGGAGCCACATAACAAGAACCTTTTTTCTATTAGTATTTTGCATGACAGACACCTATTATTATATTCGAAATCGGATCAAATGGAAGGAGTTAAGATCGAACATTAATGAATAAATTATTAAATTTTATAATTACAAAGGTATTTTAAGTATGCTTCATCTAGGTGACACATGTTCGGGAAGCTTAATCTGTAAGTAGGAACTGTGGCGGATCGAGAAATTCATTTGAGGGTGGGACATATGAAATTTAGAAATCTTAAGGTGGACACAAAGCTTAAATATTATAAAAACTTAAGATCCAATTCATAAAAATTAAGAAAATTAAGGATAAATATATGAACTTTAAAAAGCTCAGGATGGGTACGGGTCCACCATATTTAAAGGGTGCATCCGCCAGTGAGTAGGAATATACAAAACTCCATTAAAAAATCGAATTGTTGGACTCTATATAAAAATACTCAACTCATAATTTTTTTAAATAAAGTAATTTATATAAAATATGATTATTTTAGTTTAATTTGATTAATTCAAAAAAATTTATTCGACCAATTTGACTAAATATCTATCTTATGAGAGTTTATCTAGATTTAAAATACGATAAAGATGTTATAAGTACTTAAATAGAATTATAAAAGAAAATTGTAAGACATAGATTTTCATTATATAAAAAAAATTAGGAACATAAATCATCCATCTTTTTAATTTCGTCCATTCGAGTTAATTTTAAATAAAGGATAAAACTTTTATAATTTTTTATTCATAATATTCGAGCCCATAAGCTTCATATTGATAGGTCAAAATTTAAAAAATATCAAAATGATTAAATAATTAACTTTTAAGGGGGCAAAAATACTAATTTTCCACTTCACCAAAGAGTTAGAAGGTTTAAATTAAATGTTTAATATTATGAAGGACTAAAAATGAAAATTAGCCATTAATCAATGGCATATCACTCTAACCAATACAGTTTCATACAATGGACTCAATCCACCGATTTGCTAACAAAATTTTTTAACCATAAATCTATTAGACATACCAAGTATGTGAGTAAAAATTTGGAAGTATTTTTTTTCCATTTAAAGAAATCAAATATATAAATATTTTTTTATTTTTTATAATGTTATGTAGCCTTCGGACATTACCATATAATTATATTTAAATTAATATCAACATCGATATATACAAATATATATAAATATCAGGAAAATAATTTAATATTTTTATTTAATAATCTAAATGAATCAAATCAAATTTAATCAAATAAAAGATTGATTAAATTTTAATTAAATTAAATTTAAATAATTTATAATTTATTTCATTTCATTTATAATAATAAGGGCGGTGACTAAGATGCTTGGTCTCACTTATTATTATTTAAGCTTTTTATCCTTTTTCTGATCTTAAATAAATGGCTTTGGATTGTGATAAGGTAGCAAAAGGAGACCCCTTTTGTCTTTACAAAAAAAACATCCCGGATCTTAACTCCATTGGATTGTGTTGGATCACTTCAGGAACAAAACATTTGGCTTGTAAGAAATCTAAGAACTATAAAAGAAATTTAGTTTAGGATATAGAGGGTACGAATTTAATTGTAATGATTTAAAATTTAGAAATAATAGTTAAAATTTAAAGATTAATATTAGACTTTAGGATTTAACAATTAAAGTTAATAGTTTATGATAATATGTTGATTAATTAGGTTTTAATATATAAACACTAAATTAAATTTACAATTATTAAACTTAAATCACTAAATTTTACATCTTAAATTAAATTTATAAATCTTAAAATTAAAACGCTCGTAAGAACTAAAACTTTTTACCGCCAATACATCCATCCAGTGATATACGTAGTGTGGGGTGATTTTTTTTTTGTCTTATTATTTTTTAAAATAATTTATTTTTTTTATTTTTAAATATTTATATTGTACTCTCGAATCCATTCAGTCTCTAAATACACTAAATCTGTATATCGATGTATGCTCCATGCTTAAGAAATCAAGTGGATATCCACCCATGGCCATGTGTAGGTCGAGTTAAAAGCTGACTCGAGGGCTGATCCATTATTACACACTGTTCCACTCACCTATGGCAAGAAACAATTAAATATACGATTGAAAGACACATTCATTAATATTAATAATATAATAAGATCGATTTAAATTAATTATATAAAAGAAAGTCATCATCTACGTATCATAATTTAGGTGAAGATGTGACAATTTTCTGGATGAAAAATATTAAAATATTATAAATAAGGAAAGTGGACACTTATTGGTGATAATTGGTATTTTCATTTAAACCATCATTTATAAATAACGACTTTTTCTTACACTATAGATATTAAAATATACACCAGTACTCATATGTCCCAAAATTTTGTTTGAGATTGCATTATTCCTCGAAAAAGTGTGTCTAATTATTATCCAAGCCATTTCTTCTAAATATAAATAGCCATCTCTTTGTTCATTATATTTGTTTCTACACAAGAACTCTAAATTTATTAATCTAAACCATGTAAAAGTTAAAAATCTATGACGACGGCGGTGTCGGAATGTAGTCTTAGGCTGACTGTTCTACACCGAGATCACCCCACCGTACTTTGTATCTGGCTGCAAGATAATGAGCCCCGACAGGGCCACGGCTTCCGTAAGGGTAGTATTCCGGTATAATCTTTTTCTCTTCGAGCTCTGACAAAACGGGAGTGAAGAGTGACCAGGCTGCATCGAGCTCATCGCTTCGGATAAATAGCCTCCTCTCACCTTCGATCGCGTCCAGCAGAAGCCTCTCGTATGCGTCCGGGATCTCTTTCGAGTATCTACACCCAACATGCCAATAAGTTCAGTTTGGAATCTCATTTTTCATTTCTGAAGTCGATGAAGGAAACATTAAATATGTTTATGTATGGAGAATTTCTTTTCACAAGAAATGTAGAACCGGCAGGAACTTCGATTGACATGTTTAAACAGTAAAACAGCGACTAGGTACAGCATTTCGTCCGTATAACTAACGTAAATATAACCATCGAAACAGATAAATAGCTTGTTTACCTGGCAGCATAGTGAAGGTTTAGGTTGCTGCGGTCCAATCGCATCCCTAGTCCAGGGACCTTGTTATTGATCTTCAAATAAATAGCTTCATCTGGTTGCACTCGAATGACAAGCTCATTTGTAGCTTGATCAAGATCAGTTCCGAATTTCCGGTTGTATAAATTACCAGGCACATGCCTGAACTGTACCCTTATCTCTGCCCTGGAGGTGAAACAAATCTTAGCAACGAGCACGTATTAAATAATCCGATGCTGGATACTAGTTACAACCTATGCGAATCGAAATTTTCTCTATCAATTCCATTTACCTCTTATTATGTAATGCTTTTCCGGCTTTCATAAGAAAAGGCACCCCATCCCATCTTGCATTGTCTATGAACAAGGCAGCTGCTGCAAAAGTAGGGGTCAAGCTATCTTTCGGAACGGTCTTGTCATCCGTGTAGGCAGGGTAAGTAACTCCTCCTTTAGTATGGCTTTTGTACTGGCCTATAACTACATCTTCCAGTTGCAACGGTCTCATTGACCGCAACACCTTAACCTGGCAACCAGTAAGCAATTCAGTTGATACATGCAATACAACCTACAAGATCATACTATTACGTCTATAGATAGTACGCATAAGGTTACCTTTTCGTTTCTTATATCCTCCGCGTCTAGACTTACAGGTGTTTCCATGGCAAAAAGAGCAAGTATTTGAAGTAGATGATTCTGCATTATGTCTCTAATTATTCCATAATGGTCAAAATACCTAGAAAAACGACAACAGAAGCAAAATAAAATCACGTGTTTCGTTGTTTTAGCTAGATAGTAAAAAACGTGAAAAGATGGAAGATTACCCTCCGCGTCCTTCAGTTCCGAAATCTTCAGAAAATATCAATTGTACATTTCTAATAAACTGCCTTGACCATAATGGTTCGAAAATAAGATTAGAGAACCGAAGAACGGATAGATTTTCCACAAGTTCCTTTCCTAGATAGTGATCTATCCTGTAGAAAGAGTATAAACCGGATCAGATTGAACTGGTTCAATTTCTCTGCACAACAAGCACGAATAAAGGCAAGAAAATTGCACCTGAATATTTGATCCTCATTTAGGTACTGTTTTAGCGCTTTTGTTAGTGCAGCAGAAGATTCTGAATCTCGACCGAAAGGTTTCTCAACAATTACCCTGGTCCAACCATTACCAGATGAAGCTGACGTGCTTGCACATTTTACAGCGTCGATAAAAATATTTGGAGGGATAGATAGATAAAAGAGGCGATTAGAAACCCTCCCGCCCTGCACAAGGAATTTTGTGTCATCAAATTAAAATGAATTTTCACATTATAAGAACGGCTAAAATAATTCTTTTCACCAAAACAAAAACGAAGAATAAGGTATGTGCAGAATCCCCATACGTAGAATACATTGCTATATAAGCATTATAAAACAATTCTTCTACTCATCTGAAAAAATGGAGGAACAAGTGAATATCGTGCACAATGCATAACTCAAAACCGGCTGAAACTTGAAACCCTCATTATCCCGCAAATACATTCAATTGTACAAAGATCATAAACAGCAAGCCAGCATTCGCTCACTATTCCGGTTTTCCAGATAAAAACCTCATTACCTCATGCTCCTTGAGCTTCCTGTTCAACTGTGCAAAATTTTCCTCAGAATCATACTGACCAGAATGGTAGAAACATCTTTTAAGAAATTCGTCCATCTTTTCGCCACAGTTCTCCCTGGATTTACATATCACACCCATTTCTAAGTTCAATAACCAATTAAAAGACACAATCAAATCCACATTTGGATGCCTACGAACTTCAAGTTGCAAACAAAAGATAGGAAAATAGTTCACCTTTTATCGATCCTACAAGTAAGGGTCTTGCTCACCATATTTCTTAGTTCCGCATCAGTCATCTTACTCCTCGCATAACCATAGATGGTAAAGTGCTGCAACAAAATCAACCCACATTTATTCAAACATAAATTAAGCTACATCATTCACCGGATCAAAGTTTCAAGTAGTTTCGAAGACGATACTAAAGTGACACTTTAGGGGGGAATATCTAAACCTTAGGAAGACAGCCTTCATAATAAAGTGCAAAAAGCGCAGGGAAAATCTTCTTTTTTGCAAGATCCCCGGAAGCTCCGACCACCGTGATACTGACAGTGGACTCGTTTTCATTGATATCAAAACCTGTTTTTTCATCCCATTCCATTGAAGATGTAACTGACAACAAGTCGCCTTTCAGTTTCTCAATAGGGGTTCCTTTTCCCACAGGTGACACTTTTGCTGCCACTGCACCTATGCATTAAAACCAATATCATATATATATATATATATATATATATATTAAACTTATAAGTAGAAGTTAATAGCTATGGTCATGAAAGAAAAAAACAACTATATGATTGGATTCAAGCTAATTGATAATCAAGTTAAAGCTTTTCCACTACCCCAAACAAAACACAGATTTCACAGAACTCTAAATGCATTAAAAAATTGAAAATCAGCAATACACACACATATGGCACATAAACTTTTCCTCAATATACTGTGATTCAAGCTAATTGATAGTCAAGTTAAAGACTTTTCCTCAATCCCAAACAAAAAAACTGCAGATTTCCCAGATTGCAAAACAATTGACCAACCATCTTGCATGAGGACATCATTTTGATGGGCATTTCCAGGGGATTGAACAAAGACCTTAGCTTTATCTGGAACAGAAAATCTGGGAGAAGCATAGAAAATAAAGCTTCTATTTTTTCCTCCATTTATTGATGAAGAATATGAAGGAGGGCAATGTATTGAAGAAAAGGCTGACATCTCTATCAAAACCTTTTTAAACCTCTGAAATTGTGTCTGGGTAAAGGAAAATAAGATTCCACTGGAAAATGATGGGAATTTATGTTGAAAGGTTGGACAACTTCGTAAACACCGAGGGTTAATGAAACCCTTTGAGATCTCCGAAAGGGTACTTTGTGTTTTGGCTATGGATTCTCAGGCTTGTGAAAAGAGAAGACAAATTGGTAATAGAATTTGTTTTCTTTTAAAACAGGTGGTTGTTTGGTTAATTATAAATTTATATTTTTAATCATGATAGTTATAGTACTGTATGTTTTAAAGTATATTCGTACCAAATTAAATTATATCATTAATCATCGAATATTAATCATATTTTTTTTATTTAAGTCACGTAATTATAAAAAATCAAAATTGAAATATTCATCTTTCCGAATGAGGGAGAAAATGATTTTAAAAAAATAAACCGTTAGACGACAGACAATAATGATACGAGTTTATCGATATTTAAAAAATCAAATAAAACATTGAAGAGTGTTAATTATAAAAAAATTCAAATCATCACAAAATTAATAAATTAACGTCCCGATGACTAAAATAAAGGGACTGATATTAGTTTTTTGTGAAGTATAAGGATGGATTTTCTAATTATACCCATTATTAGGACTTGTTATTAACATTGTTGGGCTGGATTATTTATTGGGCCAAGTCCAAGTTTTACTGCTTTGGGGCCAATACTATATCCATGTTATTTTAATAAAATTATTTTAATAATTATATTTTATGTTAAATATAATTACTAATGAACATGTTAGTGAATGAAAGTATATTTTTACAAAGCCGAAAGAGGTGTGTTTGATGTGTATATCTATTTTTTTATTCTCACGACTCGTAAAATTTATAACCATTTAAATTTAATAAATTATTTTCAAATCTGAATCAACTTGAATCCTAAATAGCATAAAATACTCTCCCAATACTTATATTCTCTATATCAAAGAAGTACAATTAATAAATTTTCTTTAAAGAATATCGAACTTTTTACTACTCTATTCGAAGCGTATCAAAATCACATTTGAATTACTTCTCTGTCAATTAGGGGTGTTCATTGTCGGATATCGGATCGGATCCAATTTTTTCGGATATTTGAGTTTTCAGATCGATAATATAATGATTCGTATTCAATCCGGAAAAAAGCGGATATCCGCATATTCGGATATCCGACTGTCTGATTATCTAAAAAAAATATAATTTGATTATACTAATTTTTCGAATATGAAAATTGTATTTATAAAAATTTTAAAATTTCGAACATAATAAACAATAAATTACTAAATATAATAAGATTCATAATTGAAATTCCTTAGGGCCTTTTCCGGCCATATGCAGTCTCTTAGTTGCTAAGGAAGGAATTTCATAAGTGTTTGAGAAAAAAAAAAAAAACAGATTCTAAAGGCGTGCAGTATTTTCTGAACGAATAAAATAAAGTTGACTTTGATGAAGAAATAATATTCTTTTTCATATTTATATATTTTAAATTAGTCTATAAACTTTTGAATGTTTTATTTTTATCCTTAAAGTATGATCATAATTTTTTTAATATTCTAATTTCACTTTTAAATTATCATTTATACTACATAAAAAACCTTAAAATATATCATAAACTCGATTCATATAATTTAAAATATTTTTTCAATTCTTTACTTTTATCGATTTATAATATATTTTAATTCTCAATTATGCACAATATTAAATAAATTAACGGTTTTTAATTTAATCGATCGATTTAATTTTATTCGATAATATTTTTATTATCTTAGCTTTATGTCACATAGGCAAAAGCCTTCTTTGAAACTTCCTTGATGACCTCCTACAAGTCATATTTCTATAACATAATGTAATATAACAGATTCATTGAACCAACTTTATACAACTAATATGTGTATAGCATTTCCACAGGAGATGCGGATATTATATATATCGTTTAATTATTGATATTTAATTTATTCACCGATTAATTTAGATTGACTATCGTAGATATTTATTATAGAAAAAAAAATCAACCTTTTATTTCATTCGCAGTACAAAAATTTTGATATTTTTTAAAAATTCTAATATTTTATCTCACTGAATTAATCGTTTATTATATATTATTAAAACGTAAGTTACGCCCACCGAACCATAAAATCCAGCAGCTTCGTGTGCCTAATGACTTCAAAAATCAAAGCAATTGATCTCCCTTTACATCCCATTTACCACTTGCACTATACCCACTTGCACTATACATATGCAAAAGGTATATATATATATATATATACACCACTATATATGAACTCAATGTTGCCACCTTGTTAAATGTTCAGACATATGTTGAGTTTTCTAACAAGAATTCCTTCTTTCAAACCTAAAAATCCTATGCAATGAAGAAGAAGATGAAAACACAGTTTTATATTCATTACAACCTTCATTTGCTTGCTGGAATATTATTCACTTGCACTTTTTTCTTCTCCAACATTCTTTCTCTATGTTCATCCATGGAGCAGTTCCTTTTAACCTCCCTCCCTCGTGTTTGGGCTTCGTTTTCAAACCCTAAGTGCTTGTTCGTAGTGGTTAATGTTATTGTCATCTTCCTCGTCGGTGAATCCGGGGTTGTCGGTTTGAAAAAATCTCATGCAGGTGGTGATGTTTATGACGAATATATTGAACGGAGTCGGAGCAGGGTTAGGGGAGTCGATGCTGGGTTGAACGAAGACAAGGGGGAGGAGTCTAAAGAGGAAATGGTTACATGTGAGTTCGAATCGGCGGAGGAACGAACATGTGAAGATATTGCAGAAGAGAGTGGAAGGGAGATTGCTGCAGATGAACAAGTGGTTGAATTGCCTGCTGAGGAACTTAATAAAAGAGTTGAAGAGTTTATTGCTAGGGTTAATAAACAAAGGTGGATGGAAGCTCAATTATTAGTATGTTGTAATTAAGGCATAATTATTGTTATTATTATTAGAAATTCAATGACCAAATTGTTATATTTCGATAACGTAAGTGACTCGAATGTAATTTTTTAGATTTTGGTGATAAAAATAAGACAAAATCGAAATAAAAGTGACATCCTCAGTAGTTTATCCAAATCAGTATACATTTTCTAATTACTTACAGTGAAAGATTACAAGATGTGTGTAGCATATGGAACCAAATACTTGTACACCTAGTTAAAGACTCTTTGCTTAAACGGAGACCGGAGTGGGTACTGAAGGAGGGACCTGATTTTCGACTGGGATTTCAACGAATTCTGAAAGGATTGCCCTGAATTCGTCCCCACTCATTGTTTCCTTCTCGAGGAGGACTTCGACGATCTTGTCGATGGCTTCACGGTTGTTCCTTATGTGACTCAATGCAATCTCATATGCGCTGTCTGATAGCCTCTTTACTGCGGCGTCGATATCTTCAGCAAGTTTTTCCGACATTGAGTTTCTTGCCATCATTCTCATAATGACATCTGCACTTTGGGCTGATGAGTCTATAAGGGACCACGGACCGATTTCAGACATTCCGAATGTCACCACCATCTGCAAAGGGAACGATTCATAGTGTCCTTAAACCGGCTCAAATGGCTCCTAGGGAACTCATGGCAAGGGCTAAACTGCAGATATGCAGGGAAGCCGACAAAAAGGGACTCGGCCTATAAGCTTAACACAAGCACCAACAACCACGCCACCTACTTGGTGGTGATTGAGCCTTGTATTTGAAGAAAAACGAATGCACCATGCTATGGAAATTTAAGCATATAATGAACTCATTGTGCATGATTTCTAATAAAAACCCATTAAGCAAACTGTTAAGCTGAAAGCGGCATGGAAAGACGAGCGAATTTTACAAATGCTCAATTACCTGTTTAGCCAAACCAGTAATCTGCTGCAAATCACCAGCCGCACCTGTTGTCACCTCTGGTTCACCAAAGATGACTTCCTCTGCCGCCCTGCCACCAAGTCCGCCAACAATTCTTGCAAAGAGTTGCTGCTTGGAGATCAGGGTGGGGTCATCTGAAGGAATGAACCAAGTTAGACCACGTGCCTGGCCACGAGGAACTAAGGTGACCTTTTGAACAGCATCATGACCTGGTGTCAAAGTTCTGAGACACGAAGGTAAAGAACAATCATAAGTTTCTAAATAAGTCGTTCGAATATAAATCTGACAGTATTAACATATAATATGAACAAGCACGCATAATGAATTAACATATAATATGAACAAGCACGCATAATGAGAGCTGAAAACACCATTTAAGGGGTGCAGGATCAACAAAGAGTGAGGAGCAAGAACAGTCGCAAGCAGGTAAAAATGAGCAATACGCATATCATGTACGGATATTACCAATACTTCAACATTGAAAAAAAAATGAAAATATAAACATCAAAAGTAAATTTCGATGTTCTAATTTCGCTCACCCGCATATCGCATGGCCAACCTCGTGGTATGCAACCAAGCTTTTGCTCTTTCCATCTGTCATAACTGTTCCTTCCATTCCGGCCACAATCCTATCAATTGAATCATCAATTTCTTTAGATGAAATGGCAGTCTTGCCGCGCCGGCCAGCCAATATAGCTGCTTCATTTAACAGATTTGCAAGATCTGCTCCACTAAAACCAGGTGTTCTCATGGCAATAACATCAAATGATACATCGGCATCGAACTTCTTATTGCTACCATGAACCTTTAGTATCTCTGTTCTGCCTCTGATATCCGGAACATCGACAGTGACCTGCATTGAAGCATCATGTTGACTATTTCGTTCTCCAGATCATAAGAATGATACAAAGAATAATTATATATTCTTACCTGTCTATCAAACCGTCCTGGCCTCAACAAGGCAGAATCAAGAATGTCGGCCCTATTGGTTGCTGCGATTACGATGATACCTGTGTTACCCTCGAAACCATCCATTTCAGTCAAAAGTTGGTTAAGAGTTTGCTCCCTCTCATCATTCCCTCCACCAATACCAGTTCCTCTTTGTCGTCCAACAGCATCAATTTCATCCACAAAGACAATACACGGGGCATTCTCCTTGGCCTTCTTGAAAAGATCCCGAACACGGGAGGCACCAACACCAACAAACATTTCAACAAACTCAGAACCTGAAATGGAGAAGAATGGCACACCAGCTTCACCAGCAATTGCCTTGGCAAGAAGGGTCTTTCCAGTTCCAGGAGGGCCAATGAGAAGAACACCTTTAGGGATGCGAGCCCCAACAGCCGTAAACCTCTCTGGCTTCTTTAAGAACTCGACAACCTCCATGAAGTCCTGCTTTGCTTCATCAACCCCAGCAACATCATCAAATGTCACACCAGTGTTGGGCTCCATCTGAAACTTTGCTTTCGATTGACCAAAGGCAAGAGGAAAGCCAGGCCCACCCGGACCACCCATTCCTCCAGATGATCTCCTTGAAAGAAGGAACAACCCTCCAATCAAGATTAGTGGGAATGCAAGATTGCCAATCAAGTTAAATAACAGCGAACCGGAGTCTTCTTGAGCATTATGGGCAGCAAAGTCAATGTTCTTCTCCCTAAACTTCTGAAGAAGCTCTTGGCTGAGTCCTGGGAGCTGCACACGAACTCGTTGAACACGGTTTCCCAACTCAGGAGAGAGAGCCTCCACGATAGCTATTGTTCCATTCTCAAACAAATCCACCTTTTTAACCCTGTCCTTGTCCAAATACTCCAAAAACCTAGAGTAAGACATTCTCGAGGAAGAAACCCCTTGCTCATCAGCATACGCTTTCCCATTTCCTAGTAAAGCTGGAACTCCAATTCCAGCACTTCCAAGTAGCGACCGTAAAAATTCCCTTCTTCCTTCATGCTCTTTAGGTTTTAAAGATGCCTTTACAATGACACCATTTGATCTCCTACACAATGATGAGATGCTGGGGGTAAACACAATATTCCTTCCATATATGTCTTTACTGAACTTCGATTTTGTCATGTGCATAGACAGACCATTCCCTAGCAGGCATGCTGCTGCTGATGCCATCTGCAAAGATAAACAACAAAAGCAATTAATTATTCAACTATTTAAGTCCTTAAGCACAACCGAATAAGACCAAAATTTTATTTCAAAAAAGGAATAAAACAACTACCATTCTACATTCTGAAAGCTAAACGGAATCGGTTCAACCGTCCGGCGTCCACATAATAGGATAACGAGAATAACAGTGAAGTGTGTCTAGAATGTAATACTATCACAGGACAAGTTTATTTCAGTTAATTATCAACCACCACAGAAAGCAATAGAAACAGAAAAGAAAATAGTCTAATTGTGAATTTCATCCATTACTTTGCAAAAACCGAGAAATTAGTCCAATCGAATAACACAATTAAACCTTGTGGAAACCAGCAAATTAACATTTATATGCACAAAATCAGTAAAAACCAGCAGTTCAACAATTTACGTACAACAAATTTGCAGACAACAATTTATTGTGTTCATCAACAATTGGACATAAATATCAGTTTTCATGAAAAAAACGTGAACAAATTCAAGTAAAATACCAACTTCTAAGCATTCATAAGTAGAGAGGAAAAAAAATCATAATTAGACCAAAATTCAAACTTTCTTCCCCAAATATAAATTTTAGAAGCATATCAAGAACATATAAGATAAACCCACAAATTCAATCACTATAAAATTTCATTCAAATCACCAAACCATACAATATCCTAATTCTCAAGCAAAAAATGCATCAATTTCCTGGGCAAACTCAGTACAGTCAAAGCATAAAAGAAGCTACCTTTGAAAGCAGAGGACTGGGATGAATAACAGAGAAAAAAAAAAGGAACCAAAAATGGGATTGATTAAAAACTCGCTCTGGGTCAGTGTGGAGTAGAGAAATGAGCAAAGGGAAGCACTTTGGAGCTGGGAAATAAAGGGTGAGACTCCGAGATGGGATGTGGTTTAGGAAGACAATACGTGGCGCTTTTAGACTGGTTGACTATCTGCCAATTTGGTTGCTTGTGTCTTCTTAAAATTTTCACATTTGCTTTCAGTTCGTAAAAGGAGATATTTTTCTGGATTGTGAGGACGACAACCCAGATTTCATCATATATGGAATGGTTGGTGAATTATGTTGTTACGTTTCGATTTTATTATAATTCGATATTAATGTCCTATAATTTTTTTTCTTTGAATTTTTAAAATTAGTGGTTAAAAATAGTAGTATTTAATATCTAATGAAAATTATTAAATTTTAATTGAGGTTTATTAATTGATTTAATAATTAAAAAATATTTATATTATCTCATTTTGTATGAATTCAAATATAAAATAATAATAATTCTATATAGATCTTTACGATACTTTTATTAATTAGTTAATAGTAATTACAGTAATATTTGTTTTAAAATATAATCTCAACCGTTTAACATTAATCGGTTAAACACTCTGATCGACATTATTGATGCTCGAACTCATGACCTCTAAAAACAATAATTGTTCCGTTAACCACTTGGACTAAAAGACTCATACAAATCTTTACAATACTTGATCCGGATTAATCAGTCAATAAATTATATATAATCAAACCCAACAAATATTTATCATTTGAATTTGGAAATAAACGGCATATGTTAATAACTATTTTTAAAATATTAAAATTTTGACGATTAAAATACATTATCAAAATATTAAAAAATATAAATAAATATTATTTTATAATTTTCATATGATTATAAGAAATAACAATAAACTTGAAATGTTATATACTCATGTTTTAGAAGTTAGGACTTCTTAGAGTTTAATGGCTTAATTTGAATAAATTAAAATTTAAAGTTCGGAATATTTTACTCGATATTTACAGGAATTGCTTTATACGTTACTATTAAAATAAAAATAGTGGATACGCCAATAGCGGATTGAATATTTTGGCTTGGGAATTATTGATTAAGGTAATATATTATATAGTCAGTTTGTGGTGCTACACCACCACTTATATATTTTATTACAAATAATAAATTATAGATTTTTTTTATGAAATATATTAATGTTGGAATGAATTTTTAATAATTTTTATTTAAAAGTTCTTTTAATAATTTTAAACGATGGAATGAATTTTTAATAATTTTTATTTAAAAGTTCTTTTAATAATTTTAAACGAGAAGAAAAAGTATCGTTTAAAAACTTTAATTATTTGTTCTAAAAATTATTGACGAAATAAAAAAGATTTTATAAATGATTACTCATGGTTTCTAATAAATTTAAACCCTTAAAATTTAATTATTTTTAAAATTTTAATTTAAAAAATAAATAATTTATTGTGATAGTAATTTTTTTCTTCAAAATTTCACATTTAATTTACTTTCTAAGAATTTAACTCTCCCTTATTATTCTTCAATCTAACGGCAAAATAAGCAAATGATATATATTTTTTAAATTATTTTTGTATTTGTTGTTCAAAATAAGCTCTATATCATATCCATAAGTCATAATCTAATTCAAAATCAATCTCTTTGAATAATTTTAAAATTTTTATAATTAATAAATTTAGTTTTAGGTTTGAGTCAAATTTTTTTATTTTATCTAATATATATCATAAAAGAAAAAATATGAATATATATATATTAAAAAATTGTTTAAATTGAATCTAATTAATATCATAATTTTTTACAATTAAATTTAAATAAAAAATTAATCAACTCCACTCGCTCTATAAACTCAATTTAATTTTAGAATTTTTTTAAGTAAAATTAACTAAAAAAGTTTTAATTACATCGAATGCTTCCGTTGAATTAGCGGTTAGAATAAAAATCCTTTGCCTCTTTTCTATGCTCCCTTTATCCTCTTGTATTTTTATAAAAAATTAAATTTTAAACCCTAAACCCTTATTTTTTATATTCTAAACCCTAAATCTTACACCCTAAAAAATATACCCTACCCCTAATTTCCTAAACCCTAACCAAAACCCCTAACCTAAAACCTTAAATTCTAAACCATTTAATTTAAAATGAAGCATAATTGAAAGCATGAAAAAGGGATAGATGATTTGGGTTGGTAAGTAACTCTACATTTAAATAATCACCAGAACAAAGTTATCCCTCTGACCTTAGCCGGTCGCCTAATTTTTTCCCGCGTTAAATTAAATAAATAAACAGAAATTCCTTTCCTCTTCTCCAACTCCACCTTCTCCACCACTCTGACTCTTTCTGTCCTTTTTCCTTTCCTCTTCCACCACTCAACTCTTTCAAATGATCCAAACAAACATTCCAAAATAACCAAGTCACTACCTCTTTCCTTTCCCTCCACCATGGCCTTTCCCTTCATCCTCTTTATTTACTCCATTGTCCTATCATTTCCCTCCATTTCCATATCCCAACAGCCACAACCACCCAAAGGTAAGGATTTCATTTGAATTATTTATTGTTAGCAGGGGTCATATGTAGAGTTTCCCCGTTTTCTTAAGGGCGAGAGGAGGGCTGAATTTGAATGATTACTGTTCTTTTAGGATATTTAATTGATTGCGGCGCGACCGGGAATTCCGTGATAGACGGCAGAGTATGGATTTCCGACGACGGTTTCATCACCGCCGGGACGGCCAAAAACCTAAACGTCCCCGACCTGGTCCCGACTCTATACACCGTCCGATCGTTTCCTCTCCGGAACAATCTACGCCGCAAGTTCTGCTACGTGGCGCGCGTCTACCGCGGCGCCAGGTACTTGATCAGGTCAACTTACTACTACGGAGGGGTCAACGGGTTGGATTTTCCTTCGCCTCCCGTTTTCGATCAGATTGTGGACGGCACGTTCTGGAGCGTGGTGAACACGACGGAGGATTATGCAAAAGGATTGTCGTCGTATTACGAAGGTGTGTTTGAAGCTAAAGGGAGTACGATGAGTGTGTGTATTGCTTCGAATACGTATACGGTGTCCGATCCGTTTATTTCGAGCTTGGAAATGCTGATTTTGGGGGATTCGCTTTATAATACTACCAATTTTGATTCTCATGCTTTGAGGTTGGTTGCTAGGCACAGCTTTGGGCACAATGGATCCATTATTGGGTAAGTCAGTTGTATGGAGCAAATTTTTAGCTATATATATTCTTTCTAATTTTGAATTTCGCCTAGATTTTGTCTAATCTAACTTATTTTAGCAAGAAAAATAGAAGTTATACTAATTGTTGATAAGTATGTGAACTTGAACACCTGATTTTTGTTAATTTCTTGGTTATAAATGATGAACTAATGATTATTTATTTCATCAACGATTAATCTGCAAGGTTTAACACTATTATCCTATTGGATTGAGTTGAAGTCGGTATTGTTTATTATAGACTCTTTGCCTGATTTTTCTAAATGTGATTTTCTTGGCCCCCAGATACCCAGATGATCAATTTGATAGATATTGGGAACCATATGAAGAAAATGTGCCTGTTATAGCAAGCAATAAGATCCCCACTGTTTCTGGGTTTTGGAATATTCCCCCTTCAAAAGTATTTGAAAGAGCACTTTCACCAGCTCAATCAGAGCCCCTGGAGTTGAGATGGCCGCCTTTCTCGCTCCCGAACTCTACTTATTACATTGCTCTGTATTTTGCGGATAATAGTGATTCACCGTCAACCTCCAGGGCATTCGACATACACATAAATGATGTAAGGTATTATAACAATTTGATTGTGAGTTCGGAAGGCGTTGCTGTCTTCGCAACCAGATGGCCTCTTCGTGGTCCTACCAAGATAACTCTAAATCCTGCTGCCAATGCAAATATTAGTCCTTTGATCAATGCCGGGGAGATTTTTGATGTTCTTCGCCTAGGAGGAAGAACTCATACAAGGGATGGTATGTTTCCATGGAAACGATGAATGTATATTCTTTGTTGCTGGTGTGCTTCACCCTTAACAATCATGAATAAATTAGTACTCGTTATTACTGTTTGAACTTTTAATATCTTGTTTCAGTAATAGCTTTAGAAGGACTGAAGAACAGTTTGCGGAACCCTCCACTTGATTGGAATGGTGATCCTTGTCTGCCCCGTGATTACTCATGGACTGGAGTTCAATGCAATAAGGGTGAACGAACTCGTGTGATTTCTTTGTGAGTTAACTAAGATGCTGTATTTTCTGCCTATACATCTCTCTTACTTTCGCTCAAAATGGCTATTTTATTTTCATCTGTTTTAGGAACCTGACTGGTATGGGTCTTTCGGGGTCACTGTCACCAAGCATTACCAATTTAACTGCACTGAGTAGTATGTAAGATTTTAAACCAAATTGATAGCGATGAAATTTGGAGATAATAACATTCTAACTGAATATGCCATTCCTTCAACAGTTGGCTAGGTAATAACAGTTTATCGGGTGTAATACCTGATCTCAGTTCATTAAAGCTACTAGAAACATTGTAAGTTCATCATTCTATAATCTTTTCTCTCTTTGATTCATTTGGCAGTCTAAACAGTTGGTAAATGGTCATTTTCTTATAGCTTTTTATGGAACCTACACCTAATATGCTCCACTTTCTGTTAAAGGCATTTGGAAGACAATCAGCTCACTGGAGATATTCCATCATCACTTGGAGACATTCAAAGTTTGCGTGAACTGTAAGTTATTTTCTCAATATCCGGCATTCTTATCCTGACATCTATGTCCATCTTTACATTTCTCATACCATCTCTACCAGATTATGCTTTGGGCATTTTTGTCATCTTCCTTGTTAATTCATTAATATGCCCTCATGATGAACTATGAAGTTTAATGTTTACAATTTGGTTCGTACAACTTCGTTTCAATATATGTCGAGAACAAGAAGGGGTAAAACTTTGGCACTAAACTTGCAATTTGTTGAACACTAGTGCTAGATGCTTCTGTTAAACTAATCATAATAGCTAAAAGAATCAAATGTATGTTTTTGGTATTGCACATGTTTTAAAGCATCTATGTTACCTTAAGTATATTCAAATTCAACACTCACCCCTAGTCCGGATAACATCGATAGCAGATATGCATGTTACTTTTAAGTGCACCTCTCAATCTATACTGTTTTATTAGTGGTTAGCTCCTCTGAAAATCTGTTTTGATCCTTTGTACCTGACTTGGTTCTTTTCTGTCTTCTAGGTTCTTGCAAAACAACAATCTGACTGGCCGAGTACCCGATAGCCTTGTTGGAAGACCGGGGCTCGAAGTTCGGTAAGCATAAATCAATGGTCATATGGACTTCCAACTTTGAACTTTTTGAAATCATAAACTTCCAACTAAAACTAAGCTTTGGATTCGTTTTAGGACTTCTGGGAATCAATTTTTGACCCCGCCATCTTCTTAAGTATCTTATACATGCATCCAGAGGTAACTCGTCGATGTTCGGTCGGTTCGATTCTTTGTTTATCTGAATTTTAGGTCATTGTTCATCATACCTTGCTAACTTTTCTTTTTTTGTGTTGTAATTTTATGAATGTTCATATTGGTTATGTATGTATTTTCCATGCATATATTCATATATACAAACACTTTTGTAACCTCATTTGGTTGGTTTTGTTGTGGCAAAATAGAATAATTCATCATGTGATGCGACAATCTTAGAGGAATATTGATGTTTCCCGGATGATTCGGGTTTGAGCAACATTGTACTTGAGTTTATCTAAATATGGAGCCGAACTACAATTAGATTAGAATAATTAGTAACGAGTAAAAAAGGTTGAATTTGATTTTTTTTTCAAGGGAAAAAATTAATTCCCAAATAGCTTTGAATAACATTATTTCTCAAAATATTTTTTGAGGATGAATTCAAATATAGTGAGAGTTAAGTTCTTCGATATAATATTTGAAACCATTATTATGTATTTTTTATGCGAAATTGATTAAGGTAGAATATTTTTGTTAAAAAATATCTTAGAGTTTTTATTTTCCTTGTTATGATTAAATTTAAGATTTGTTAAAAAAATAGTATTTTAAAATTATTTTTTAAAAAATAATTTGATTTCTAAATTATTTTTAAAAAATAATTGTTATTCCCTCTGAATTCCTGGTAAAGTCTTGAATTTGATTCTACAAAACGTACTATATAATTCACCGCCATTGAACAATACACCTGATTCATTGTTGTTAGACAAATTATCCTACTCCTTTTTATGTTCAAAAAAATACTATCACTCTTCTTTTAGCTGATCCTCCGGGTGTGGGACCCTGAAAATCCATAAACTCTGCATCATGTATGTGGCTTGACTGCTCACTGTCGACCTGAGAATCTAGTAAAGCTTATAGTAATGAAACACTAGCAATGACAAATTTACAATCAATATATATTAAAAAAATATTTTAATATATAGACTTACGTAAATTTTATTAATTTTTTTAAATTTTAATTTTAGAATTTAAAATTTAAATGGTAGTTTAGGACTTAGTTTGTAGGTATAAAATTCAAAGTTTATCGTTAGAATTTAGAATTTAGAGTTTAATTTTTAATATATTAAGGCTAAAGATTTAGATTTTTTAATTTAAATACAGAGAGATGTGTAATTTTTTAAATAGTTTGTGTACTAAAATATAACTATAAACTTAAAACTTAAATCCTTAACTCTAACACTCTAAACCCTAAGCTATAATTTTTTTAAAAAAAATAAACCCTAAACTATAAATTATAATAATAAATCTTAAATTCTACCCCTTAAACCACAATTTAAATTCTACACCTAATACTCTAAACCTGAAATCGTAACTTAAATTTACAAATCCTAAAATTAAAAACCTTGTATAAACTTATATATCATAATATTTTTTATATATAATTACGTTCATCATTATAATATACAAACATATAAATCGATAATTAGAATATATCACAATCTTTTTATATTATAATACTTAAATCGAAAGTTTATACATAATGTTTAAATATGGTGCGAATGGAAGCACCACACTTAGAAATTTGAAAGCAAAGTATTATAGAAGGGAATTCAAAATCAATCCTCGTATATAATATTAATTCAAATTTATAATTAAAAATTCCGAATATAAACGATAAAATTTCGGATCAAACACAACTTTTGATTTTCACTTATGTTGAAATAAGCCTTTTCTTGTCTTCATGCTACTCCTTGAAGAAGAAGAAGACGGCAACATAGAAGATGCTCGTTGCTTCTTCAACCTCAGCAACTCTTTCCACAAAACTGTACATCTCGTTGGCCTCGGAGACGGGTTGTCGTCGTCATCGACGACAAAACAACTCACCCTTCTCTCCTTTTTCTTCACCGCTTTACCGTCGTCGTCTTTCTCAAAGTCTCCGAATTCGATTCCGTCGTTACGCTCCTGGGACTGCTTCAATACTTTCCAAAAAGGAAGCAGCTTGCCTTGGAAGAGAAGCTCACCGGCAGTACTATCACCACCATCACTGCTGCTGCTACCCTTCTCCTTTAACTCCTTGTCCGGATCTTTCATCGAGAATTTGATTGGAGAATGCGGGTTGATGGAAATGAAGTTGCTTTCGTGGAAGAAGAAATCGCCGGAGAAGGAAGTCCT
Source organism: Abelmoschus esculentus (assembly GCA_035048815.1). NCBI lineage: Eukaryota > Viridiplantae > Streptophyta > Magnoliopsida > Malvales > Malvaceae > Abelmoschus > Abelmoschus esculentus. The sequence continues at coordinate 11,993,727 of JAUCBN010000053.1, read as the reverse complement.
GGCGGTTGAGATCGGTTCCATGGTTGCTCCGGAGGTTGCCCGAACAGCTTTCTGGGCCATCGTTTCAGTATTCCGGGAAATATACGTGTATATATTTTGGTGTTTTGGGTAGGGGTTTGCAATATATGATGCATGAGGTTGGTGATTTATTGAAGAGAGTTTCCTTGCTTTAAGTTATTATTTTTTGTAGGTTAATATTCGATCGAATCGAATTAAATAAATTTAAATCAATTAATTTTATAAATTTTATTTTAAAATTTAAATTTTATTTAATTTTCTCGTTAATTATTCAAGTTTTTATTAAAATTTAATTATAAATATTTATATTGATCTAATATTAATTAATTAAAATTTTTATAATCATATATAATATATATTTTTTTATATTTTTGTAATTAATAGATTGATTTTTTAGATTTGATTTGAATCTCTCAACTCTCAATATATATGTATATCACATATGAAAAAAAATATAAATATACGTATGTGTTTATATCGTATATGATTATAAAAAATATAAATATTTATAATTAAATTTAAACATTAACTCTATTGACTACTCAAAAAATTTAAATAAAATTCGAATTACAAAATAAGATTAATTAACTTGACTAATTTAAAAAATACCTGACTTAATCAAATATCCACCTATTTATATTAATAAGGCTTAATTACAAAATAAGTATGTCCTTTTTTGCATCAGACGCTTAAAATATTTTTTTAACTGAAATAAGTTCTTAAAATTTTGTTTTTAATTTATTTTAAAGTCAACAAATATATTTATTTTAATATTTATTTTAATTAAAAATAAAATTTTAAATATTTATTTTAATAAAAAATACTTTAAATATTTATGGTGAAAATATATAATTTAAATATTTATTTTATAATTATGCCTGATATATTCATTTATTAATACCTTTATTTTGTTGACGTTATAAGTCGGAGATTATAGAAATGAAGTAATGTTGTCTGCTAAAGATGAAACAAGTAAGCTATTATGTTTAATGGACGGGAGAGGAAGTGATGTAATAATGGAAAATTGTACTTTACTCCCCAAACAATTTATAATTTAATTTTATCCCTTAAAATATTTATCTTTTTCATCGGATATAATGTTAAAAAAACTCACATAACGTTTTATTAAATAGTCATTTTAATTTTTTATTTTTTATTTTACAATAATTTAATTTTTAATATTTTATTTTAGGTTAAAACGATCTTTTTAAAACTGTTAGTTAACTAACGAAATAAAATTTGAGTAACTAAGGATAATTTTTTTTGGATTAAAATGATTTTTTTATGAATTAAAACTGTTAATCAATTAACAATAAGTATCTATTTAAAGATAATTTTTTTCGAGATGAATTAATTAATTGACTAAAAATATTTATATTATTTTATCTTGTATAAATTTAAATCCGATATTTATTTTAAAAATATAATATACTTAATAAAAATACATTTTTTTTTCAATTATCAATTTTATAAAAAAAATAATAATTTATCAATTTTATCTTACATATCAAACCTATTAACTTATGGATTTTCAAATTAACCGGTTCAATTGGTCGGTTTTGTTCGAGAATATATATATATATATATATAATATGTGCTTGCTTTAAGATTTTATTTCCTCCTTGAATATTTGTCCTCCTCCTCCTCTCTCACCAATTCCCATCCTTTTTCTTAAAAACCCTATTTCATCTCATTTTGGGATCTCAAAAACACGGAAACTCGATCTTTTCTATTTAAATACAGGTAATAGTTATTATAATTTTATCTGAATGTTGTTTTCGTTTCACGATAAATCTTCCGTTTCGTTGTAAATCTGTGTGAAGAAGGTTTATTTTTTCTTGAATTTTGATCGTTGATCTAATATGTATGTCGATTTTTAATATTCTTTTCTTATTTTATTAGATTTTTTTCTTTAATTTTGTGGTTTTTGCATGTCTGATTCGGATTTTGTATTTTTTTTTCATTGTATAAGGAGCTTAGTTGATTTGAATTTTTGGTTAATTTGGATTTTTTTGTTCCTTGAATTGTTTCTATATTAGGATGCTCTTTTTAGTTGTGTTAGGCTTAGGTATGGTCAGAGCTAATGAACTTTAGAAGGGAGATCAAGTAATATCAAGCTTCTGAAATGGATTAGCTTGGTAGGGTAAATTGATTGACGAAATTCTAACCTGTTGTTTTTTAAATCTTGTTTTGAGTGGAAAGATTCGAACTTCTATTTTCTGCCTTAAAATTAAGGGAAAACAGGTAAATAAGTGTCCTATACATATTTATAGAATTTCGTTAGAAGAATGAGTTTTAATTGTTTTGTATTTCACCTATTATTTTGTAGCAATTTAATTACTATCCATGCTGATTTTTTGACCTTTTTATCAGGTTGACTTTGAAAAAGTAACAAGGAATGTCTTTTACACGGAATTGTCGCTTGCAAGGGGGCTTTTTTCAGGATGATTACTGGTACCCTTTCAATAGAAAAAACTACAATAGGTACTGTTCCGACAACTACAGGAATGAGAATGGGAACTGGAGTAGTGAACCTACCAGGAATTTTTACAATCCCCACATGTTTGTTGGGCAGATTGGGGAACATAATAGTGGTTATCAGCATGCAGAGCCAAATTGTGCTCCTTCTTTGAAACGAAGAAAGTTCTCTGATGCTACTTGGGGAGATAGTGGCAGAAACTACCCACCATATAGCATGCAATTCCCTGCTGCTGCATTGGAATCCAGCAATTTCATTCCTCCTATAAGATCAAATGCTGAAGCCTCTACATCTGTGAGCAACAAACGTAATAGGTCATGGCTGGATGATGATGAATCCGTCTTCATGTCTCGGCATGAGATTGAGCGATGTTCACCTTCAAGAAGAGATGGTATTGATGCTCTTAGTGAAACACATCTGCGCTATTCTTATTGTGCCTTCATTCAGAACCTTGGTTTGCAGCTTGAATTGTGAGCTATCAATCTCGGATGCTATTTTGTTTAACTTGTTCTTAAAATCATTTATGCAATTTTCCTTTTGTCATAATCAATCCGTATTGTGTTTGCAGGCCACAAACTACCATTGGCACTGCCATGGTACTGTGCCATCGTTTTTTTGTTCGAAGATCACATGCTTGCCATGATAGATTTGTGAGTTTCAAATACTTATGCTTAAGGAATTTATTGCTCCCTTATTTATGAAAAAATATCCTTTACACCACAGTGTAGTTTTTAAAATTCAAAAGCTAGACTTTAAGGTTTATATTCTCTTGCTTGCCTGACCTTGTTATATTTTCAATCTTGATTGTTGTCACATATATCCTTAAATATTAATTTATGAAGCTATTGAGGTTTAGGTCAAGTTGTCTTTCACCGTTTTTATCACCTCGGTCCTTGAGGGAAGTTTTTATTCATTTATTTAATTTTTAAAAAAGAAATTATATGTCATTTGCATGCTCTAGTTGACATAAAATGATAATGTCAATGAGCATAAGCAAAGTATATGCTAGTTGATTAACAAATTGACTCTGTTGCAGTTGATTGCTACTGCTGCTCTTTTCCTTGCTGCAAAGTCTGAGGAGACGCCTCGCCCTTTGAACAATGTGTTGAGAACTTCTTGTGAAATATTACATAAGCAGGATATTACATTCTTATCCTACCTGCTCCCTGTTGTAAGTACTCTGGAAGTTCTGATTTTTCCTTGCTAAAAAGTTAAAGAGATTAAGCTCTTTAGCAGTGTGAAAGTGAAATGCTTTTAAATATATTTACCTTTTGATTATATCATCCTTGAAAAGCATATTCCAAGTCCAACCATGATCAGACTGCAGCTTAGTTGTTGTGAAGCAAATGTGGATGATATTCTTGTCATCATGTGTAGCAGCTAAATGCTAGTTTAGATTTGGCATCTTCATGGGTTTATGCATTAAATTCTGCATTTGCTGTTCAAAATATTTTAGACAGCATGTAATTAGTCCTGCTTTAGCATGCGTCAGAAATATGGAAAATATATTGGCTTACATGAAGAGACCTTACTGTTGTCTTTTGTGTTGAAAAGGGAAATGGAAAAGATTGCCATGTTATTTTTCATACGCTGATAGTAAATGAGTTGTTTGTTGAACAGGATTGGTTAGAGCAGTACCGGGAACGGGTGACTGAGGCAGAGCAGATGATTTTGACTACATTAAATTTTGAACTTAACGTGCAGCATCCATATGATCCTCTCACATCCGTTCTTAACAAACTAGGCCTTTCACAAACCGTATTGGTGCACCTGGCATTGAGTTTGGTCAGTGAAGGGTAAGATTATCTTTATTTCTTCAATGTTACTGATTTTTTATTTGAAGTTAATTTTACAGGTGCAATATGTTTGTAAGGATTAGTTCCGTTAGTTTTAGAAGTAAAACTGACTGCTGCATTTGAACTTCACCTTGATATGATACATAATGGTCTTGTTGCTTTTGCAATGATTACGATCCTTCTGGCTTTTCAGGTACCAATTTGGTTTAGTTATTCTGTTGTGATGTTTGAATTATTATGGCGTAATCTAAGAATAACGCTCATATATTGGGATTTGTTCTTGTGGCTATGATTGGGTTTATGTTTTATGCACTTGAAGTAATGGGTGTTCCAATACCTTCAATCGGATGATTTTATGGGGTTTCGAATCTAAAGGGATTTTGGGTGGGGTGTGTCCATGCAGTCCCTATGAACTGGTTCAAAATAATGAGTTGGGGTGTGAAGAAGGTTATGCAGGTTATCTTCTTCCATATTGCCCAAAATGTGTACTTCTGTCCATTATTTTCTTCTTTCCTGCTGCTACACTACAAAGTTATTCCGGTATGGCATATTGATTATTTTGGCATGTCATATAATTGCAGGGTCATTACAAGATTAGCATGTACACGTGTATGATATTGTTAGCTGGCGGATTGATGTGCTGTTCATGGAAAGTTTTGTTTTTGCATCTGAAGTTGAATTGCTGATTTTCACCCCCATCAACTTTGTCATTGCTATGAAAAGCCACATGACCTACCGAAACAAGTCTTATTGTTTTACTTTTTAACCCGGTTTTGTTTTATAGTTTCGGTTGATTAGAAACCACTTGTCCAGAGTCCATACAAACTTTGAGTTTGTGAAATCTGGTTGCCTCCCCCTTTGTGTCCATTATTACCTGCAGAAAAATTATTGACTTGGATGAGTCAGTACTTAGTTGATTAGAAACCACTCATCCAGAGTCCAAAGTTTAGTTTGTGAAATCTGGCTGCCTCCCCCTTGGTGTCCATTATTACCTGCAGAAAAATTATTGACTTGGATGAGTCAGTACTCAGTAGTGGGTTCCTTCTTCCTTTTTAAATTTTTATCTGCTGATGGTTCCGCTGTGAAATCATGGTTTGTTAGTGTCACCCTATTTTCCTCCCTTAAAAGTGGAGTTTTTGGCATGGAATAAAAAACTGGACCCCTTAAAAGATCAATCTTCTATATGCATATATGTAGCTTACTAGCTTAAAATCTTATTTGTAAATTGTATTTAATGAGCTTTGAACCTTTAATATCTTAGTTCTATTTTAAAAATAATATATTTAAGCCAAATTTTTTTTAATAATTAATATTATTAACACTTTTATATGAGAGGCTTCCAATTTGATTTTGCCAATGGCAATGTCATTCTAATGGAAGTTAAAACCACTTTTCAAGAGTTGCTTATTGTTTCGAAGTTTTTAAGTTTTCCATTTTAAATTATGAGTAGCAGCTGGTTTTCTATCCACTATCCAGTTCTGTCCGTGTTTTGTTCAAACTTATAGTCTGTGTGCACATGTTGGACTTTGAACTAACATGCGGTATCAGTCTTTGGGGGTGGGTTAGACTCTAAAAACTAACTGTTCTTCTGGTAGCATGACATGTAGCAACCATATTCCATAATATAATGAGAGCACAATAAACTTTTATCTTCCCTGGTAAACCTTGAATAGAACACAGTGCCATCTTCTTGAATAGCACAATAACTGTTCTATTTGTATTGGTTGAATAGAACAGTGATTCTTGTGTAGGGTTTCGTCATTCTTTCTGACCTGGTAAACCTTGAATTGAGTGCTATCTTGTTGAAGCCCTGATGTTGCAAAGTATTGTTTATTTGGCTTTTGGAAAGATACATTGTTGTTTTAAGTTGTGGTTGATTAACAAGGGGCATCTGTATATCTATATAATATATATATATATATATATATATATATATATATATATATATGTACTATCTTGCCCTGGTTTTGTATAATAATACTGAGTATATAGCCTATAGAGTCACGTCTTAGCTTCCTCAGTTCAGATTTTAACATTTCTTCGCTTGTTGATCTTCTTTTTTCTCTTTTTCTTTATTTTCCCCTTGAGTCATGGTTTACTAACAAAGGAAATCTATATAATTTTACAATGGTGTAGATAATAATACGTATATATTGACCATATCATCATCTCTTGCCTGTCTTAGTTCTGTGTCATTGGTATTGTGGCATGCATGCTCGTTAACCATAAGCAGTGATGCATGCTTGCCGACGAGCCTGTTCAGTTGACTTATGGGCTAAAGACCCTTGCTTTGATATCTACATTGCGCACTACTCTGTCCTGTGTTTGATTTGTGTATACTACTGGACTTAGAAGCACTGCGGATTGGGACTGGAACTGATTTGTTCTCTAGATGGATGTAACATGTTTGCTATAGTTTTCATACTCTGTGAGCCATGGTGCAGAGATTCTTGGAATATATTCTACCTGGTGTTGGTGCCATTGGTAAGGAAAAATGACTTGTCCTTTTTCACTTCGAATCGCTTTCATTCATCTCTTGCAGTAGTATTCCTTATTGACGTGTGGTTGTTGTGATGATATGTGCTAAGCTCTTGAAGATGTTGCCTGTTCGTTTCTTGCTCCCGTGGTTGGTTTGTTATAGTTTGTCAAATGCATCTAATAAAACGATGATCGCTCTCATCCTCCAACTTTCCATCAGTTGTTCATTTTATCAATGTATTGAAGCGTGGCATCTATTTTGCAGGCTCAGGAGCTCGTTGTGGCTTCAGTTCAAGCCCCATCATATTGCTGCCGGAGCTGCTTATCTCGCGGCCAAGTTTCTACATTTCGATATCGCTTCTTACCACAATATCTGTCTAGAATTTCAAACCACTCCGGCTATTCTCCAAGGTAATCCTTACATTATTTGCTAGTATACGGAAAGGTTTATTACTATATTTGATTCTAGGGAAGTGACAAACAGTCAAACACAACCTTATGGTGGGAAAACCATTGTGAACCAGTTAAACCCACTCGAGAAAGCCTGAACTGAAATGCATCCATCCAAACCCATTCAGACCCGATAACTCGAGTCTGTCATGCGTAGAAGTTAAAATTACTCGAAAAAACTAATCCGAACGTTCGATGTTTGCAGATGTCTCGCAGCAGTTGATGGAGCTGTTCTAAAGGGGATAATATTGTACATCTCTACTTGTTTTACTCTGTGGTCAAGGTATGTGCAGAAAAATGCAGCGATGGAGAGAGTTTATTTAAGATGGTGGAGAATCAAGAGAGTTAATATTAGAACCAGAAATTCTAACGCTTGTAGATATTTTACCTTTTGCGTGGAATATTTTCCCATAAGGTTTCCCTGCATGGAAAAACTTTTACCATATGACATAAGTCTCATTGTGTATTTAAACTTTACTAAAAAATTAAAATTTTATGGTATATTTGCCGGTATTTATTTTTTTGGTTTATTAATCTAATTTAAATACTTTGGAGGCTCAATATGGAGAGATTTTTTACGATTTAATTTCTTTTATTTATAATATTAAAATTTGAATTTTTATTTAAAACTGTAGCCCTTAATCTTAGATCTAGTTGGTTATCGATAAAGTTATATATTTAAATTTAGAGAAAAAAAGAAAATTATTTTCCTATAGAAAATAGAGTAGTATTTTAAATTGTAAAATAAAATCTTATGCTTAAAAAATTAATATAAGATATATTTAGAACTAAATATTTAAAAATTATAAACAAAATCTTATACTTAATTTTATACGATCTATATACCAAATATTTTTTTTAACTTAAAAAAGTCAAAGATATTGATGAAGACATCAAATCGGAATCTTTTGCTTCCTACTTCGTGCAACCAAGCATTTGATAAAGTCAAACTTCCAAAAAAGTTATTTTTCATTGGAAAAAGTATTTTTCAAAAATCTAAAATGTCTATCTAAATTTAATTTAAAATATATAATTATAAAATATTTTAATCGTTTGTTAATTCTAAAATGGTAAAATTAATCATTTAAACCAACTTAAAATTTATAGAAATGAGCTGAACAAACAATATTAAACTTAAAAAAGCAGAACCCTACCCTACCTATAAACACCTTTCACCTACCTTTGATATAAATTTTTGTTAAAATAACAATTTTCTAAACTTCTAAGATAATCAAATGGACAAACCTAATCAAAAAATAAAATAAAATAAACAAACCTTATCCAAGGGTAGCAGAAACTATTATTAAACAAATAATGCATTAAGTTGGTTCACTATTTTTTATAAAAAAAATCGATTAAATTCATGCTAAAAAACACTCCTCAGTCCTCAATGTATTCAAACATTTATCTTGAGAGTATAATTTTTAATTAATAAATAACTATAAGATAAGTGTCCAAACTATAACACTAATACGTGTTTAATTTTTTTTGACTCAAACGAATACATAAATTTTAATTTTCGATTTATTTTAAAGTTAACTGAAACATTTACTTTGACACTTATTTCAACTAATATATATATTTCAGTCAAAAAATTTTAAACACGTATTTTAATAAAAAAATCTATTACAATTAAAAAATATTTTAAATACCTATTATAAAAAATATTTAAAATATTTATCTTATAGTTAAGCTTTAATAAAAAGACTAATTATTTAGTTTTAACTGCAAAAATAACCTCAAAACTACGTTTGACTGAGAATGTAATCTTACCAAGACAATAACTGCGGCGGCAGAGAATCTTGAAAAGTTTCCCAAAACATCATAGCAAAATACAGACAAGAGATACTTATTATGACAATTTGGAATAGTAAATCATCGTTTTCACATGCAAAGGCACATGGATCTTAAATTACGCTTGTGCCATATGCCAATAATAATGGAATGCCTCAAAAAGGAGAAAAAAGCTGTCATCTTTAGCATAAACCGGAGAAAAAGGATCCACGTTCAGCTTTCAAATGGATTCAACAATAGCTGGACGACGACTTTCCGCCATTCACGGTCATCTCGTCTCCCCCGCCGTCACCGGTTCTCACCCGGACCTCCGTGCCAATCCAACCGCAGGCGAATTCCTATACGGTACGTGTGGTATAAATATACACGGTTGAGAATATAAGATTGGATGAGTTGTCTTTACAGCTAGTGTAAAGTGGTCATTGGCTGAAAGAAATAGTACATGCTTTTGGGTTTGATTGGTTGTTGTTCAATTTTTTTCATGTAATAAAGGGAAAAAAAAGAAGAGATTCTTACTTTTTGTTGATCTGGGAATTATTCATGGGAAGCATAAAGTTGATTTCTTTAAGTATGATTTATTGGGAGGAGTGGCTTTTAGGGAGGCAATTCTTTTATTTTTCTTCTCTTCTTCAAATGATTGATCATTGATTGAATACTTTGCTGAGAATAGACATTTTGAGATATGTAGTTTGATGGGTTTTCCAACGTCGTTTTCCATCAACATGGTAAAATGGAAACTGGCTGATTTTGATTGGGATGGACAAGGGGTGCTCGGCTGCTCGCAGGGCGTCCGAACACTGAAAATTTAAAACTCATATGATTTAGAAATTTTCTGCGTTTTCTGGTGAAAATATGTTTTCGCCCCAAAACTTTGTCCCCTAACATAAAGTATTGCGTCCATCCCTCGGTATGCTGATACTTGAAGCGATGGTCAACTCGAATTCGTTGTGTCAGTGATGTTGGGTAGAGTAATTCATTAAAGGGAGACATAATGTCATTTTTGTTCTTGAAAATGTGAAACATGGTGTTTCTTTAATCCTTAGCTTTTAAACTGCAGTATGAACAAATAATGTCATTGGAGGGAAATGTGTGATGTATTGGCAAAGAATGGAAATTGCCCAACTTTTCAAAGCATGTTGGTACTTGATTAATGATTTTGAGGAAGATTCTTGTTCTGGTTTGCCCAATGGGAGCTAAAAACATGTTATCCATAGAGTTGAGAGGAGTTTTTTTGGATTTAATTCTTATCCAAAGAGCTGGATGTGATGCCTGGTTAAAAAAATACTATGCATTAGTTTTTATCTGATTTATCCGTTAGAAGCTGGCATCTTTTGCTAGTTTATCCAGTTTTAACTGACATCTATTGGTTTTGATTTTTGAGCAGAGCAGGGTTATAGTGTTGTTCTGCCAGAGAAGCTGCAGACTGGAAAATGGAATGTATACAGGTAAAACCCTGCTACTATACTTTGTATTTTTTGCTCTTCATTTCCCCTTCTATATTCAGCTGTTTTCATTTTTTTGGTGCCTTACATCAGATCTGCTCGCTTTCCGTTTAAGCTCTTGACTGGATTTCCCAATCATCCCAATATCGGTACATTGCATGATAATTTTGAGTAAGCATCCTCATTTTCCTGGCTGAACTAAGTTTAAATTCGGTAGTCTCTGGTTGTTTTGCCGTACATCTATGCATTATTATTGATTTCATATGGAAGTTCTTTGGATAGTTTCTTCACAACTTTGATTCTTTTTTTTCTTTCTAATTATTTAGACATGCAGTTGATACTTTCCGCGATTACAAATATCTTGGTACAAGAATTGGAGACGATGGTAAAGTTGGAGAGTAAGTTTCCTATTGTCAAAATGAGTGTCATAGTGACAGTTGCCAAAGCTCATTCGTTAACTTCGATTCTGTTTTTTATTCATCAAGTTACAAGTGGATGACATATGGAGAAGCTGGAACAGCTCGGGCAGCCATAGGTTCCGGCCTAATATATCATGGAATACCAAAGGTGAGGATTTCAGCAACAATTATGTTCCTCATGTAGCATACCAGATATAAGTTAATAGTTATTCCTCATGTAGAATGTGGTTTTACTGCTTTTATCATGCCAGGGCTCCTTTGTTGGAATATATTTCATCAATAGACCAGAGTGGCTCATTGTTGATCATGCTTGCTCTGCATATTCTTTTGTATCAGTTCCTTTATACGACACACTAGGTTTGCCGCCGGCCGAATGTTCTCTATTGTATTTGGATGTTTGTTCCTCTTGGCCTGCTATTAAGATGCTGAATAGAAAGTTTTGTTTCTTTGCAGGTCCAGATGCTGTCAATTACATTTCTAACCATGCAGATTTGAAAGCTATATTTTGTGTGCCTCAAACATTGAATTCTGTAAGTTTAATTTGTGCTCTTTTTCAGGCTACTCTAATTAGTTTTTGACTTGGGAACCATTTTTTCGCTCTTCCGTTCCGTTCATCTTTCTGCTTGGAATTGCAGTTGCTAAGCTTTTTAACCGAGATTCGATCTGTACGTTTGATTGTGGTATACTTTCTTACCGAATCTTTCAAATCCTTCTTACTGAATCTTTCGAACAAGAAAAAGAAGTGTACATATACAGATTTGCCATTTTCTCTAGAAAATAATTATTTTCTTCTCTGGTTGTAGGTGGTTGGAGGAGTGGAGAACGAAGTGCCTTCATTGCCAACTTCAACCGGCATTCAGATCGTAACATATGCAAAATTATTAAGTCTGGTAATCGGAAATCCTTTATTTCCACATCATAGTAGTTTATAGCAACATGATCTTGGTATTGTTTGGATTAATTCATAACTGCACTTTTATCCTATACAATTTTGCTCAACTGTTGTGTTGGTATAATCATTTCTCGTTTTATGGCACCTTAGGGACGAAGTAACCTTCAGCCTTTTATACCACCAAAACCAGATGATATTGCCACCATTTGCTACACTAGCGGTACAACCGGAACACCAAAGGTATATATCAGTTGCGTGAGTTTTTAACAGATTCGAAGTCATATTAAGTAAACATAAGTTCTTTCATTCTGCTATTCATTCTTCATACGTTTTGGCTAGGGAGTCGTGTTGACCCATGGAAACTTGATCTCAAGTGCTGCTGGATGCAGCACTGGCATAAAATTCTACCCCTCAGACATGTAAGATCTACTGGCTTAAATGAATAAACTCACTGTTTTCCTTAACTTCCCTGCTGAAATATTCGTCCTATGTTCAGATACATATCATATCTTCCTTTGGCACACATCTACGAACGAGCTTTTCAGGTTGCTTTACTGTATTTCGGAGCCGCTGTTGGATTCTACCAAGGGGTATGAGAGTAAACCGAAACACCTTCACTCTTATATAAGATCTTTTCTATGTTTTCCCTTAAAACTGGTTCTTGATCTTCATGGGCAGGATAACATGAAATTAATGGATGACCTGGCTGCACTCCGACCCACAGTATTTTGCAGTGTCCCTAGACTTTATAACAGAATTTACTCAGGGTACTAGGCTGATTGTTCGGTTGGTTACGAGGGATATATATTTGTCGAACCATTTCATTGAACTCTTCCTTTTTGCAGTATTATCAATGCTGTAAGGTCATCTGGTCCTCTAAAGGAGAGACTTTTCAACACTGCCTTCAATTCCAAGAAGCATGCAATAATGAATGGTAAATTCTTTACGTCTGTAGATCGATGTTTTCATCTCGTTATTGCATTGATATGTATCGATTGTGTATAATCGTTTCTTAAGGAAAGAGTCCTTCACCCCTGTGGGACAAATTGGTGTTCAACAAAATAAAAGCTAGACTCGGAGGACGAGTTCGGTTTTTGAGTTCCGGTGCTTCACCCTTGTCTCCAGATGTCCTAGATTTCTTGAAGATGTAAGTTAATATACTTTAAATATGTCAAATTGGGACACCGGCAGTATCTCCAGTTGCTCTTGTCAATGTTTTCGTTATGAATCTGCAGTTGCTTCGGTGGTCGAGTAGTGGAAGGCTACGGAATGACAGAGACTTCATGTGTTATAAGCAGTATGGACGAGGGTGACAACCTTTCCGGCCATGTTGGCTCTCCTAATCCGGCTTGTGGTGAGTTATTATACATGAGCTTTAATCTTTCTAGTTCTTCTGCAACGGATTTATAAATTTGTCTGCCTATTTCAGAAATAAAGCTCGTGGATGTCCCGGAAATGAACTACAAATCCGATGATAAGCCGTATCCTCGTGGAGAAATCTGTGTTCGGGGTCCGACTGTTTTCCAAGGATATTACAAAGACGAAGTGCAGACGTATGTTCCTCATATGTGACCCTTATCTTTTCAAACCGTCTTATACCGATACTCAAAGCGTTTAAAATGTAAACATTTGACAGGAAAGAAGTACTCGATGAAGACGGATGGCTTCATACCGGAGATATCGGACTATGGTTTCCCGGAGGCCGTCTAAAGATCATTGATAGGTGAGGCCAAATATCATATTATGTTCCATTAAATACCAGAACAAAAGTACCACTCTGTGTATGCCTCTTCCCGGACATGGATATCTCTGGACATTTACTCGAAATCGTATATTTGTACAGGAAGAAGAACATCTTTAAACTGGCTCAAGGAGAGTACATAGCTCCAGAAAAAATCGAAAACATATACGCTAAATGCAAATTCATTGCACAGTGTTTTATTTACGGTAAGAGTAAGACGACGATGTTCGATGATTCCCGGCTTTTCTTTCTCTTCTCTGTTTCACCATGTCGATTTTTTTGCTCTGTAGGTGACAGCCTGAATTCTACACTGGTAGCCATTGTCTCAGTGGACCATGACGCTTTAAAAGCATGGGCTGATTCTGAAGGCATTAAGGTGATCTATCAACTGCAGTTTTAGTTTACCGGAAAATCGAGGATATTAACGATATCGTTAATCACTTGCTAATGTTATCCGGCCATGAAACATGCAGTACAATGATTTGGCACAACTGTGCAATGACCGGAGAGCAAGGGCAGCCGTCCAGGCCGATATGGATGCCGTCGGAAGAGAATCTAAGGCAATGTTTCTCAATGAACTCACTGTTCTTTTTCCGGTTATTTATGTCACACCTTTAATTTTTTTCATATCCTTCTTCCCCGAGCCTTAATTTTTCGATTAATCGACTTCAAAACAGCTGAGAGGCTTCGAGTTCGCAAAAGCTGTGACATTAGTGCTCGAACCATTCACAATGGAGAACGGTCTGCTCACTCCAACATTCAAGGCATGTGAATATATTTTACCATCAACCTTAAACTAAAACCAGCACGATAATTTCTCATTTGTTTCCTCATTTGCTGCCAGATTAAGAGACCTCAAGCAAGGGAATATTTCGGGAAAGCCATTTCGGACATGTACGCGGAGCTTGCGACATCCGATCCATCTCCTCGGAAGTAGTTTTCGACGCCGATATGGTTTGCTCCCATACCTGGAAAATAAACTGTTGACCTACACAGCTACTTTTAACTGTTCTTATTTTCTTACACTGTAATATCCAAACACTTCCCTGTTCGATATGGTTGCTTGATTTATACGATTTTTTAAACATTTTCTTGGCTCCCACGGGACCTTTTCATTCTTAATAAAAAGCTTGATTCGTAAACTCATAATCCGTATATTTAATAAGCATGTTATAATCATGTTTAAGGTTTGAATATGTGCTAATTTATGTTATAATTATGTTTAAGGTTTATGTGATTTCACAATAATATTTGCTTATTTTTTCTTTAACCTTTTAATAAGCCGTTCGAATTTGATTTTTTTTTATTTCGTTCGAATGTTTAAAACATTTTCTTATAAAAATCTTTTGCCTTATTTTTTCTAGAAAATTCCTCTTTAGGTGGAATAAATGGATATAATTTTTCTTTTGAATAAGTTGGATGCAAAATTAGGTCGATAAGGTCTTGTTTTAATAGATTTATATAATATTCGATTTAAATTAATCGATTAAATATTGATAATTATAAAAAATGGTTGCAAAATATATGGAAGGAAGCATTTGCACGTAACTCTTTGGATGTAGATATCTCTAATTAATAATAACAAAGGGCCAACATGGAAATTTACTTAAAAGTAAGGAGTAATTTCATTAAGTTTTTTGATGATTCAATTAGAATGTTTTAAAGTATAAGGACTAAATCAGAATTTGAGTCATAGATCGAGGACGTTGTGCGGAATTAAAACTAAAATAAAAGAAAAGGGGGAAAAACTGAATAACAGTCACGCTCAATTGGAATCTCTGTCGTTCAAATTCTGAGATTTTCATTAGTAAAATATTCTCTTTATAATTCGTAATAATTTGTTCCTTAAGAGCTTTGATCGTGGAGTGATCTCGGGGAAGCTCAGCTTGGGAATTTGTAAGATTCAAGAGGTCGATCGATTTGCGAAATCGATCGATTATGTTATCGAATCTTTTCGAAAACGGAACGGAATTGGCGAGGGATGCTTGGTCTCGGCTTCCGCATTCAGACGAAGGTGAGCTCGACGGAGTCGGACTCTTGAGTACGACTACAAGCGATAGGAACGGCGTCGAAAGCCTTGATTATGAAGTTATTGAAAATTACGCTTATCGAGAAGAACAGGTACTTTTTTTTCATTCATTGAAATTATAAAAAAATACAACTCAATTTTATTTTTGGAGTTATTGAAAATCCTTTTTTATATGTTTGTTCTGAAATTCAATTTAGGCTCAAAGAGGAAGGCTTTTCGTTATATATAACGCGAGCGTTAAGTGGTTCTTCGCTTTGCTCATCGGCATCGGTAAGTTGTTTCATTCTTCATTGGGGAAAAAGAAAGAAGAAAATTTCAGTTCTTTTGCTGAGTTTAACGAATTTAAGATGTAGTTCGAGTGATGGTTTTGAGTTTGGGATGAGTGGCAGTTATTTTAGATTCATTTATTTACTGAATTTTTTAGATTACTACTATCTTAGAAAGAGTAAAAACTTCAGAACCATATCGGTTGCTTAAGATTACTTGAGAAATAGAGTGTTTTACTTTGAGAGGTGAATTCTATTTGACCTGCAAAAATTAAGAACTTGTATGGCATACTGCTTTAAGTGATTCTTTTTTTTTTATCGGTGGTGAATTCTTATATAGTTTTTACAAGATGGTATTCAGTAGCGTGGATAACACATTTTCTCTCGATTGATTTCAGGTACTGGATTAGCTGCTGTGTTTATCAATATTTCGGTTGAGAACTTTGCTGGATGGAAGTTTTCCTTGATTTTTAACATAATACAAAAGTCATACCTCGCTGGTTGTCTAATTTACATCTTAATCAACTTAGCTTTAATCTTTTCTTCTGTATACATCATCACCCAATTTGCACCAGCAGCAGCAGGCTCTGGTATTCCTGAAATCAAGGGATATTTGAATGGTAAGTTTTTTTTTCCAATCTATTTTGTTCCTATACTCATTAATGAGCTATCCTTAAGTGTTGAATAGGCTGATGATCCTATTCTTTTCTTAACCATCAGGAGTTGATATTCATGGTATCCTTCTTTTCAGAACTTTGATTGGAAAGGTACGGTAATCTTGCCTATATGATGTTGCAACTGAGATTAATCGTAAATCAGTTGTCACTTTATAGTCCACATGACATGTTCTTTTAATAAAACACTTAAGACATAATATTTTAAAAATCCTATGATTTCAGATTGTGGGTTTCAAGGTTTATCAATCCACATCCTTGTTTAATTCCCTCTGCTACTATTTCAGATGCATTCTTCTCATTGTAATTTGCAGATATTTGGAAGTATCGGTTCTGTTGGAGGTGGTCTAGCTCTCGGCAAAGAAGGTCCTCTTGTCCATACTGGTGCTTGTATTGCTTCTTTACTTGGACAAGTAAGCACTTAGCCGTAGCAGTATGTTAATGTTGGGGGGTATTATTTCAGCTCAATTTTACCTGAAATTTCATGATTCTATCAAGTGACTTTATTACTGGTCATACAAGTAGTTTTACGGTTTGCCTTACAACCATTTGTTTGTTTTAATCTTGGAATGCAATGGTTATGTATTTTAATAACTGTATCTACATTCTTCTGCCTCCAAACTTGATTTTTCTTGAAGTTGTATGTCTGGCATTGAGAACATGCAATGCATGCTAAATTTTCTTTCCAATGTTCTATGTTGACTCAGGGTGGATCCACAAAATACCATCTGAGTTCCAGGTGGCTTCAAGGTTTCAAGAGTGATCGGGACCGCCGTGATCTTGTGAGTACAAGGATAGCTAAACGATTGATACTTCTGGAAAATATATATATGTTTTTTTCTCGCTTTGCGTGTATAGCTGTTAAAAATGAATCCCCCTGGGTATAATTTCTCCCCGACTATGTTACACTATCTTTTTTTTTTTTTTTTTTTTGATTCCTAATGGTTTTTGCTCAAATTGGAACTTATATATTTGATTATGGTCTATCATTTCTCCTAACAATGAAGGTCATATACCTCTAAATTTTCTGATTTTTGTTTATTTATTTATGAAATGCTTCGAAAAGGTGACCTGTGGCTGTGCAGCTGGAGTTGCTGCTGCTTTTCGAGCTCCAGTTGGGGGTGTATTGTTTGCATTGGAGGAGGTTACGTCTTGGTAAACAAGTTCTGTTCTTAACTACTATTTAAATATATGCAGAAGCATGTTTAGGTTAGGACTAAATTGTTCTAATTATTTTTCTTTTATTTCCATCTGTATCTTTAGTTACACAATTATATTTGTCATGTCGTTCATGTGTAAGTGCAGATATAGATCTGTATGGTTATATGTTTTGTGCTTATGCGTATAGCCATATTCAACTCTAACCATCATAGTATCTGAACTTTGCCTTTAAAGGTGGAGGAGTCAACTAATGTGGCGTGTCTTTTTCACTTCTGCAATTGTGGCTGTTGTGGTGCGTGCTGCTATGGGATGGTGTAAAAGTGGAAACTGTGGGCATTTTGGTTCTGGTGGCTTTATTATATGGGATATATCCGAGTTAGGATCTTCCTTAAGCTCTTGTACATTAACTCCTCTAACATTTTACTCGGCTTTAAGCTTACTGCTTCAAAACATTGTTTCTCTTTCTTTCGTCCTGTGCAGTGGTCAAGAGGACTATTCTTTTGAGGAATTATTGCCAATGACACTTATTGGGGTCATTGGAGGTCTTCTAGGTAGAGCTTTTGAATTGGGTTTTACATTTGTTCTTATCATCTTAATCTAGTTTCTTATTTTTTAATTTTTTTATTAATATATTTTTTTAATTTTTATATTGAGCTCAGGAGCCTTGTTTAACCAACTTACTATTTATGTAACTCGCTGGAGACGTAATTATTTGCACAAGAAAGGAAATCGAGTTAAGGTATGAAATTCCCGCAGCTGTAGAAATTGCTTCGATTCTCAATGAGCATATCTAATGTACCACTTCCGCCTGCTGGTTTCCAAAAAAAAATATTGCAGATATATGAAGCATGCCTCATCTCTGTTTTAACGTCAATAATATCTTTTGGACTACCTCTACTAAGAAGCTGCAGTCCATGCCCAGACTCTGATCTCGGCTCTGAAATTGAATGTCCTAGGGCTCCCGGAGTGGATGGGAATTATGTGAATGTAAGATATGCTTATAGAGTTGCATACTATTTGTATCAGCTTGATGTGCTTGATATGTGAAAAATTTCCTCACTTTTCTGTCATGATGCAGCTTCCCTTTGATCAATGCGCTTCCTGTCCAGTTTAAATCTATATGGAAATAACGACTCTTGTTTCTCATTGCTAGTTTGTCCGATTAAAATTATTACCTAGTGAATAATTCTAACTTGACTTGTGTACTGAATGCTAGAATATAGGAACTACATCATCGCAGTCAGTTTTGATTAAAATAATAATAAATTAGCAAGATCTTTGCAGTTATTCTCCCTTAATTTGATTTAATGTTTTCTGCAGTTCTATTGCAGTAAGGACAAGGAATATAATGATCTTGCAACTATCTTCTTCAATACACAGGTCTAATCTTCTAAGATACATCCTTGCCGTTGAAAATCTTCTTGCCCTGTAGTTTCTATTTTAACAGGTTTTATGTCACAGGATGATGCCATCAGGAATTTGTTTAGTGCAAAAACAGTTCACGAGTTCAGTGCCCGTAGCTTGTTGACATTTTTGGTAGTGTGCTCTGTAAACTTGTTGACTTCCTTTCAAGTATACTTGTATTGTTTTTTAAAACCTCAATCCTTACAAGCATAAAACTTAACTCATCAGCCAATATTTTTTACCCCTGAAATTATTTGTGGTCTGGTTTCTTTATTCCTTTTAAAATGATTTATTTCAGGTTATGTTCTATACCTTAGCAGTAGTGACATTTGGTACAGCTGTTCCAGCCGGCCAATTTGTTCCTGGAATAATGATAGGATCAACATATGGTCGTCTTGTTGGTATTTTTACTGTTAACCATTACAAGAAGCTCAACATTGAAGAGGGAACGTAAGTAAAATGTTTGCTTTATAATCATATCTATATTCTTAGCTATTACAGTTTACTCATTTTTTATACTTTATTAAAATCCATTTAGAAGCCGAATCTAAGCATCTCCTCCATAAAGCAAATTCATGTGCATAATGAAAAAAATTGCTAATTTTAGAAATATACAGCAGCAGAAGAAATAAAGCAGAAATTAATTTAAAATACTGTAATTAGTCAGTTTAGATTCAAAATATACTTGTTATGTCTTAGTGTATAAGAGAGATATTAAGTTATGCAATTCTCTGCCCATGATATGATCTATTTTCAATGTTAATTATATGGTGTTTCGTAATTGCCTTTCTACTTGTTCCCAAGCGTCTCATCTCACAATTTCAATGCTAAAGTGCTTTATAATTTGGTGGATCTGCAGATATGCACTTTTAGGAGCTGCTTCATTTCTTGGGGGTTCTATGCGTATGACAGTATCTCTGTGTGTCATTATGGTTGAGATCACGAATAACTTGAAATTTTTACCTCTTATTATGCTTGTTCTTCTCATATCCAAGGTATTTATTTGAATAATGGTAGCTTTCTCTGATTCTTACATCATGTGGTTTAACAAGTCCTCACTCTTTTTTTCTTCCCAGGCTGTTGGTGATGTTTTCAATGAAGGTTTATATGAGGAACAAGCACGATTGAAAGGCATTCCATTGTTGGAATCAAGACCCAAGTATGAGATGCGGAAAAGGACTGCTAGGGAAGCATGTGGGAACCAGAAGGTTTGCAGATCGACCCTTTTAAATTATGTTTTACTGGCAAAATGAACTATCGTCTCAAAAGTAGATCTGATCCCAGAATTATGAGAATATTGTGTTCTTAAAACAGTAAAACTTTGACCCGGTCCTATGTTTTGAATCCCAAGTCCTTAGAAGCTTATGTTTCTACCTTCACAGGTTCTTTCACTTCCTCGGGTTTTAAAGGTTTCTGATATGGTTTCCATTTTGCGTAGCAATGAACATAACGGCTTTCCTGTAAGCTGAACTTTCATATTTCGTGTTTCTCTTGGTCAATATCAGCAATTTTGAAATTTGTTTAATTTCACCACACGTAGGTGATTGATCACACGAAAAATGGAGAACCACTTGTCATTGGACTTATGCTTCGAAGGTACAACAAAGTAACTTATTCTCGGTCCTTCGTGTTTCGGTCTTTATTTTGTAGAGCCAATGCGTATTCAAAAGAACCAACTGCTTCGTTTGTTTGTAATGCAGTCACCTACTGGTACTTCTTCATTCCAAGATTGATTTCCAGCATAGTCCTTTACCTTGTCATTCCATGGGTGGATCCAGAGCAATTAGGTGAGTCGAATTGCTATATTTAAGATTTTATTGTGTCATTCTGACTTTTTGTTCGGTTAAGCTTAAGGCTAAACGTGTCCCATTATCTACAGGCCTAATTTCAGTGAATTTGCTAAACCCGTTTCGAGTAAAGGAATATCAATAGATGATATTCATCTTAGTTCAGACGATTTAGAAATGTACATAGATCTTGCACCATTTCTGAATCCTTCACCGTATGTTGTACCTGAAGATATGTCTTTAACAAAGGTGAGTTCTATATTTATCTCAGATTAGCGAGTTTGTTAGTTGTTACATATGGTATGTCTTGTATCTTATGAAGTTTTCAATGTTTGTGGGTGGTATAGGTCTACAATCTTTTCCGCCAACTAGGATTGAGACACTTATTTGTTGTACCTCGTGCATCTCGAGTGATGGGTGTTATCACTAGAAAGGATCTGCTGATTGAGGAGGTATTTCGATGCGCAACAAGCCATCAAGTTTTCCTTAAGTTTTTAACTCGGACCGCAATAATTGAACTTCAATGTTTTCCTATTGCAGGAAACCAAGAGTTCAGCTACTACGGAGCTCCAGTCTACTAGTGTAAGGTCTCTACGCTGCTTTCCTTCTGTTTAGTGATTTAATTTCTGCCATCATGACACCATTTCACTAGAAAAGGGATTGTTCTTTCGAGTGGATCTCGGCATATGAGTTGAGTTTTGTTTCCTCTGGAAAGGAACTAAGATGAGATGATTTAACTAAACCTCACAACTTATACATGAAAAAACAACACGAATACATGAATGCGGTAGTATTTAAGAAATGAATAACTGTGTTTACGTATATATTTTTGTATGGCAGCAGAGGTCAGCGACTTGAGAGACGAATGGCGGTAGAGAATGTTTCAGATATGGAGCGGCCACTTTTGAATGGTCTTTTGGTTCAACGTCAAAGGTGAAGAAGCTCTACTCCTGTTTCATTCTTCTATTGTTTTGAATGGTCTTTCTTTTTCTACATGATTGATGATTTCATCCATGAATCTCAGTAAAATTTGTATCATATTTATTAAAATATATTATAAAATGAAAGAGAAATTGTGTTTTTGCATTTTAAGTGATTGATTGTTTGACATTATTATTATTAGGGTAAACTACCTAATTGACACCCCCATCTATTCCCGTATTTCTGTTTTGGTTAGCCAACTATTTTACTTTTAGTAAAATGATACTTAATATTATGTTTTGTTGTTATTTTGGTATTATATCACTAAAAAAATTAACGGTAAAAGTTGGTGTGTCACTACTTGATTATAAGAGAAAATTTAAGAAAAATACCAATTCAACTTTGTTAATTTTTTTAACAACGTACTAAAATAGAAATAAAACATAAGTTGGATACAATCTTGAAAAAAAATAGTTACCAAAATAGAAAGGATACTAAATAGGTATTTTTTTATTATTAGTCTAAAACTTCAAATTACTAACACAAACTCTAAAATTTTAATCCTAAAGTTAAACATCTAAATCTTCAAATCATTATCACTAAAATTTGGTGGATAGGTTAGAAATATGGTCAGCCAAATTTGTATCTCTTTGTTTAGTATGGTTTGTGAAAAAAATGTATTGCTTGTGCAGCTAGTATCTGGCCACTGCTTGCTTTGTTGAAATCTCCTACATTTATAAAATAAATAATGGGAAGACAGAATCTAGTTATTGCATAGTCCAATCCTCAACTATTTGGAATCTTAAATTCGATCAACCAAACAAGTAAAATTAAACTTCTGGTTAATACAAAAGACAGGAACCTGAAGAATACCATGTCCACTTTCGGAAGAAGTATTCTTCGATTTGTTCTCAACAATGTGAAAAAACAATTCGATGCTTCGAAATATTTGAGAATCCCAAGTTATCCTCAGCTCACGTCTCTTTGCATTGCTCGAGTTACTGGTTCTTGGAAATATTGGAGTGATATCAAGATTGCTTCCTGTTTTGTGAAGATTATTAAAAAAAAAAAACATTGTCTGTGACCATGAATTTAAGAATACATCAAAAATAGACAAAAGAAATACCTCTGTTCGGATTGTTCGACTTCCTTGATGTGGACATGTGTTCAAATACAAGTCAAATATGTCACGGACATTTTTTCCCTGAAACAAAGAAAAAATTGCTCGGTTGATATACGGCACAATTCATCTTAAGTGCAAATGTTTATTGAAGGGAAGTTCCTTGTATATGGAGAAAATGAAATGGTACTGTGCATCGCAAGGACAAAACCGAGACTAATCGTCTTCCGATTATACCTTTAACTTAAGATCTTCATCCACGCTCTTTTCCAACCCAGCTAGTCCACCAAAAGCAATTAATAAATGCCTGTCATAATACAATACAATCTTAGTCGAGATGTATCATGGCATAAAACCACTCTGTGGTTGTGTATACCTAAAAAAATAATAATAATGAATTAACACTTAATGGACCTAATATGAACAAAAGTATACCTAAAGGCAGGTAAATTAAGCTGTGATGAATTAACAACTAGTCCATGCTCTGATGTACCAATCAAGTGATCATATCCACCCTGCGACGACATTATAGAAACTATCCTGCTGTTAGTAGTTGTGCAAAAAGAAGAAATTAGAGGGGGATAGGAAGTGAGTTTAGACATCATTATCACAGTATGAGTACCTTGTACGGGCAATCAGAGAATACTGAACTGATATTGGAAGCATACCGGACTTTATACCCCCAGTATGTACCTGTGTCCTCCCTTGGTTTGGAAGAGGAGACTACCTGGCGAGGTAAATCTAAAAAACAATTTTATAAGTTAACATATTTTCATCAGTATCGATGTATGTACTTCAGGACTGTAGATAACTTTAAAAATTGTTGCACCATCTTAAGTCCAAATATTTTTTTTCCTAGAATAAGGCCAGAGAAAAACTGTTCATCCAGGAAGAACATTATTTCATTATTGAAAATTCACTAAACACAAAATAAATAAAAAAAATCAAAGGCCATTGTATTATGGATCCAGCAAAGGCATGTTAAGTTTGCATTATCCACCACCAATGAAACGTGATTTGATATCAGAATTAGTATTACCATAATCCATGTTTTGGTAAGTTCCCATTGCAACAGTGACTCTTATTCCAGGCTCAAGTGCTTGATCAACCACAACATTCTGCATAAAGAACCAACAAATTGTCCAAAAAATTCATAAATATTAAAAGTTTAATCTGAACAACAAGGAAAAAATAATATGGTGAACTTTAAGTCATACTTGAACTTTCTGAACACAACTTAGACGAAAAATTACAATTTCGTATAAAGAAAATTAAAAAGCCAATATGATGCATTTTCGTTGCGAGCTTTTATTTGAAAATCTGTGTAGTCGTTGATACTATAAAATATTTATGGTGATGCCAAAAATTGAATAGCATGAAATTAGCAACTAAAAATTAAATGGTCATCAACAGATCTGACCAAAGAAGCCTATAGTTTAAGGAATTTTGGCCAAAAGTACACAAGGAAAAAAACGAAACCCTCAGCTATTAACAACTTAAAGGAGCGAACAAGAAGATTCCCAGGATAGTGCTAGGCTGCTAGCTATTAAGGACCATTATGAGGGCAAACAAATTAAGTACTATCTTCAATTTCTTTTATTAGAAGTTAGGTAGAGTAGACTCTCTGCCCCAACCCTATTCGTTGAGTCTATTTGGGTTAAATTTGACACTTGATTACGAAAATAAATTATGCAGGCAGCAGGTTTAAGTAAGACACACTCAAACAAGAATGGCCACACCTTATCTAAACCTACATCAACCAGTGTTCCCACAGAGCTTGTGGGTTTTTCCTCAAGCGTGACACCTATAAAGTTATCACAACAAATGAAGTTAGACAATGATTAAATTCAGACCAATCATTGATCAGATTAAGCACTTCTTCAAGTAGGCAACAAATTGCTAAGATTCCCATAGAAACCACACTCAAGTTCTTTACAATCGGGTAACATAAACTTATCATTTCTTTATAAAATAAAACTGATAACCACAGTTTCCATCAATTTCTCATAGAAATTGCATCCGAATTCCTTACATTTTAAAAGCACACTTATCAGTGCATATCTATCTGTCCTACAATTCACTTTTAACAATTATAGATTATTTAAATAGAAACAATTATAGATCTTGTAATCATTCGGGGAGAAAATTATAGACCTTGTAAGAAATCTATAACAAACCCGACCATAGAGGAGCTAAGTTTACTTGATAATGTAAGGATTAATCAGAAGGCAGCAGCTAAACTTTACCTTCCCGATAGGGAGCCCACTCATGCTTGCGCAAATGATGCGGGGCATCAAGCGGAGGCAACATTCCCTGTAATATGCAAACATTAAAAGAATAACAACAGTAAAAGAATTTCATCAAAACCGCGAATTTGATAGTGATACTTACCACATATCTGAGGCTATTATGCTTAGGGAAAAGTGTTTTTCTTAGATATTGTGGCGTCTCAAGGTACTGCAAGATCTTAACAAGAAAAGGCGCCCCTCTATCACTTTCATTCGAATTATTTTGATTCGAAAAGGCACCATTATTCCTCGAGCTACTCTTATTATCAAACACCACTACCTGCTGACACAAACCACTGAATTAATCTATCTATTAACTACTTAACGACTAAAATGAAGGATCAAATAAATACGAAATTAGGTTAAAAATACCTCATCAATCCGAAAAATAGTTACAGCACGAGCGATTTGACCTGCCAACTAAAATAATAACGGAAAAACTAAATGGAAATGCGAAAATGTACTTATCAAAAGAAAAGAGGAGAAAACGGAGTGGTTCGGTTACACGAGTGGCAAGCTCAAGAGATTGAGCGTTGTCTACGATGGAGCCGGCGATGGCCACGGTGACGGTGGGGATTTCGTCGGCTATTTTGGTTTCGCCGTTGATTACTTTCTCAGCTTTGTTTTTTTGCTTCTTCTTCTTATTGTGAGAACCTCCGGCGGCTGCGTTCAGGGGACTGAGATCCGTTAGGGTTTCAGCTTGGCTATTTGTTTCGTCTTCTCTTTTCTTATTCTTCTTTCCCATTTCTCTGTTCTCTTCAGTTTCTAGCTTAGGCTACGGAAGTTATAACAGTAAATTCTGAAACACGCGGGTGACGAAAAGGCTTTGAGGGTTTTTGAAAGGAGATGCTAATTTATATGTGGTCAAATTGTTGTTTTAGTCCCTCTGTTATTCTAGCATTTAGGATATAATCCTCTATTTTAAAATTTTAATAGTAATATTTTAATTGGTAATTTTTCCGTGATTCATTTCTCTCTCAAATGCTTGTACTTTGATTCACATACATACCAAAACCTAATTTTAAAAAAAATATAATTTCAATTAATTTAATAAATTTCTAATGCCTTTATGCAACATAGGCTTCAAGAACTAACCTTAGAAAGTATTTGTATTAGACACTCCTACACATATTCGAATTCGAGTACAAAGATGATTCTTAAAAACCTAAAAAATTGAGTATATTCGTGTCGTTCATGTACTCCGTTCAATACTCACCCTCAAATCGAACAACATAAGCTTTCACTAGCTCGATTCCGTACAATATAAACTTCACCAGCTGAGTTAGTAAGCTGAAATGAAGTATTCACTTCAAGCAATTCACTACCTTTTCGTACATTACACATCACAGTTTGAGCCCTGCACTGAATGTAAGTTTTAGGCACACTAGACTCGAGCGAATGTTCATGTACGTTAGAAACACGTATCGAACACAAATATGTTAACAAGAAATAAAGATCCCGAATGACACACGCATTGAACAAGGGAAATTTAGTAGCAAATTATTGTTTAGCTGAGGATTCATTTGTTTTACATGTAAAGCTCCAAGTTCTCTACGGTGCTTCCCTACTAGCAACCTCCAATCCATTGCCTGCAAATCAATTCTCAGATATAAACACGAAAGTTTCTAACAGGCCAAAACTATTTATAAAAATGTAAATCAAAACACCCTACACGAATTCTAAACATTCATAGTGTTGTCTTAAGCTCTTAACAACAACAAAAACTCCCCGTCGGGATCGAAAAAGAACACCTGTCTGACCTTTCCATTAGGTAATGACTTCTGAAATGTCTGAATTCCTCTATCCTGAGAAATCCCCACAGGTCACAATGTCAAAGTCCCATTATTACACCAGACCAAACATCTTCAAACGAAGACTCGGATTCCAAATTGGTTTCTAAACTGTAAAAACTCCGGAACGAACTCTCAGAGTATTGTTGCGTATTTAAAACACAAGGATCAAATTATAAACAAGCTTATAGACGATAGTTTTACAATTTGATCCTAAATATACTACACATCATATCCAAACCAGCATTTAAGGCCTCAATTATAATTGAACTAAACTAAACATTTTGAAGTTTGGGGACATATGATGCAATTAACCCAAATATTTTTATCACTTTAAACACGAAATTACCTCGAGAGACTGAACAAAAGAATCGAAATTGGAAACGGTGAAGCAAATATGGTGACCTCTGGGGAGATTGCTCGGGTCAGCAACGGCCGCCGGCGCACTGTACGGACCTTCGGGAAGCTTCGTAAGTGGGTTCCTTTCGATTAGATGCATTGGAAAAGCTCCCGGGAGATTCAGCCATATTACCTTAAACTCCCCGAAATCTGGTCTCTGAATTTCCTCAAACCCAAAGATCTAAAACAAACATAAACACACGATCTTTTAAACATAAATAACAGCTAAAAACATGGATTTAATGAAAATTTTCATAGAATCACCTCTTTGTAGCTGTTTCAGGCACCGGAGGATTCTCTGGATATGTGGTTCAGGCAAGCTGCTTCCGCCACCGCTGCCATTTACGGAATCTTTGTTTCTCGAGTTCTAAAATTCTCTACGGCTCTCCCTCTTATATGGCGGCTTGGTGTGTATGAAACGACGACGTTTATGGTCCAGAATTTTTTTAAAAAACAATCTGATTTTCATTTTTACTTCTAAAATCACCAAAGCCCAGATTTTGCTTTAGAATTTAGAAACCCCGTCGTTTATAACACTGTTAAATAGCTAAAAAAACATTCCCATTAAAAAGTAAACCTTCACTCCCCCATAGTAAAAAAAGCTAGCTCAAACCATAGTATGGCAGAAGCAGAGGTAGGATCTGGTAAAGGAGGGTCTCAAGAAATGTCATTGAAGGATAAAGGGAATGAGTTTTTCAAGGCTGAGAACTACCTCAAAGCTGCTGCTCTTTACACTCAGTCCATTAAGCAAGACCCTTCAAATCCAACTCTTTATAGGTTATGTCGGTTTGATTCCTTGAGGTTTTGAGCTTTATTTTCGAAATGCAAACTTGGGTTGGTTGTAAAGTTGCTCACTTTTTTGTTTGTCTTCTCGAATGCAATCTGGAATTGATGTTAAAAAGCTCTTATTAGTTGTTTTTGCTTATATTCATGTTTTAAATGTATGGTTTTATTTTGTTTATGGATTATGAATGGTTGTTGTTTGAATCTTTGTTCAATTGCTTGAATGATTATAGGATGGAAGTGTTTATTCGTGTCTTAAACAAGCTCAAATGCCCTATAAATGAAAATCAAACCCTTCTGGAATTTAGCATATTGGGTTATTTTAGTTTAGGACTTTATTGATGAATGTGAGTTGATGAGCATCCCCAGAACAAGCTGAAGGCAGTGCCGACTGCCGAGGGTAGACGGTTCGGGACAGGCCTGTGGTGCTACAGTCTGTGTGGATAAAGAGACAAAGAAGGAATCAACCGGAATGAGAAAGGTCGACAGTGCCGCGAACTGGTCGGAAAACTACTGAGCTTAGAAACGTGTCTCGTCTCCTGCACGGATTCGTTTTTATCCGTCATGTTACTCTTCGTTCACCTCCAGTTCCTATCTTAAATTCGACATTACTAAAGCAGCATCGCATGTATTTGTACATGTTTGCTTACCATAAAGATGCTGAGATTGACATGACAAGTATTTATACATTCCGTGAACTAATCTAGTTTAGTTTTTTTCTTGTATTTTTAATAAACTAAATTAAACTCAACACTACTCAAACTAAAGTCTGGTTTATTCCTATTTCAGTTTTTGATTTGTAAGTTTATGGTCACAAGGACGTTTATTACCATTAAACCTTAATAAGAGGTTGAGATGACATAATAAAAAGAATAATAAATTAACTAGATTATTTATAAACTATTATTATACTCCTATTTTGATCACCAAAATAAAAATAATTTGTATGATTTTATATTTAATACCTTGTATTCATCAATGTGATTTTGATATTCAAAACTAATGAGAAGGTTAAGTTTTTAATATTATAATTTTATTTTGCTCTTATCTTATATTAATCCCTCAAACTTTTAAATATTTCAATTTTACCCAAAACTATAACCCTCATTCAAATTTTTATCCTCAAATTATTGTTTATGCCACACTATATCGTCACATAATACACATAAGATTTACATGATAAATCAAAATTCTAAAATAAATTTAAAACGTTTAAAAGTTAGGTCATTTTAAAATAAAAAGTGAGTAAAATTTTTACCAATGCCATGGATGACATGTTATGCTTTCCCTTGGAAATTGTAAAAATTCCCATCAAACAATTAAGAGCTGTGGAACAGCAAATAGCAACTCGTAACGTAATTCACTATGCAAAACCCTAAACGTCTCACCTCTTCTGTCAGCTTTTCAACTCTATGGTAAAGGTGATTATTTGTCGTAAATTAATTAATTAATTTAAATAGAATATTATAAAATTGTATTATTAGTTTAATACTAATTATCCAATGTTAAGGCATTTTCGAGCCTGCTTTAGTGTTGATACTTTCCATGCACTTTGTTTTAAGCTGAGAAGCAGAAAATAATAAAAGACTCGAAGAAGAAGGATTCAAAGTTGATGAGACATGCAATGCCAAACAAATGGTCAAATTCTGGTTTGGTCCCTCTATCATATTCAAATTTAAAATATTAACCATTATACTTTAGTTTAACATAATTTAAGCTCTCTATTCTTATAAGACTGGATTTATTCGTTACAAAGCATGATCGAATTGCTAGCTGAAACATTATTGAGATTTTAAGGGACCATTTGATCTAACCAATGATATTATAAAAACTAAAAAGTAAAGGAAGGAAATTATGTTAAACTAAAGCACGTGTAATGAAACCAACGAGTTGGTTTAAGTGATAAGTAATCTGATATCGTTTAAGTATATATGTCTCAGGTTTGAGACCTTGTGTATGCAGAAAATTTCTGTTAAGAGACTC
The DNA here is from genome assembly GCA_035048815.1 of Abelmoschus esculentus. NCBI lineage: Eukaryota > Viridiplantae > Streptophyta > Magnoliopsida > Malvales > Malvaceae > Abelmoschus > Abelmoschus esculentus. The sequence goes on along the minus strand of JAUCBN010000053.1, from coordinate 11,963,613 downwards.
ACCCACCATAATCAAGTGTGCGACACTGGTCGGTCCGAATTAGTCAGTAAAAAGTTACAAGAAATCGAGAAGATAATAAAAAAAAAACGTAATGAATCCCAATTTTGAGCATAGTTGAAGAACCGAAACCATAATTTGACCCCCAAATAGGGTTAAATCAACTTCAAATCTTAAAGTAAGAATGGAGGAGACGGTAATGTGCTATACACGGCGGGTAAACCCTGCAGTATCGAATGTAGAACCTAATGAAAACCAAGTCTAAATGTAGCAATGGCGTTGGCAAATGGGGATACAGCTAATTGGCTGCTAGTTTTTCACTAAATCTTGTATCTAAATGGGGTCTGTATCTTTTGTCTAAACCATTTCTCTGATCAAACATGCAATTAAATAAGGAAATGGAATCATGGGGCTTTGCTTTGTGTAAATCAAAGCTTTTTGAATAATATGAAATGGTGGATATATACATATAGGTGTATGTATATGTGGGAAGCCATTAATCTTGCATGTGTTTTGTGCTGCAGATTATATGCAGCTATAACTAGGGTTTTTTTAGTATAGTAGCTAGCCTTTGTCTATGAATTCAACATCAGGAGTAAAAGAAGGATGAAAAGTGGAGGATTAGATTAAGAAAAATGTTAAGTTGAGGGACTAAATTTGTTTGATTCCTCAGTGTTTTGTTGTTTTGGATTTTTCTAACAATCAGCTTAAGTCGGATGATAGTGAATACTTAAGCTTGTTTGATCTTATGTCTTTTTGTTTATTGTATCAAAGATAATATCAATCAAATTATATTTAGTCGGACTTGTTTAAAAAATAATCAGCTTCCTCAATCTGATATACCAAACAAAAATTATGTGCCCCACACACAAAAAAACACTTAAAATTAAATTTTAAACCATAACCTTAATTTTCATATCCTAAACCCTACCCTAAAAATACATCTTGTTTCTAATTCCTTAAATCTCAACCCTAAACACTAGCATAGAACCCTAAACTCTAAATCCATTATTATAAAATAAGATATCAATATAGACATAATTAGTGGACAAACGATTTTTATCCCTATTGTACCTATGTTGAGGTTGGACAAAGATTTTTTTTACATTTGGAATTTATAATATTTTTCTTTAGTCTTAACTCCTACAAAGTGTACAAATTCAATCATCATATTCATACATGTGACATACATAATCAATGGGTGAGTTTTTCACGTACAAATAGTGATCATTAGTGTACAAATAAAAAGTAATGATTTAAATCCGTTAACTCAAACTCAAAAATAACCTAAATAAAAATATTAGAATTTAAAACGGTTTAAACTATCAACTTAAAAATACTTAAAAAAATCAAAAATTAAACCCTAATATTACCCCCAACTCATATATCTATTTATATCCCAAAATCTTTCTTTGTGAGTCAATGCGGAATCAATGGAGTTTGAAATCCTTGGTGTGTGAGTTACTCTCAGTTATCCCTTGTGAAAGGACCATCAATTCCGAAAAGCAACCAAACCAATAAAAAAAGAACAAAAGTTTTCTCTTACATCTGACCTGTTTGTCTGGTTTTGACGACCAATAGCAACTGGCCATGTTCCATTACTCTCTCTCAACTACACTGATATCATCTCCTCAAATTTATTCCTCGCCAGTAGTACATAATGTTCAACATGGGCGGACGAGGTTCCACTTTTAGTAAGCAGTGACCTAACACATAACATGGCTACCCCTCCAATGGCAGCTTCAGTGCTCCCCTGGCTTTGAATTCCATGCCCTCTTTCTTAGAAAAAAACTTTAATTAATCGACTCTTTTTTCCTTGTCTGAAACCCCAAACTTTCTCTCTCACAGGTACAAGTTCATTGATTTCTTTTTGATTTTCTTTATATATATATATGTAAGACATGATGTATGAGCTTAGATTGTTGTTGTTGTTGTTGTGTGTTTGATGTTCACTAGGTCTTGACTCAAACCAGAAAGAAAATCCATGGAGAGGAACAGTTTTAGTAATGGATGCAATGAAGACAACAACCAGACAAGCTACAAGGTTAAAGATTCATCGCCGTGGAGCTGTAATAATCCAGGTCTCGGAGACGATTTGCTCGCTGGGTTTTCTTGGCCACCGAGATCCTACACTTGCAGCTTCTGCAAAAGAGAGTTTAGGTCGGCTCAAGCTCTGGGTGGACACATGAACGTCCATAGGAGAGATAGGGCCAGGTTACGACAATCTCCTCCAATTGACCTTCATGGTAAACCCCCTTTTGTGAACCTTAACCTTAACCCTAACCCTAATTTCTCTCCTCCTTCCTCCTCCACATTCCCTCTCCTTCCTTCTCCGAAATGGCGTGTCAACGGTACCCTCATCGACCCTTCGGACTCGGATTCGACTGATATCAAATCAGTTCTCGGGGTCAAAGAAGTCAATGATTATGACAAGTTGATGGAGAAGAAGAGTGATCATCACCAGTATCTAACTTTGGACTTGGACTTGGAGATTGGTCTGGCTAGTGGTTCCAAGGATGATTTGGACTTGGAACTTAGATTGGGTTACTCGTAGCTCGAATTCGATCGATCGACGGGTTCGATTTCAAATGTTCATCAGCAACATGCTTTTGACGCAGTCACCTATGGTATGACTGGGAATTCAATTGGATCATCATCAACCTGCAAATGGTGCTGACTGCTCAGTATTTATACTAATCTATGGTATGACTGAAACATGCTTTTGATTTTCATAATATTGCATATCTTTTAGATAAGAGAGAAGCACCTTTGTTTGAACCTAAAACTCTAATCCGGTTGATTAACGCAGTCACCTTGGAAAGACGTTCCGATTTCGGTATCCGAAATTATTCGGTTCGAAAAATATGTTGTTTAATTCGATTTTGTATGAACATTATAATTAATCATCATCTTTACTTTACATTTGGTGTAATGCTTCTCTTGTTAGGTTAACTGTGCAAGTATAAACTATAAAGTTGTTTAATAATACATAACTTTGTATATTTCAATTATTATTTTAATAAATGAAATATTAGATTTAATATTATATTATTTATTTGGATTGAAGGTGGACAAAGTGTGACATTATTGAAAGCCAACAAAATGAAATGTAGAGAGTAAAATAGGGAAATTTTGACTTGCTGCAACTTTTTGAGCAAGTCATTTTCCATACATTCACTTATACTCTGCATTATTTGCAGTCACCATTGCAGATATTATTATTGGAACCAAGTTCCAACACCACATGAGTGTATACTAACATGTCACAACCCATAATCCATTTTTTTCAATTTTTTTATTCGAATCGAGATATTCATTATCCACCGTAAATCAGCAATAGTGATGGTGCCGACTAAACTAAGACTTGGTATGCAAGAAATCGTATGATCTGATATAAATGAAGAGAAATCGAGTGACGAATGTAGTTATTAGACTTGAATGATGAACATTCCTAATTGCATGCACAATTGTTGGTGAAAGAAGTCATAATGGTATTGAAATGTGAGCTCCACAAGGGTTTTGAATATGAATACAATGATTCCTCTTCCACAAAATATCTTAGAAAACACCAAAGAGAGATTTCCCTCAGACAAAACTTTCAAGCTTTTGGTACCCCTTGGGCCTTGGGGTAATGAGTACAAAAGTGATGAAATGAGTAAATGAAAGGAGAAGTTACATAATATGAGGAAGTAAATGAATGAAGGATTTGTAGACCAGTAGCCTCATTTAGGGTTGAAACTGGTACTTGTACACCACTCATCAAATGAACTAAACCATGTTGGTATGCTTGTTAGGGTATCGAGAATTCGAGATGGGCGTGTTTTAAATAATGTTATGATGTATATATACAAAGTACGATACGAATACATAGACGGATGTTGTATGCAAGTATGGTTTGTGAGTTTTGGTGTGGTGTTTGGATGTTTTTCCCAAAATCTGATCGTTTGCATGTTCCCGACAATGTCAGGGGGAGGAATGGTATGATGGGTTTTCCTTAAAAGGGAATGAAAGGCTTAGGTGAGTTTAAAGCATTGCAGAGAACTCATACACACAAACTCTTTCCAAACATGGCATTAAGTCAGAACACAAAACTCATAATATATATAGGGACGCGGAGACGTGATTAAATATTTATATATATTTTAATTATAAAATTAATTATAATCACAACTCATCAATTTTAAATTAATATTTAGGTTTAAAGAGATTTTTAACTACATATAAATACAGATTATACTTATATGATTTTCTCTTACATCATATTTGCCGGGGAAAAAAATTAAACTACTAAACCTAATTCTCTAATCTTTAAACCTTAAAATTTAATCCTAAAACTAAGACATATATAAAAAAATTATTTTCACTGTGTACGAAATAATTATTCTTATAATAATACTAATTATATTTAAAATATATTTATTAACCAAATTAGAATCGATTAATATGTTACATCAGTTAAATAAAATATTATTAATTATCACATGAACCAATTAGCATGGGGCCATAAAGAATAATTTTAAATAAATTCTTCACCAGACACTTAGCTAAACTACTTAAAATTTGTTGAACAATTATTTCATCGTACTCATTGAATATTTATTACACGAAAAGAAATTTGTCGGAAGAGTCGTTGGAAAATAAATAGTCGCGAATTTTACAAAATAAATCGTAAAATAAATATAAAAATTAAATATATAATAATATCCCAGAGAATGATAGGAAGGTGGCGTTTAGTTAATTTGGGCGACAAAATCTTATGGAAAACTATAGAGTTGGGCCTGGTTTTGGTCCCTCTACTGTTGTTTTCAGAAGAAGAAAAAATCAATTTTAAAGTTAATTATAATTATATTAAATTAAATTAAAATAATTATGATTGATAATTATTCTGATTAAAATATCTACATGATTTTTTCATAATAACAGTTTTAATGATCTAGTCCAGTGAAAAAAAAATAATATTCATTTTAAGAGATTCATGTTTAATTTCCACAACGACAGCAACGGTGTGTTTGATAATTCGAAAACAAGCACAATTAGAACGATGAACGAAACTGAGTCGACAGAGGCTTTTGTGGAAAAATCATCATCTAACATGAAAGAAACGGAAAACAGTGACACCAGGAGCCGGTGATCATGATATTTTCCGGTCCCGGATGCACATAACATCGAAAAGCAGTTGAAAAATTGTCTACAGAGCAACCATGGTTTCAGCAATAAATCAACAGCTGCTTTTAAATTTGGAATCAAATCGTCATCCTAAACGAAAGCAACCTATTTTTCGAATATTTAGGTGAATAAATAACTAAAATAAGCTTAACTAGTACTAAAATTCGGTTTGGTGACCGATAATCCTGCAAAATATTATATGGCATTGTGAATCAACAATCTTCATCTGTTACCTCATCGATGCATCTAAGCAGTTTTTGGCTTCGGGACTTTCTTCCTCAGTTGCCTCTTTGTTATCGAGCCCTTCATCCCCCAGAAGAAGAATAACGCACCGCATTGCGCAACACACTGCCATTAAAGGAAGAGTCAATGAAGTTTGGACGTCGTATTTCATAATGCATACGGAACACTTTAGATATGATTATGTAAATACCTGCAGAAAATCATTGAACAGAGCAGTGTACTGGGGATCTTGAGGACGGTAGTTGTAGAAGTCATAGAGAAGAGGAGTGCTAATCAACAAATACACAATCTACGGAAAAATAAAGAACAATTGAACAAGATATAATAGTAGAATCGAACGAAATTAGTGATGGTTCAAACATAACCAAAACAGTAGCTCGAACGAAAGAAAAATCTCACCAGGAGGAAGGCTCCAAAGCCATGGCCAAATACAAATAGCATAGCACCGAGTCCTTTCAAAGCAATAATAGCTGAAACTAATTGTTTAACCTGTGTTTAAGAAAGGTCTCCACTATATGAAAATCATATATCATATTAACACGAACATAATATACCACAAAAGAAACTCATCACAAGTGATTAAGAGAGAAAAGGAATTACTTCGATATCCGGCAAATCCACATGGAGTTGCAAAGATATATGTTTCTTAGCAAGATCAAGCTTTGGTATCAACTCCTTCGCTGAAGGCCCACCGTCGACCCCGAATTCATTGAACCTGCCAACATATCGACCATGTCACCGTGAACAGTCTATCTACACTTATATGTGTAGGTGCAATAATTCGCTACTAAGTAGCAACAATGGAGTAAAACTCACTACACGGCCAATCGCCGGAACAATACCATCCAAACCAGAACGATGACAATGAGGTTTCCGTAAAGCATTCAAACATTCAAGGCATTGAATCAATTACAAGATTAGACAACAAGATTCCATCACTTCACATCTACTACCACATTGTGGTAGTAACCTATGTTACTCAGACACGACCGCAAATGTGACATGGAATTACTTCTTTCCTGCAATTGGAGAGGCATATTAACATACCCCTAGAGGAAAGTGTCGGCCGTACTTAAAAGAAAATTTTTAAAAATTTCATCAGAACCATCCATCCAGCTCAGAACATGGAAAATTCTAGGTTTATTCAACCATACCATTAAATTATAAAATATTTTTTCGTAACCCATTGTTCTACACAGCAAATTACATCATCTTAAACTAAAAAACATAAACATTAAAAATTAAAAGAGAAATCATCATTAATCAGAATTACAAACCAATGAAAATAATGGAACAGTATAAAAAACAAATCTAACAAATAAACACAATTCAAAAACAACCCAAAAAGTAAATTTAACGAGATTTAACCGAAAAAAGAGAAGGATGATTACATTTGCCAAGCTGATAGAAGGAAAATTGAAGCAAAGAGAACTCTCCCAACAAATGAAGCGAAACCCATAGTTGTTTTCTCCTGTTTTCGTCCTCACAACTTGATTTCGAGCCCCCAAAAAACGAGCAAAGAGAGGGAATTTCTGGGTTTCCTTTTCTTCTATCAATGAGAAGAGAAAGGGGGAATTTAGGGTTTTGCTTTAGGTGATCGGGCTCTAAATATTTATTGAGTCATGAGATGAACACGGAAATGAAAGGCATGAACCAGATCCGGTTTTCATAAATGTTTAGTATTTGGTTTAATTGTTCTATCAGTCCTGTATTCTTTGATTATATTCACAATTTGGTCCTCTAATTGATAACATCTTCAATACTGTTTCAAGGAAATGAGTGAAATCATGGACTGCAATCACAATTATACCTTAATATTTGGGGCTTAGAGTTTAGCTTAATTACATTTTTGGCATTGTTTTAAAGGTCAAATTGTACAAATAATCTCATATTTATCGGATCATACGGATTTAGTCCTATTACAAACTCTTCATTAATCATTATTAGCTTAAATTTGAAATTGAATACAAAGTTATTTGTATTGGGCTATATCTTGCTTCCATCTGACCCGACCCGATTCAATCTAATCCACCCCGTATTAAGGTATAAATTGTTGAAGAAATGTTTGGATAAGGCCGAAGGAGATAGGAAGTGCCACAGGCATTAGACGAGAATGATCGGCTCTTCCATATTCTCTTCGGTCCCTCCATTTCTTTGCTGCAACAACTGCAAAATTTCCAGCGCTCCCTCTTTTGCTTCCCTTAATGTTCCGCGCCACGCAGTTCAACGTTTACCCAATGCCAAAAGAACTCAGCTTTGGCTCAAGAGGAGTTGTTTCAAGTCGGCCATCACTGCCAAAGTCGCCCAAAAGAACGCAATGCAGTATAGGAAGCTCGGCGACTCCGATCTTCAAATCAGTGAAATTACTTTGGGAACCGTAAGAGCTTCGCTTTCTTGTTAATGGGTATTTTCTGTTTTGTTCAAAGATTGTTTATTTTTCCTCTTTTTTTGGTTTTAAATTGTTGGTCTTTTTTGAACTGTTTGATTAAGAATCAGTAGCCAAAGGATACCCTTTTTGTTTGTTTGATTGTTTTCTTGTTATAATGTGAATATTGATTGGTTCAGATGACATTTGGAGAACAAAATACTGAGAAGGAAGCTCATGAAATGCTTAGCTATGCTTTTGAACATGGCATCAATGCTCTTGACACTGCAGAAGCTGTAAGTTGTTATGCATTTAGAATGTAACAAGAACAAGCGGATTTATATTTGTTTCTTGAACTAGATTGCTTTTATGTGATTTGATGTTGGTGGTTATGCATTTAGAAATGTAGCAAGTCTCAAGTTACAGTGACATTAACTATCTCTATTGCTTGTGCTTTCCGTTTCCCAGTACCCGATTCCCATGCGGAAAGAGACGAATGGAAGAACTGATCTCTTCATCGCTAGCTGGCTGAACAATCAGCCTCGCGATAAGGTGCTTTTTTGCATAGCAAATGACTTATATATGTGTTCCTGCTTTTGTTTTTATAGTGATGGTATAGTTTCTTTTTCATTTGCCTTTATAGGATCTCCATGATAGATTTCAATGAACATTTTAAATCTTCTGCTTCAACTTATCTAGCTGCTCGGGTTATTGATATAATCTATATTCTAGTGCTTGAAACGTTTTCCCTTTATAATTTTGAACTAAAGTTTTGACAGCAACAAGTCAACAACTAGACTTCTTACTGGTATTGTTTTCCTTTGATTTCTTGGAGAAATTTCAATTTTTTTGAGATAAGCAAACATTAGAAACACCCTTGTATTGCTCTGTCCCTTGTGAATCATTTATGAGCATTCATGAATCATGATAAATGTTTGTACTTTCTAGTGACTTGACTATTGGTCTCTATGTGTATTTGTCTATTTTTTTAACATGTCTGTGAATGTTTTGTTGCAATGGACTTTGCTTTTACTTAAGGTTGAACATCTGCATTCTTTCAGATTGATATTTATCTTGACTCGACATTAGTTTACAGGTTATTTTGGCAACAAAAGTATGTGGCTATTCAGAGCGATCGACTTATCTACGTGAACGTGACGGTATAAAAGCTTTACGGGTTGATGCTGCTAATATTAGAGAAAGTGTAGAGAAAAGCCTTAAGCGCCTCAACACCGATTACATTGATTTATTGCAAATTCATTGGTAAGATTATGTGCATCAGTGTGATGGTAGGCATTTCTGTCTACCTTTTACTCCAGGAATAGCCAGGAGCAATCTAATTATATAAGTTGTGTTTTCTATGACTGACTACGAAGCATGGGCATTTAAATTTTTTTATCAAACTTGTGGTTTTCTGAGGTTTACACTCTATTTCAACATTCAATCAGGCCAGACAGGTATGTGCCTTTGTTTGGTGAATATTTCTATGATTCTTCAAAATGGAGACCAAGCGTACCATTTGTGGAGCAACTTAAGGCTTTTCAAGAGATTATTGATGAAGGAAAGGTAATACTTATCTAAGTTAGACATATAATTCAATCTTCTCTGTGCCCACCATAAGTTAGTAGGATTTGGATGTGGTCATTGGATATGTTAATCTTTTCAAAATTTTCTATGTATTCGGAGAGTCCTTAGAGGGTTATATATCCATGTTCCTTGGATATGGGTGTTAGACATGAGAACTTCATGAAAAATGAAGATGTGTAGTAACATAAGAAATTCTGATTCACAAGCATTGTGTTGTGGAATATTTAATCAGTTGGTTGAAGATGTCACAAATACTCTTCTGATTTATGTGGATGCTTTTCTATTTTAGGTACGCTATATTGGAGTTTCCAATGAGACCTCGTATGGAGTGATGGAGTTTGTTCATGCAGCTAAAGTTGAAGGACTACCAAAGATCGTTAGTATCCAAAACAGCTACAGTCTGATGGTCAGGCGTTTCGAGGGTAAAGCTCATTTGAAACTACATAAATGAAATCTAAAAGGAATATAAAAGCCTAGCTTATTTCGGAACTTAAAACGTCCTTTTCGTACTATCAATAACTGCTAGACATCTTGCTGTTGCATCTTTTTACTCGTTGCCTGAAATTTCGGTGTATATGCAACAGCTATCAACCCATACATGTCTCATTGGATGTTAGGATGATAGTATTCTTTTGTAATCAGTTATGGCAATGCTTAATCACAAATTCATTTCATCGTGCACTTTCGGGGACTTTGAATATTATTACATATTTAAGAAACCGATAACTTTATGCTTTGCAGTTGATCTGGTTGAAGTTTGCCACCCGAAGAACTGCAATATCGGCTTACTTTCGTATTCTCCGCTTGGTGGTGGAACACTAAGCGGAAAATATTTAGATATCGACTCTGAAGCAGCGAAGAAAGGAAGACTGAATCTTTTCCCTGGCTATATGGAAAGATATAACAAGTCAATTGCCAGGGTATGAAGTAATTTATCAGTTCAACTTGATATGGTTGGCTTAATGGTTGACATTTTGGTAGAATTTCAGGAAGCAACAATAAAGTACATCGAGACAGCGAAAAAACATGGATTAACTCCAGTTCAACTTGCACTTGGATTTGTACGGGATCGTCCGTTTATGACAAGTTCGATTATCGGCGCAACCTCGGTCGAACAGCTGAAGGAAGACATAGATGCTTTTCTGACAACTCCACGACCATTGCCACCAGAGGTAATGGAGGACATTGAAGCTATTTTCAAAAGATACAAAGACCCCGCCATTCTCTGAGATCAAGCATGTCATTTATTCATTTTGGTCTTATTTTACCCCCTTCCCCCACTGTTTAGGCTAATAATACATTGTAATTGGTGCAATTCCAATAACTCTTGTATCAAATTTTTTAATTAAACTATGTTTTCTTTAAGAATCTACGCTTTTTTTTTTTTTGTCTGAGCTAAAGTATTGAATGTCGAAAATAGTGACTAATCTTATCGTTGCAGATGTTCTCACCGCGAGGTCTATTCCGAGTATGCGAATTATTTTTTCCTAAAGATTTAAGTATTTCAGGTTGAATTAGAGGCGTTCATTTGGCCCCATCCCCTGTTCTTTGTTTTCCTCATTTCTCCAATGTGCATTTGCAGACCAAACCAACCAACCAACACACAAATCCAAAAGAAAAATTCCAAATAAACAAGCCTTTGGGATCATCTTTTCTGAGTTTTGAACTTCGGGTCCTTACCATTTGACGATCAAGGAGTAGTGTTTTTTTGGTTTTTTTGGATGAAGGTATAATCTGGGAACTGCATTTGTTGATGAAAGGCCTTAAGGCCACAAACATCTATGAAGATCAGTCAATGGAGTCACCATTTCGGTACCTGATCTTGTTCAACTTGCCATAGTTTTGCTTATTGTTGCAACATTACTATAACTAAACAAAGGACTAGAGCAGAGAGGTTGTTCTAAACACAAGAAGAAGCAGTTTGATCCAGTCAGTTGAATCGGTATATGGCGATCATCAGTTTGCATGCATCGACACGAAGTTCAATCGTCGTTGAAGGAATATGCCGATGGGAAACCTTTGTATGGATCGCCGAGTGTACCAAAATTGCCTGCCGGCGAAAATACAACCTGCGTTTATATGTAGCAGCAAGCCTAAGGGTTAAAATCTTGCTTCATATACATGTCATCTATAAGGGTTCACATATCATTTAACAGACAAGTATAGAGTTTTGCAATTTGGGATCCTTAGATACTTAGCAACTTGTTATCGTTTAAATAAATTTCGAGATTAAGACTTTATGTATGTAAAAATAAAATTTATTGAAAAACTCACCCACCAAAACTATATGTATAATCTGAGTTGGTTCGGAATACTAGAACTAGGAGGGCAACCAAAAAATTATGTTTCAAAAAAGCTAGCTAAATGATACGTAGGGTTATGAAAAACTCAATTCGATTAATCTTTTGTAAATTATTTCAGTTAATCGATAAATTTATATTATTAAATTTTTTATTCTTAAATTGTATCAACTAAATTAGATAGTTGATTGATCAACTAATCAAAATATTTAATTTTGGTTCGGGTAATATATATTTTTTAGTTTATTAAAACAATCAAACTTAATAACTAGTATGTTGCAATAAAGGTATAAAAACAACCAAAAGCTCAAGAATTGAGAGCTCAAACTTCCTACTATAGAATCGAACTTAAAACCAAAAATCTTCAAAGATTCAGAAGAACATAAAAAATATTGAACTATAAGATACTCTACTACATTAAAATTATAAATATTATAAATAATCGATCTAATTTTATAAACCATAATCAAACTAAAATATTTTTTTAAAAAATAGATAATGAAACCTGTTTATTTATTCAAATATCCAAAATTTAAATATTTTTTTTAAATTTAAAATTTGATTTCATTTAGTCACTTCTAATAAATTATGTATAATTTTAAATTTTAAATTCAAAACATTAAATTAAAATCATAAATTATAAAATAAATACTTAGATAAATCGAGGTTCTAATAAAATTTAAATCGAAATAAATTTAATCTAAAATCTCAAACATGATATTTACATCTAATCAAATTTCAACCTAAAACAGTACTTAAAACGTGATACATACATGGCGACGTGAAAGAAGTTACAAGCATGCATGCAGCTGATATACGTAACCAGACAATAAACTAAACAGCACCGCATGACGCGTGTCATAATATAATTGATGTAACCCAGCGTGGGAAAAGCAGTTCCATTGAATTTCTTAGGTTTCTTGTTCATGTTTCCATGTTTTTTGGACAACACTACAACGTTGGCAAATCCATCGAACCAGCAATGTCTCTTCCTTTTTTTTTTGTTCTTTTAATCTGTTTCAGTTTTGTCCCATTTTCTGTGTTTCTCTTAACACCAAGATGTTGTCATCATAACCAACAAAATCTCTGTTATTTCTTTCCCCCCTCTCACTGTTTATAACAAGAAATGCAATCGGTATCTATCCTGTCGGATAATCCCACCGTTTCCCCCGTTTGTTACTGAGTTTCCGGCCACCCATTTTCCGCCATGGGACGCCGATCTCACCGGGATTGTTTCTCCGCCCCTCTTTATTACGGTGCGTCCGCTCCTACCACCGATACCGCCACTACCTCCCCTAGTACTTGTTCCACCTCTAATGATAACAACGACGACGACAACGAACTTATATGGCCGTTTGGAAAGATCGAAAGTCTCGACCAAGACGACATTCGGGAAGCGGCGTACGAGATATTCTTCACGGCATGCCGTTCGTCGCCGGGGTTCGGAGGTAGGAACGCCTTGACTTTTTATTCCTCGCAAGATCACCAACACGGGAACGGGAACGGAGGTTCATCGTTTTCATCGAACGGACCGGGATCGCCGGGGTCGCCAGGATCACCAGGTGGGCGGGTGAACGCGGTGGTGAAGACGACCCCGATGAGTAAGATTAAAAGGGCCTTGGGGTTGAAGATGTTGAAAAGATCACCTTCGCGGAAGATATCCATCAACGGTCGCAGCGGAGGTTCCACGCCGTTGGTGTCACCCGTTCATCATGGGTACGCCAGTTCCGTTTCGCGTTATTGCGCCAAAGTGTTTTCGGTATTGCCGCCGTCAAGGCCGAAACGACCATTGACGTCGGCGGAGATTATGAGGCAACAAATGAGGGTTACGGAACAATGTGACAATAGGCTTAGGAAAACTCTCATGAGAACCCTTGTTGGCCAAGTACGTATAAGAATATTATCAATGCTATTAGGTACTACAATGCATGTCGTCTACTCGTTGTTTCTGTCGAGCGATTTGGATTCGAATAACATAATTTATAGATGTATGCGAGTTTATTTAAAATTTAGAATTTAAAATCGAAATAAAATACAATTGAATTAGAATGTTACTCTAATGAAGAGACAATCATTTTTAAATAATTGTTTTTCATAAACATACTCAATCCGATTCTCTAATATTTTTTGTATGAATATAATGATTGATCGTAATTATAATTTCTTGGTATTGGTTTCTATAGATGGGAAGGAGATCGGAGACTATCATACTTCCGCTCGAGCTTCTTCGTCACTTAAAACCAATGGAGTTCAACGACATGCACGAGTACCATTTTTGGCAACTGCGTCAGCTGAAAATCCTAGAAGCAGGCCTCCTCAACCATCCATGGATCCCTATAGAGAAATCGAATTCGTTAGCGTTACGCCTACGCGAGATAATCCAAGCCGGCAACAACAAGCCTATCGACACCAACAAGAACTCTGACGTGATGAGGACGTTGTGTAACTGTGTTGTGTCGTTATCCTGGCGGAGTGCAAACGGAGCTTCGAGCGACATATGCCATTGGGCCGATGGGTTCCCCCTAAACATCCACATCTACATTTCCCTCTTACAGGCCGTATTCGATATCAAGGACGAGACATTAGTCCTCGACGAGGTTGACGAGTTACTCGAGTTGATGAAAAAGACATGGTACACATTGGGGATCAATAGGCCAATCCACAATGTGTGTTTTGCTTGGGTGCTTTTTCAACAATATGTTGTGACTAACCAAATTGAACCTGATCTTCTTTGTGCCGCGTATACCATGTTGACGGAGGTGGCGGTCGACGCAAAGAAGCCGGACCCAGAAGCATCCTATGTGAAACTATTGAAGTCGACGTTGGTCTCGATGCAGAAGTGGTCGGAGAAGAGGTTACTTCATTACCATGAATATTTCAACAATCAAACAGCTGGTGGTATTGAAAATCTTTTACCCCTGGCCTTATCATCCATGAAAATATTAGGAGAAGATGTTAAAATCATGGAAGGGGAAGGAAACGAGAAAGGGGACACAATGCTAGCCGATTCAACAATCGATCACGTCAATCGTTACATTCGATCTTCTCTTAAAAACGTATTCACGAAGGTGAGTTCTACACATTGTATGTATATAAAACTATATCTTACCATCAAATTCTCATTTCCTACATTGATTGAAACAGATCATTGCAAATGACAACATGAAAAAAGCGACAATCGGAGACAGGGAGGAAGCAATCGAGGCATTACTTCAATTGGCTAAAGAAACCGAGGATCTGGCCACGAGAGAGAGGATGTTATTTAGTCCTATATTGAAGAGATGGCATCCAATCCCGGCTGGAGTTGCGGCAGTAACGCTACACCAATGCTACGGAGCAGTACTAAAGCAATGCCTATCCGGGACGAGTATACTCAACGGCGAGATTGTCGGGGTGCTACAAAGAGCCACGAAGCTCGAAAAGGTGTTGATACAAATGGTGGTGGACGATTCCGACGAGTGCGAAGACGGAGGCAAAGAAATAGTTAGAGAAATGATGCCATACGAAGTCGATTCGATCATAACGAAGCTTTTAAGACAATGGATAGATGAAAGGTTAAAGGACGGCAAAGAGTTGATTTGTAGAGCAAAGGAAACTGAAGTAAGTCACATTTTTTTTTGTCTTGAATTTACAAGTGATGAAAATGAAGAATCTGTGATTACTGTAATTGGGATTCGATTTTTTTTATTTTTTCAGACATGGAACCCTAAGTCCAAATCCGAGCCATGTGCACAATCAGCTATGGAGCTAATGAACATAGCCCAGGAAATGGTGAATGATTTCTTTGAAATTCCCATTGGAATCACAGATGAATCGGTTCATGACTTAGCTGAAGCCTTGGAGCAGCTCATCCAAGAATACACTACATTTGCTGCATCATGTGGTGAGAACTTTTATATTAGGGTTTAGATTTAAAATTAGGGTTATATTGAACTTATTTAAATTTTTTACATAACATTTATTTAGAATTTAAACCCTAAAACCTTAACTATAACACAATAAACTATAAACTATAACCTTAAATCTTAAATTTTAAATTTTAAATTTTAAACTTATAATTTAAATCTAAACTAAACCTCTAATCCCTAAATTTAACAAGTACGTATAAATTTTAATTTACGTGGATTATATATCAAAGTTTTTTCTATTAAATTTAAACAATGAAGTTTAACTTTAGGTTTGTAGGTTGAAAATTTCAAGTTTAAGGTTTGTAATTTAAATGTTAAACATTTACTAATTTTAACTTATTTTAAAAGGAAATTTATTTTATTTTATATTATTTTTAGGTTAAAGTAAAATTATTTGTTAAGTTTAGGATTTAGAATTTAAACATACGTTAATGAAAAGTTTTTTCTTTTATATTATTTTTAGGTTCAAAATAAAGTTACCTGCTTAGTTTAAAATTTATATTTTAAAATCTAAACCCTAAGGGTTTATGTTTCTGCACCATTTTAAGCTTATTTTAGTAGAATTTTTTTTTGCATTTATTTTTAGGGTCAAAACAGAGTTATCTCCCTTCACTTCCTCCACTAACCAGATGCAGTCAAGATTCAAGGTTCTTTAGGCTCTGGAGAAAGGCTAATGTCTGCACCGTCGGAGTGACGGGGACGCAGAAATTAGCGCTACCGGAAGGTCGAAATCCTCGGCCGTCGACAAGCCGTGGAACGCAACGCCTTTACATCCGTCTCAATACCTTGCACTACCTAACCTCCCACCTACACTCACTCGACAAAACTCTCAGCCTCTCGCCGAGAGTCCCGGCATGGAACCGTTTCAGCCGCCACCGTGGCAGCGCCTCGTATTCTTTCTTCCAACACGCAAACACATCGATCCAGCTCGCATGCGATCACGTATCGGAAGTCGCCGCTTACCGCCTCATCTTCCACGACACGAACCCCGTATTCTACGAAACCCTTTACGCCGGAGATGTATCCAGCTCCAGAATCCAACCCGCGATTCGTATCCTGAAACAAAACCTAACCCTCCTCACCGCCATACTAGCGGACCAAGCACAGGCGTTGGCAATGAAAGAGGTGATGAAAGCGTCGTTCGAAGCGTTCCTCATGGTTTTGCTCGCCGGAGGAACGTCTCGGGCCTTCAACCGGTCCGACCACGAGATGATCGGAGAGGATTTCGATTGCTTGAAAAGGCTTTTCTGCACTTGCGGAGAAGGGTTGCTGTGCGAAGAAGTGGTCCAAAGGGAAGCCGAGATAGTTGAAGGTGTGATATCGTTGATGGCTCAAACGACGGAGCAATTGACGGAGGATTTTAGCATCATAGCGTGCGAAACCAGCGGCATAAGCTCCATCGGCTCCGGCCAAAAGCTTCCGATGCCGCCGACGACAGGGAGGTGGAATATGTCGGATCCAAACACAATCCTAAGAGTGTTGTGCCATAGGAATGATAGAGCAGCCAATGACTTTTTGAAGAAATCATTTCAATTGGCAAAAGCAAAATGATTGGGGAGGAAAAAGAAAAAAAATATTAATATTATATTTATATTTTCATATATTTAATTTGATTTAACTTTGAAAAATGTAATATCAAGATTTTGTTGGTTGGGGTAGAGAGACCAAATCTGTACATTTTAAAAGAGAAGAAAAAATTGACATTTTTTAGCATTAGGGGTTTTATTTGTTTAAAGTTTAGGGTTAATTATAATATTTTTTATTTATTTGTTTATTAATTACCTTATTTTAAATCTTCTTTTATAATATTTATGATGTGTTTAATAATAGTTGTTATTTCATACATTTTTTAAATGAAAATTATATTTATTTCGGACATAAAGTAGTATATTAGTCGAGTAAAGAAACAATATACTTTACATTGAATATAAAATCTAAAATATATATATATATATATATAATCTCAATTTTTACATTCATTATAATTTTAATGAAAATGAGAATCTTTTACCCTGATATTTTGGGTTTTTTAAAAATATTTTCTTATAATTTTTTGAAGTTATTTAAATTTAATATATTATGTGTTACAGGATAAGTTATAATATTGTTGTATAATTATGATTATGATAAAATATTTTTTTATATAAAATATTTTCTTATAATTTTTTATATTATGATTATGATAAAATAAAATATTTTTATAATATTGTTGCATAATTATGATTATGATAAAATATTTTTTTCATATAAAATATTTTTTTATATAAAATATTTTTCTTATAATTTTTTTATATTATGTGTTACATGATAAGTTATAATATTTTTTCTTATAATTATTAATTTTATATTTTCTAATGATTACGCATTTATTATTTTTGACATTTTTATTTAGAGAAAAGAAGAATTTTGTTCTTAATGAGTATTAAACCTATAATTAAAGGGAAAAATGATATTAATCGAAAGTTTTTAATTATCTATTTTAGAAATTGTTTAAAATTATATCATTTTCTAATATTTTTTTATCCACATAATAGTTATAAAGTCAAAATAAATTAGTTTTTCCATATTTGAACTTGTATATAGGCTTCATTTTATTAAAAAAATTAAAAATAAAAAATCTGAATGCATGCTTTTGAATTCTTCAAGAATTTCCATGATTCTTAAATCACATTATCTTTCATGTTGTGTGGCGACGTTAAGCCATGAAAAACCATGCACGGGCAACCCCTATCACCTTCTTCCTCGTCTTCTTTTCAAGATTCAAGCTCCGCCTCGGCGGCATCAGGATCAGGATCAGGATCAGGCAAAGAAGCTGTTTTTGATCTTCTTGAAGACCCCCCATCCGAATCCTTCGTCTTCTTCCGTCGGGGTTTCTTTGGGACATCGGGCACGTCGTTCGAAAGAGATTCGCCGCCGATGCTGCGACTCGAATGGTGTCGCCTCCCATGGGAAGATGAATCCCCACCGACGGATTCCATCGAATGGTTCGACGAACGATGACGCCTATGCTTCTCACCCTTCTCGACCTTCTCGCCGCCTTCGGAAGATTCTATGGCTGTACCGTTCTCAGTTGATGCTTTGCGTCTTGTTTTCTTTGGCTTCTCTACCGGTGGCAACGCCTCAGGATTTCCTGCAACTAAAACCCCTTATAACAACATTAAGTGAAAGAAGGAAAAAATTCTTTTATTGTTTTTATTAGGTCCAGAGGTTACTTAACAGACAAGACAATAATCCGACATTCATCGAACATTTTATTATTCGACTTAACAATAAAATCATATCAATTAAGGGAATGTGATTACTAAAGAAAAAGGAACAAACCTAAATCCCCATCTTTTAGATCATTAACTAGAGTCTCAGATGAGAGCTCTTGAGCTGAATTAAACTCACTCATCTGCATGAATCGGAAAAAAGTATTAAAACAAAGACTATATCGTTTAAAATTTTAAAACAAAGAAACCAAAGCATGATACCCAGGTAGGCTTGTTGGCAGCAGGACCATCCATTCCAATATGAGCAACATGCTTCACATCCGTAGGTTGCCCTATTTGCATTTCTTGTTCCTTTTCATCTGCAGGAAAAATCTATCCACATTCAACACAAATCCTTTTACGATCGAGATCCCGAAATCTAATATGCCTAGTTATATGAATCAATCGAATTAAACATAATCGAGATTATACGAAAATAATGAAAATTTTGGGTACTCACCAAAGATATCATGAATTAATCTGAAACCTTTAAGAAGACCCTTCATATTTGGTGTTAAGTAATATAGGATCCGTTGGCAATGTCAATATGAAATCTTCTTCTTCTTCTCCGCCTCCAAATATACCACAATCTGCTTGTTTTTTCTCATAACAAAGAACAAATAGCGTTGAATAAAATTCATCTGTCTCTTTTCTGTATCACTTACCGCTAGACATAAAATCATTGGTGCTGCATGAAATGAAATGAAACGAACCCTACTTTTTCACGAAAGAAAATTGGGAAGGAAAATGGAAGTACGTACTTGGTTTTTAAGACGGAGAAGGAGATGATGGAACGCCGGTGAGTGTTGTCATTCACAAGAACGCCATTTCCGATGTAAAATCTCCCATTTAAACGATCCGAAAGAAATCAGAACTTTTGATTTTTAAGATATAAGAATCATAAGAAAGATGCGAAAACTCTATCGATTCCTGGTTGTTGAAGCAAAGATTTTTCCTGTTTGGATTAGGCTTGTAACAACCAAGAAAGAGAGAGGGAAATGGTGTGAAAAGTGGGGAAAATCTCCAAGAATGAAAGTGAGAGGTAAGGGGGAAGTTTTGATTAGCGGCAAAAGAGGGGTGTTTGGTCAACGGGAAAATTCAGAGTTGACCGCTTTTTCAGGTGGGGAAACCATGGGAAAGGAGGGTTTGAGTTGAAGCTCCCCGTTTCCAACGCCATTGCAATTCCATGCCTATTTTTGGATTTTTTTTTCCTATTTCTGTTCTATTTCTCAATCTTTCCATTATAGAAAAACAATCCGAAATTAATGGAATTAAACCTTAATTCCCATAATTTATATGATTTAATTACTTTTTAGAATTTTATTTATTTTAAAATTAATCTACTTACTCTTTTCATAATTAATCATTACTCTATCCATGTATATAAATCTATGTAATTTTTTTTTTTGCGTAACATGCGTATTAACAATTAATATTTCTATCCATAATTTATCATAGATATTATACATATTTTATCATGGATTATTATTATAAAATAAAAAATAAATTTTTCCTAATTATATATTTTTAATCTTAAATTCTTAAAATTTAAATCAAAATTAAATTTTAACTTATACATTTCTAATCTTAAATTTTTAAATTTTAAATTAAAATTTATTTTTTAACAAATATTATTGAATTTTTATTAAATCCATAAAATATCATAGTTACATCGCAATCAAAAAATAAAATAATTATATTAAACAATCAAAAAATTCTTACAACCCAAAAATAAAGAAAAATATTTTTTTATGAAAATAAGTATACCAATAAAATTCAAAATCTTCCTAGATCTCTTTATTTTTGTCCAAATGAGACATAAAAAAGAAATAAGTTATAACATGTAAGTGATCCAAACTGTCATGCAAAATGTACCGCTACCCGGAACATATTTTATCGACAAACAATTTTAAAAAGAACCTTATTTAATTTATTAACTTTAAATTTATCAAACCTCTAGTACTCTTAGTTCCAAACTTGAGTTCGATATTTTTTTTATCTTTTCATACTCTGGCATGATATAAATCACGTTTATTTCAACTCGTTACTCGATAATAAAAAATATATATAATGATTTACTTTATTTAACCTCTACGTTAAAATAAAAAATATATATCTTTATTTTAAAATTTAAATTTTATTTTGTGGTTATTAAAAATTATAAACGGTTTCTTCCCTATTACCACAAATCCACACAACAATTCCAAAAATTCCTCAGAGTATTCTCTATTTCCTTTTTAATTTCACATTTTTCATTAAAATTTTTGTCGTGAAAAAATCACTTTTAGTGACGAAATGGGTACAAACTTTCGTCGTTAATATTGTATTTGCCGTTAAATCTTAATACAATATTAACGAGGGAAGGTACCTTCCATCACTAAATAAATTCAATAACGTTTTTCTTGTTCTTTCTCTTTTCCCGCTAATTATGGAAGTTCTGACGCCGTTCCGGCTATTGGAAGTCAACCTGATATCGGCTCAGGATTTGGAACCCGTCGTCCGCCGCGGGATGGAAACATATGCGGTGGCCTGGGTTAACCCGAAACGCAAGCTCACGACACGAATCGATACGGAAGGTCACACCAACCCTACGTGGAACGATAAGTTCATTTTCCGCGTCGACGATGAGTTCTTATCCTATAATACGTCAGCCGTCATGGTCGAAATTTACGCCATCCATTGGTTCCGCGATATCCACATCGGGACCGTTCGAATCATCATCGGAAACCTCATAAATCCGAATTCTCTGTTGTCGGGGCACCAACGCTGTGAAGTTGAGCTAGGGATGAGGTTCGTCGCGCTTCAGGTATGGCGGCCGTCTGGTCGGCCCCAAGGGATTTTAAACATCGGATTGACGTTGCTCGACGGTTCAAGGAGAAGCATGCCGTTGTATATGGGTTCATCGGCGGTCGGGTACCAATATTTTATGGGCGAAGATGACCCGATTCAAAGCAGTAACCGGAGCAACCACAACCCGCTTTCAAATATTGAATCAACCAAACCGGGGCTCCGACGAACCATGAGCGACTCGAGTTCGATGTTGGGCTCTCAATATGTGCCGAGGATCTCCATTAAAGGGTCGTCGATTTTCGACGGCGGCGAAGACGGCGGAACGGAAAGAAACTACTACAAGATCAAATCGAGGGGGAGCTCGATGGTGAATTACACGTTCCAGAAAAGTAATAAGAAAGGAAAATCAAGCTCGATGATAAACGGGTCGGGTTTCAAGGTGAACTCGCCATCATTGGGCGAGTTAACGTTTAGCAGGCTTGATCACATGGTTCCGAGGACCGATTCGTGCTTGGGTCCATCGCCATCGGAAGTGGCAGCCGCCGTCGCCAAGCTCAGGAACCAGAACATGGACGACGCGGAGAGTTCGTTGGTGGGGAGTTGGAGTTTGGACCAGAGCATGGAAGGGCTCGGTTCGAAGCTGGAGAGGTGGAGGCTCGAACTCCCGCCAGTTTACGACTGCGATACTGGCGGAGCTTCTTCTAGTTATACTCCTAGTCGGGATAAGGTTTCAACGCCGTCGAACAAAAAAACAAAACACGGGAGAAGACGAACTTCGCATGGGGGATTGTTTTCATGTTTTGGAAACATTTGTGGCTATGACATTTCCATAAAGTGCGGCGGGACTGGTGGCGGCGGTGGTGGCGCAAATGCATCTAAAAAAAGAAGAATTTGCAGCAAGCCCCTTCATGGGGTAGCTTGAGTTTCCTTTGAAACGGAGAAGGGAATTAATTGAAAACGAAAAAATAGTTTTTGTTTTTCCGTTAAATTATTTATTTCATCCCTGAACTTTCTTTTTAATTTTATTTTGATCACTAATTTTTATTTTAATTTACCATTAAACCTTGTATTATTCTTGTTTTGATCATACGAGTGTTAAATCTATATTTTTAATTTTATAACAGTTTAATACATATAATATTTATAACATAATTGATCACTTAATTTTGTATTATATTTTATAATAGTAACATACATTATACATATGTACTCACAATTATGGATTTTAATCTAACAAGTATCGTTTAAGCTTGTCTTGAATTTGAAACTTTGTATATACAAAAAAATTCCGTTGAAAGACTTATTCACCAAAATCAAATGTTCAACACGTGTTGGGTGAGTTTGAATTATTCAAAAAAAAATCAGAAAAAATTTAAAAAATATATTATAAAAGTAAATATATAAAAAGAATTGAAATATTTCAAATCTATAATATTTTTTAATTTTCATTTTCAACTATATAATCTTCACTCTTAAGTAGTCATTGAGATTTTTCTATTTAAAACCATTCTCGTACACCAACATTTTTTTATCAGAGGCAAAATAAAGAAAAAATAAATAAGAAATGAGATTTTTTTAAAATTACATCGTTTTAGTGTAAATTTGATTTACAAACGATACTGTTTTAGTGTCATTAATTATATCATAAAGTCGTTAATTATTTAACGATAATGTGATAACACTAAAAATAATTTAAATTTTTAATTATTAAATATTTTTTTAAAAAAGTTATATGATAAAATAAGAGTAAAAATAAAATTACACTTCTCGTTTAAAAAAGTATAAAATATGGAAGAAAAATAAGTTTTAAACAATCTTCTTTTTAACCATATAGGATTTTGTATACATATTATTTTAGAATAATTAAATAATACTTTATTCATCCCATTAAAATTGATTAATATCGATTATTTTTTAAAATAAAAAATAAAATTTTTCCTAATTCCTTATATTATCTTATTAGCAAAAAAATCTAAATCATTTTTTAATAACTAAGTATATATTAACAAAGGGAATTTCAAGAAGCCCTAATTACAAACTACAATAAAAAGAGAGCAAAACTATATTTATATAAAAGAAAAATCTGCTCAAATTTCTCCCTAATTCCTTATTTTTATATTTTTAGAACAACAAAGGGACGAGATTGCAAATTTTTCTTACATTTTTTCCACAACAGAGCATTAAAATATTTCACAACCCGTTTAATTATAAATACAACCCCGCACTATCTCTATATTGCATTTCAACCCTTTAATTTTTCCTTTTTTCAACTTACACAATATGGAAATATTATCTAATCGCCCCCTAATACTTTCTCCGATTTTCAATCGGTCCTCTGTTTGAAAAAAAAAATACAACGGAGGAAATGGGATCTTGAAAATTCGGGAAAGTGTAAATAGAGACGAAACGATTCAAAGAGAGAGAGATAGGGAGGGTGTGATTTTAACGAAAAGGCTATTTTCGGATCCAAAAATTTACATCCGGGTCAGGATTCGGATCTCAGAGATCGAGCCGGAGCAAACGCCTAAGATCCCTTGTAGCTGAATAATCGATCGAGATCTGTTTCTTCTTAGAGAAAGATGGTAAAGGAAGCGAGCTCGGAGCCGGTGATACGACGAAAGCCGATCCGGCGTACACGTCGGATTTCTCGATCGCCGTCGACTTGATATCTACGATTTTGATATGTTCCGAGATCGTTTCAGGATCCAGACTTGTAACAACCGACCTGTCTCCCCTCCCGCCGTTGTTTCTTTTGATCTTCGAATCCAACAACTCGCCCCGCCTCAAAATCGTAACCTTCTCCTTCCCAACATTGTTCCTCACCACCTTCAATGCATCGTCGGAGCTAGATCTCTTCGAAACTGCATGATCTGACCCGACCCGCTTCCTCCGAACAAACCTCTTCTTAATTTTACCGTTTCCGTAATAACTAGGGTTGAATCCACCGTTTCCGTATCTCCGGCGTGAACAAGCCACCGGAGAAACCCGGAACCGTTCGTTCAAACAATCCTGAGGCCATAAAACTTCTGTACCCATATCAATTTACTCACACAAAAATTCAAACAACTGAATTTAAATCCGAGTAAATTTTCAACAACAAAAAAAATCCCCTCAGAATCTTCTGCGATCTCTTCTTTCTCAGAATCGAAAATCAAAATCAAAATGAAATAAAAAGAAAATCA
This sequence comes from Abelmoschus esculentus, assembly GCA_035048815.1. Classification (NCBI taxonomy): domain Eukaryota; kingdom Viridiplantae; phylum Streptophyta; class Magnoliopsida; order Malvales; family Malvaceae; genus Abelmoschus; species Abelmoschus esculentus. The sequence continues at coordinate 11,938,824 of JAUCBN010000053.1, read as the reverse complement.
AAGGAAGGTTTCTTGAATAAATTTGATCAAATGAAACTCCCTTCCTCCATTTCTGGGCTCTGCTGCGATTGTAATTTGTTGGGAGGGAAATTTTAACGGAAACAGGAAATTTATATATATGGGAAGGGAAATTAAAGGAATGGGTCGGGTCGGGTCGGATCGGGTCGGGTTTGGGTGAATTTCTTAGGTGGTTTGTTATAACGGATACCGTTAACCGATTGTGTTTTGCTATTTTGTTTGGTCGTCGTTAGTGGAGTTTATTTAAGGCTAAATGTATAGATTTTTGGTATAATTTGGTTTCAAAGATGTAATTTGTGATCTAAATAGTGTTTAAATTTAGTTTAAAATTTAAATTAAATTCATAATATTTATTTTTTAAATTATTAATAAAATTTAAGCACATTTTATAAATAAAATTATTTTAATTTACTTTTTCAATAAATAATTAATAAAAAATCCAAAATTAATCTTTATTTAATACAATTAAATTCATGTATGGACATATATTATTTCTTAATTATCAAATAATATTAAAAAATTAAATATAACCTAAAATATCATTATTCGAATCGATTTTAGATTTTCTAAACAAGAAGATAATACTTTGCATTTGCATCAGAAAGCAACAGAATTAAAGGAAAATGGAAGATAGTTCCACGTGTCAGATACCCAAACTGCAAGGGATTGGTTGCTTAACAGCCGCTGTTCTGGATTCTGGTAAGAGAACTGAATACGTATTCTTACAAGCCGTCACCTTTCCTTAACAGTTTAACATATGCTAAATATAGTATCAAAAAGATTTCTTTTTTCACTAATTTTTCACTAATTAAGAAGAAACTGACACAAAAAACTATATTTCATGAACAAAATTCAGGTAAATTTCTTTTTATAAAAAACCATGGTGTTTCTCCCATCAATTCATCATCCCCATCCTCTCTTTTGTCTCTGTAATCATCCATTTGCTTTCATGGAAGATTCGCAGGAGCTTTCTTCTCATTCACGGTACTTTGCAGCCTTCTTCTAGCTTCTAAATCTGGTTTGTTTATGATTTATTTGTATTCTGCAGCATTGGGTTTTTTGTTTGTTCATTAATTCCAGGCAATTTCCCAGTAATTTCATAGAATGTATGAAAGCTTATTATATGTTCTTGACACCATCTGTTTGTTTATTTTCCCCAGTGAAACATACTTTGAAATCAAAAGCTCCGACAAAACTGTGGATGGAAATAGCAAAACAATGCCTTCTCGGCATCTAAGAAGACAGGGTGGAGATGGTTTCCTAGACAAAATATCGATTCTCGGTAAACTAATATTGCATTTTTTTCGCGTTTATTAAGTTAAATAAATGAATTAGACAAAAATTTTATGTTCGTTTAATAAATGAACGGACATAAATAAAGATATATTTGCTCGTTTGTCGGCTTGTTTATCCAATTTTCTTTTCTTTTTTTAAATAATGGTAAAGTTAAAGACTAAATTGAACGTATAATGACTTTTAGAATTAAACTGTAAAATTAGAGAAGCTTAGAAATTGTGATATGATTTTATTATTTTCTTTAATGAATATGTTTGTGGATGTTAAACGAACATATGAATGTTTAACAAATATGTTTGCGACCGCTACACAAACGAACATCAACATACTCTAATAAATAGACGAACATAAATATTATATTAAATTTTAAATGAATAGTAACCAAACATAAATACCTTTGTATGAACACAATTTTGTTCGTTAAAGCACGGTTTGTCTTACGCTACTAATCATAGCATTTGCTAATGTTAGAAATATGTATCATGTTAGACTTGGAGGAATCATTAGGCACCAACGTAGAGAGCATAGATCAGTCGTCTTCAACGGAAGCTCTCGAGGACTGCTCAACAAGTACCATAGGATCTATAGATTCGAATACGGCATCGACAGTCCATGTTGATCGTTAATGCCGGTACTTCGTCGGACTCCGAAAACCATCATCATTCAGCTACGTACGGTAACTGGAGCAACTTCTTTGGCATACTGTAAAAGAGACCCGGAATTTCTTTTCAAAGCTTGCCTCTAATACCTAAGCTCACCGGACGAAACAACAAAAGAATCAGAGATGACATTGTTCCACAAGTAAGTTCATCTATGGATGCTGATCAACTACTCTGTTTTAAATCTTCCTGGAAGAATTTCTTGTTGTCGGAGCTTCTGGAAGCAACCGATAACTTCAGTCATGGTATGTTTCGTTGTTTTCATCCGACTTTCGATTCGGTTTATATTCGTTTCATGTTACTTTATTGCTTCATAGGCTATTAGGTTGACTAATGTCTGTTAGCATCTTTTATTTTTCGAAAAGAAAATTTGATAGGAGAAGGAGGGTATGCAGAAGTTTACAAAGGGAAGTTGAAAAACGGAGAGCACGTAGCGATTAAGCGGCTAACCAGAGGGTCACCAGAAGAGATGACAATGGATTTCTTGTCTGAGCTCGGGATTATAGTTCATGTCGACCATCCAAATATCGCGCAATTGATAGGGTACGGTGTTGAGGGTGGGATGCACCTTGTTCTTCAATTGTCTCCTCATGGAAGCCTGGCATCTTTACTTTACGGTTCGTTTCTCTGCAGCCTCTATAATGTTTGGTTTGTTCACATTTTCTAGCATCTTAAGTCTCAATGTCTTTGCCGTGCAGATACCGACTCGAAGGAGCAGCTGAACTGGTGCACCAGATTCAAAATCGCCCTAGGGGCTGCAGAAGGGCTTTGCTATCTTCATGAAGGTTGCCAGAGGCGAATCATTCATAAAGATATTAAGCCTGCAAACATATTGCTTACAGAGGATTTCGACGCTCAGGTACATATCGAACTGTAAACATGTATACCGTAAATCGTAATCACAGTAAAACAAGACATCGGTTATGCATATATAGAATGCTTTTCACCAAATACATTTCTTAAGGTTGGATTTCCATTGGACTTACAGATAGCCGATTTTGGTCTTTCGAAGTGGTTACCCGATCAATGGACTCATCACACTGTCTCTAAAGTCGAAGGCACATTCGGGTGTGTAATTCTGAATCCTACTTGATTTTCAAGCCTTAAATTTTTCCTTCATAAAAAAATTGAACATATTTCTTGTCATGAAAGTTACCTTCCTCCTGAGTTCTTCATGCGCGGCATGGTAAACGAAAAAACGGACGTCTATGCTTTCGGAGTCGTGCTTTTGGAACTCATTACCGGGAGGCAAGCCGTCGATAGTTCACAGAAAAGCCTTGTTATGTGGGTAGGTTTATTGAATTTTACACTGCTATCATGTCCTGTATCCCGAGTGTTCCCATGTTTCAACTTCATCATCCGAATTCTTGCAGGCAAATCCTTTGATCAGAGGAAACAAGATCAAAGAACTTGTTGATCCAGCTCTAGGGGATGCCTACGACTTCGATCAGTTGAACCTTCTTGTAGCTATAGCTTCAGTTTGCATACATCAGTCCGCAGCGAATCGACCCCGAATGAGACAGGCATGTCCTATATCCCAGCCAAATATACTTGCTCATCTTAATCTTTTCTAACATTGCATACAACTGTAGGTTGTAGACAGTCTCAAGGGTGATCTCGACTGCCTGGAGAAGCTGAAACAACTCGAAACAGACGATTTCTCGGAGGATTTACTTGACGAAGATCCATGATACTGCAGAAGAATACAACACAGCATAGTATTCGAATTACCTCAACAGACTGAGAATTTTTTTAGGACAGGCTAATGATGTTCTAAACTTTGTTCACTCCTGTGTAGATTGTAGTTCTTGTAAGTTATGCATATGGCTTCTTCTAGCTCTGTACATCCATCTATAAAGTTAATAATATTATTATTCAAATCGAGTAAAAAATAAACTATTACATCTAAAAAATGAGTTTCGATTTAAAAATAAATTAAGACTTAACTTCAACGATTAAATCTTATTTTTGAACCCGATTTCATCAAAACCTACCAATAACCAAATCTAAACCGTAAAATCAAAGTCTTCTCCAACAAAATTTCCCCCAAAATAATGAAGATTTTGTAGAAAAAAAAAATGCAAGTTCTAAGAAAATGAGATTTGTTTGTATTTGGGAAATTTCCTAAGTATTTTGGAGTAATGAATGTGTGACAACAACCATGGACCCAACTCACCTACTTGCCTCATTTGTCAAAGCTCAGTCTCACATGTTAATATTGTGGTGTCACTATTATTAGTGTATTTCACTTTCTTTTAATTATTTTATTTTTATTACTTGTATAAAATTATTTTGATTAATATGTTATTATGTCATCAAGCTAATTGTCATTCTTTTCAATATTAAATTATAATTTAAACATATAATACAATTATATTTATAATTAATTATTACTAATGGTGATTATATGAATATTTCGAAAGAAACTCCACGCGTTACTCCGAAATCTTAAGTCAGTATGACGTGGCGAGTATCGAAAGCGAGTAGAAAATGCAGATATATTCGCGAGTGTAGAGATAAAAAAGACAAGACATCGCGGTAAATAAGGGCAGGGCAGGGGCTGTCCTTCAGACAGAGTTCCTGCTCGTCTTCCCAAGTCATATTAACTCCGACCCGACCATTTCCTCAAAATTATTATTATATTCTCCTAGATTTGTTCTTTCGTGTATGGTTGCACCGTCTTTTGATTCTCCTGTTCTTTTCTTTTTTGTTGAATTCCCTGAATTATTCTCCCTTGTATTTATTTAAACTCGGGGGGGGGGGGGGGGGGGGGGGGTCTTGCGAGCTTATCTAAGAATTAGCAATGCAAGCAGTTGGAGCTGTCAGCAATGGAGTTTCTAAGGATTCTTCTCAGGTTCAGACAAGATTATGTTTTGCTTTATTTTCCAGAGATTGGTTTCTAGTTCATTTATTAGCACACAAAGAATGGGTTTATTAATTTGAACTTTGAAGATTTTGATTCAGATTCTTTCTAACTATAAATCATAAGAAATATATGCAAACTTCATCCATAAATTAGCTGAGATTCAGTATAATTATATGTTTAAAAGATACAAACTTTAAATTCACTATTATTATTATGCGAGTGTAAATACAAGTGTGTTTAGTTTTTTTATGAGGTTCGGATGCATTTAGAGGGTCATGTCTCTGTACTCGTATCTGCATCTCCCTTGTGTTTTTACCTTGTTGGAAGCCTCTTCAAGCCAAGTTCTGGTATTTTGAACTGTTAATTAAGCATGGTTATCATTTATACCAATACGAATTTGGTTCTAAGGGATCCGGTTTTCAATTTTATCTTTTACTTGAGAAAAACTTAATTTACTGATTTAAGATGTTGCATGAATTCTTACGTTGTTGAATTTTTGTGTAGGCTTGCTAAAGAAATTGCTCGAAATTGAATTGAACTTTCCTAACATGCAGGCAAATTTTCCGATGTTGGAACCCTTAGATAACAAGCCTTCTATGTCCGGAACAAGTAGTCGACCCTCAGATCTTTCACTTCAAATACCTCCTAGACCAGTGGGATTTGGTAGTCATAGTGGAAAGGGTTTACTTCAGTCCCAAGGTTCCAGCAAAGGTAGTTCTTCACCTGGAGGCTTCTTGCGGGGCTTAAGCTTCAAGAAAAAAGGTAATGTAGCTGATGGTGTGTGTAACTCTCTCCTCACTCCTGACAGCAAAACCGATCCCGAAAGTTCGAGTAGGGCTGGTTTTCCATCCCCATTTTTTTGGAAAAGATGTACATCGCTGCCTGTTAGACCAGAATCAAGTCTGTCCCCATCAGTTACCATGCCTGACGCAGAAAAGATAGCTGTTGAACGGAATAAATCAAATGTACGTATCATATGGTTCTGGCTATTTTTGAATTTCACATTGATGTTTTGTCCGGTGTAGATATTGAAATTTTGATTCAAGCAACCTTTGGAGAAAAATTCGAATATTGGCATAGATATTTTACCAAAAGATTACATTATCCTCCATGTCAAGATCTTTGGCTTTCCTAGGAAATCAACTGCATTTCATAGATCCGTTGCCTCATTCTTCAAGCCCTCAATTAAACCTGCATGAAAAAAAAATGCGAAAAAGTTTTTTTTATCGAAACATGATCATTTATTTTCACTTTCTAAGGCTTTTTTATCTATGTTACTTTGACTCTCACGTCGGTATTTGGTACAGTCGTACAAGTATGTGCTCGACATGAGTATGTTCAATTTTTTTTAATGTTTTTTCATGTATTTAGAGGGTCCTTGCCTCCTTGGAGAATCATGCCCATGTCCAAATATACGTCTGACTCGGATACATCAAGCAATATAAAGAGCTGAAGCAACATGGGTTTTTAGACTCTAAATACATTCCTCTTCTGATAATTTAAAAGCATTCATTTTTAGATGATTACTGTAAATTTTATGCAGAAGAGAGCAATGCCTACAGTGGTTTCAAGGTCCCTTTCAGTTCCCGGACGAAATATTGTCATAGTGAGATCATCATCTTTTGATACTCGTAAAGAGCATGTCCCTGCAGATAACAGTGATGGTATGTATTTTCTATCTTTTTCATCCATATCATTTGAGTGCCCTTTAAGTGTCTGTTTCAACTCATGTTACTTGGAGTTGGGTATAAGGGTTGGATACGAGTATTATCTTTGAAGTTTTTCTATTTACTTTGAGGGTCCTTGGAGTATCACATCCCCATAACCATGTCCACAAATGTGTCAGACATGGGTGTTAATACAAATGCTTCAAGAAAAATGAAGATTCGGAACAATCAATGATTGACAGAGAAAGTAAACTGTCTGAAAATTGAGCTGCTTATTCTAACACACATGACCATGCAAATTGGTCCGAACTTGCAACTTGTTCTTTTTTTACTTTGACTTCATTTGTTGTCGGTTGATTAGTCTCTAGTTTTGAGGTTGGCTTTCTGTTCATGCGGATGTGCAGATATTAATCCCGTTACTGCAGAAAGTGATGAGGAGGAGATTCCAGAAGAGGAAGCTGTGTGCAGAATCTGTTTCGATGAATGCAATGAGCAGAATACACTGAAAATGGAATGCAGCTGCAAAGGTGACCTACAACTTGTACACGACGCATGCGCTATTAAATGGTTCAGTACGAAAGGAAACAAAAACTGTGATGTATGCAGACAAGAAGTGAGGAACTTACCTGTAACTTTGCTGCGGGTGCCTACTACAGCTCGAAGGGGTAATAGACAGAACGTTAATCCACAGAGATTACCATCAGAAACCGTGAGGTAGTCTCGGCTAGTTATCTTGCATCTAATTATGGTTAATTTTGAACTACGACACTTTGATAATGAACTCAAATCTAATTGAATTATCTTCGAATACTTACTTGAATTAGATCTTTGTTTAATTTCTCTAGCATAGTTCTCTTCCATTAGAACACTATGCCAAGCTCAATGCCGAGCATGCCTACAATATAGTGTTAATAATTTACATATGTTAGTCAGACTTGAGCATGTGTGTCAAACATGAGTATATGTTCAACATTGACATTTTCGTTTTTATTTTTCCAAACTTTTTCATGTATTTGGAGGCTCCCTATACCTATGTTTGAATATGTGTCGGATACGGGTGTCGGACACAAGTACTTAAAAAAGAAGAGGAGCAACATAGATAATTATTCTACAGCATAATACTTTCTTGAGAATTAGCTGTTTTCTTGTTTTTAACGTAAATATGTACTTCAATCATGCAGTGCCTGGCAGGATTTTGTGGTTCTTGTGTTAATTAGCACGATATGCTATTTCTTCTTCCTCGAGCAACTGCTGGTATGCCTTTGTGCCTTTAATAGAAATTTAAACTGGGATTGATCTTGTTATTTTGCTGAATGTAATGTTGTCGAAGTTAAGAACTCAGTTCAACATAGTTCATAAGCGTGGAAGAGCAGAAAATGTCATGGGCCGATATTATGTTATTCAGACTCGGATATATCCCTAATACCCGTATTTTAATGTGTCGGGTTTTGGTGTACTTCAAGCAGAGCAACATAGGACCAACATGTGTCTAAAAACTTATATTAAACTCATATATATCGCTTAGGCTCGAGTATCGGGTAGAATATAGGGTTATATGCTTATACCCATGTCCAAAAATACATCCAACGCAAAATGAAGAGTCGGAGCAGCATATCCTTTGTAGATTGACAAAGTCTTGTGATTTTGTAGATTCAGGAAATGAAGAGAGAAGCAATTATGATTGCCGCGCCCTTTGCGTTTACCCTGGGACTCTTAGCATCTATCTTTGCTGTCGTCTTAGGTACAACCGAGCCTCAAACTTTACATTTCTTTATGAGTTGCAGTTTGTCTTCATGTTGGCTCGTTTTGGCTTTGCACATTTGCAGCAATCAAGGAGTATATATGGACGTATGCAGCTCTCGAATTTGCACTTCTGGTGTTAACCGTTCATCTATTGTACAGTGTGGTGAGCAATAATTTAGAAGCAGTAAAGTACTTTTTCGCAAGCAATTCACATGGATGGTATCAATAGAACCATTTTCCTGAACGCTTTGTACACGAATATGTACCTGAAACCGATACTCGACATGTTCTCATAGAACTTTCTGTCATTCTGCAGGTCCATATAAAGGCCGTTTTCACTATACTGATTTCCGGAACAGTGAGTTTTGGGACAGCTGTGGCACTCAACTCATTGTATATTTACTGTTTTGGGCAGAGATTTCAGGTTGCCGGAAATTCAAGCCCGGTATGATTCGATCTCATGAATTCTATGCTACATTTTTATGCTTATTGCGTAGTAATTGAGGCCTGCAATGTAGATTTACGTTTGTTGTATAATTATCATACATCCTTTTGGTGTGTTTAGATCAACCATGTGTACTTTTTCACTGTCAATCAACATTTTTTCATGTTTATCATTGATTTTCAGTGATCCGGGATGTCGTGTCGTAAGTTTATTTAGATTTAAAACCGAACACAGATACTCTTGCCATATTTAGATTTAAAACTGAGCACAGAAACTCTCGCCATCCTTGAGACTCGAAGCTGATGAACCATTCAGGTCATAGGTTTGTTGCCATCCTAGAGACTCGGAGTTGATGAACCGTTCAAGTCATAGGTTTGTGAGGCTAAATACGTAAGGGTCGTCACGACATCGCCCATTAGAGGCCTTGAAGCAGCTTTTTCGTGCAAACACATCATTGCAACATCAAGAGCTTGGTATAATCCATGCATTGGATAACGGCCTTGTAGCAGTGGATCAGCCATTTCCGTAAAATTCCGTCGATCTTCGAAAAACGGTCGTGCCTACGAACCCCATTGTAACAACAGAGCAAATAATCACAAAATAACCTAATTTAAGTCGAAACAACGATAAGTTTTGGAAGGAAAGAAAATATACTTACCCATGCAACGAGATTCTGCTCTCCAGGAGCACACGTATCATCAATGGCTCTGCGCCCCGTAATAAGCTCGAGAAAGACCACTCCGAAACTATAGACATCGGATTTTACACTGAGCTGGCCGGTCATTGCATATTCTGGATCACAATAACCATCTGTACCCCTCACGCGAGTGGACACATGATGTTTGTCACCAATAGGACCAAGTTTCGCAAGCCTGAAATCGGATAACTTCGGGTGATAGCCTTCGCCAAGAAGCATGTTTGATGGTTTTAAGTTTCTGTGTATGATACGAGGACTAACTTTATCATGCAAGTATTCCAATCCCTTGGCTGTACCAGCTGCAATCTTCATTCTCGTATTCCAATCCAGAGGTTCCTTGCCCGGTCGAACATCTGAAACAAAGTTAAAACAAGGTAATCAGACTGGTCCACCAAAAGTGTGCCAGATAAGCCACAAAAGATTCCGATGGCTAGATACATAGAAACAGTTTCATTGTGTGCTATTTCTCAATATACATGGCGATGACTTGTATGTTTCATCATGCGTGCCCGGTGTTAAGGAAACCGGTGCCCGGTGTTAAGGAAACCGGTAACGGGACGACAAAAACTATTCTCCCTGCATTACGATTCTTCAAATCTCAAAATCTTACTATAACAGGCAACTATGGGGGCAAGAGTTCGAGGTTTGAAAACCGACGGGCACCCTTACCGTGCAAATGATCCTCCAATGACCCTAAAGACATAAATTCGTACACAATGAGACGTTGGTCGCCATCGGAACAATAACCGATCAGGTTGACAAGGTTCGGGTGGTGTAAGAGGCCAAGCATGAGAATTTCAACAAGGAATTCTCTGTTCCCCTGAATGCCATTTCCATCTAGCTGTTTGACGGCAGCTACCTGCACATGAGCATATTTAATACAAGGAAACGTTTAGAACACCCTGAAATTGTCATTTGTTTCAAGACCTGTAACAGACCTGTCCCGTACTCTCCAAACGACCTTTGTAAACACATCCGAAACCACCTTCTCCCAACAGACATTCCGGCCTAAAGTTCTCTGTGGCAGCAGCAAGTTCTTGAAATGTAAATGTTTGTGCTGTACGATTTTCTGTCGATCCATTTTCCGATACCACAGGCTTCTTTTTAGAATCAGAACCACTCTGAGGTTTTGGTTCGTCTGTTCAAATACGCGAATCAGAAACACCGGACAAGATAGAAGAAATACAGTGCTGGAATTACAATTAAAGGAGCACAAGAAAAGCTAAATGCCATACTCCCATATTCATGGACATAAAGAGAACATAAAGGCTATAAAACTGAGTCATCTGGAAACGAAGATGCACTGTAATACATTTCTTCAACAAATTCGAATACTTAAACACTAAACTCTAAATTCTAATCACAAAGCCTTGGTACTAAGGTTTATGAATTTAATTAAAGGTATAGAGTTTAGAGTTTAAAGGTTGCAGTTGCAGTCAGAATACAGGTTTTTAAGTTAAAACACTAATCTCTAAGTATAAATTTAAATATTAAACTCTAAATTCTAATCACAAAACTCTGAAAAGTAAATCCTAAACCCTAAAACTGGAAACTTTTTGTTTTCCTCTAGTGGATGAAAGATTTTCTAAGTATAAAATTTTTGTCCCAGCACAAGCCATATAATTCAATCGAATGCCCTAAAACAACCGTAAGTCCATCAGATCAAACTACCAACATATTCAAACAGCTGATAAAAAACCAACAATTTTAAAACAACAGAGTGCAAAAGAGAAGTAAAATTGGGGTAAAAAATTGAAATTGATTTACCTAAACTAACTCTATGAACATGATGAGACTGTCCAACAGAGTCATCTTTAGCTGAATCATGCTTGCTCAGTTCTTGAATGGAGCCCCCTCCATTCCTCTCTTCCTTGTTTGATGATCCAAAACAAGGAAAACACCCACCACAACCCATAATCGGAATCCAAGAAAGAAAATCAAAATTAAAAACCCAAACTTTAACACAATTCTTCAAGAATTACTCGAAATCATACTCACTTTCACCCTTTTTTCAAAAAACCACTGAATTTCCCTTTAAGAAATATCCGAACTTTACCAAGTGTTTTCCTTTAGCATACTCTTTTTTTCAAGCTTCAGTTTCTATGATCTCAAGTGCCCGTTTGAGACAAAGATCGTCTCCTAAGTTGAAGATTGACAAATGGATCAACTAAACAGAAGCTTCTGTTGCGTAAGGACCAAGAAGAAAGACCGACTCCCTTGACTAAACAATAGGTGAAATAAAATGCATAAAAAAATTATTTGTTGAATTATCGTATTAAATACTCAACGCCAGAAATAGTTATAATATTTTAGGTTTTTGACAAAATTTTGATATTTACAAAAAATCACAAAAGAAATTAACCTAAATCTTTCACAAGTTTCAACCCTGAAAACTTTATTAATAATAAATCCATGAAACTTGCATAATAAGAAAAAAAAATAATTCACATATATTCTTATATATCAATGTCGAGCATTTCCATTTTCACAATATGACTAAGACCATAAATATGTATGTACGTATGATGTTTCCTTGTGAGTTTCATAAATTACATTCTTCATAACAATCCCAGATAAAATGTGGGGGAACAACAAGCCATTCAAGTTCCTTTCTAGGTTGGATACGAAACTTGTCTCGATATCGAACCTAAAACTCTAAGAATGATGTAGGTGAACATGCAGTTGATGTCAAGGGAAGAATTGTTATGGGTCGTGGATGGGTTCGACTCGGTTCTATCCAATGTAATGGTTATTCAATACGATGGTAGGGTTTCGCTGAAGTTTATACGGGCTTATTTGAGTCGAAAGAAATGGTACTATGAAGGTTACAAGAACATAGATAATGGTGGAACCATGATGATAAAGAAATGAAGCATCCTATTTCTGAAGACCTTGGGAAAAAAATATAACGTTTTGGTTCATGACCTCGATCGAAAAAACAGGATTGAGGTGGTTGCTCCTTTCTCTTAGCTTGAAGTGTGAGGCTCACTGTCTTCGTCGCAGCCACCGCCAGTAGAAGGGGCGGAACTCGAACTAGAGTGTTGTGTGCTTGACCGAGGAACAGGTGCACCATTGGAGAAAACCAAACCAACCGATTCACTTGAAGCGCTCGCCGATGATGACATTATGGCTGGAGCAGGGTCCTTGCTAGACCCTGAAAGAACTTCGGGTCGTAAATGCGATGACGAGGATGAAGGAGCTAGAGTGCCTGTTGTAGATCCAACAGGATAGGGTGCAACAGGCATATCAGCAAGAGAAGATGCAGATGGGCTGTAACTTTACATTCCCAAAGGATGATCGAACGTGCAAGCAGCTCCGAACTTGCACACTCCACTTTGTGAATAGTGAGTGCAAGGTGGTGCACCCTGATAGAAAACACAAACAAAATAAGTACACAAACGACAACTTACAGGAAACAATTCAATATATGTCGCACATCTTATGTAACAAAAAGAAACCAAAGAATAAAACATAATCAGAAAGTCCTGTAACGAGATGATAGCATGTCTGAATGTTAACTAGCCCGGTTGTAAAAACGCCAGAAGCATGACAACAAAGAAAGCCAGGACCAGCATAGCGAACCACGAGCAATAGAAATAAACAGGGACAAGTAACATGAATGAAGGAACAAATAAATAAAACTATTCAATTAATGATTCCATTGTAGCTTCATCATACCCAGGAGGATAAAGATATTAAATCCTTAACAGTAAATTAATTGAAGTATCAAAAGTGGAAAAAGTCTTTATGTTCCTAAAATAAATACAATTCATGAGAGTCACATGCTATACTCGATCGTCACGTAATAGTATAAACATGCAAAATGTGAAGCTGTCACATTATATGCTCACTAAAACTTAAAACGTACTTGACAAGCTTCTAGTTATCTGAATGGGCAAAGACATCAGTTTTGACTGGATCTTATATGCTTTGTATTCAAAACTGTATGTCTGGTTTCCGCAGTTATGCATTGTCACCTTTCCAAAGAGCTCTGGGGTTTCTACAGAAAAAGAAACCCTGACCACGGGGAAAACTCTGACAATTTTACTATGTCTAGTTACAAGTTGTAACATGCAAAGGAACTCCAATAGATGCCAAAGAAAACAGAAACATAACCAATTGTTGCAAAAGCAATTGAGCAAAGAAAACTCGGATTCATGATGGGCAGGGTAGTATGTAACTATGTATTAAACATTATCAAATATAAATCCATCTTGTATAGAAAGTCATAATTCTAGGACATTTTCTGAAATGCTTACAGGACGAAGTGGAAGACCAAGAGGGCCGAGGATGACATCTGCTTTTGGTGCAGACACTTCTGGTGGATGATGATATCTACAGGAGGATCCGTATTTACAACGACCAGTTTTCATATAATACTGACATTCTGGTTGCCCAGGTCTCTCCGGAAAAGACTCATCCACTGGAAAACCACTTGAAGGCCCAAAACAGGATGGCACAAATTGATAAGATCCAGTATAGGCATGTGCCGAAGGAGATAATGGTGTTGCCCCAAAAGTTGAGCTTGATCGAGCAGGGGGAGGAGTACCAGGATTAACAGGTGCCTGCACCAAGCGCATTAACAACCACAAGCATAAAAATCTAATAGTATACTCACTGTTGACGGAACTGAATAAACACCTACCAGATATGGGTTCCAACTTGGAACACCCGGAGAAAGCAGCAAAGGAGCATAGGGGCCTTGCACATACGAGCCTGGCATCAGGGAAGGCCTTGCCATTACAGCTCCATATTGTTGAGAAGAAGTGCCAGATGGTGGCTGCATCATTGGAAACACATTTGGAGCGGGAACTGGTGTAGGCACAGGTGCAACTTGTGGGGCTAGAGATGGTGCTGGAACCTGCATAGCCGGAGGTGCAGGATGATGGAATTTACATGTTTCACCAAATTTACACTGCCCCGTCTTCACATAATAAGAGCACTCCTTTTCACCCTGTTCTACAGATTGATCAATTATCACGCAAACTTAACAGTACATATCTGAAGTTCATGTTAATGTCAAGTGATACAAACCGGGCGTAATGGATATCCAAAATAATTCAGTGGCACAGAGCTACCTCCCAGGTTGGGATGATGGTATTTACAGGAAGCACCAAATTTGCATGCCCCCGTCCTCAGAAAATACTACAAATAAAGAAAAATGGAAGTCATAAACAACAAGAAAAAGAAAGAAATTTATGATTTTCCTAAATAGTAGAAACAAGACCAAAATACTATCCTCAATTAACATGCCCTATTGAAATTGTAATTTCGGCATACATATCTCGAATTTGTCAAACATTTAAGAAACGTTGTAAACAAAAATTACCTGACATAGTGGCTGGCCCGCTCTCTCCTGATACTCTCCGGCACCGCCTCTTCCAGCTCCCATAACCTAAGGCAATCACCATTATTATCATCACATCTCTTTCATCAATCAAAACATAGAATCATCAAAGTTAAACAAAAAAATTGATTCCCAATTACACTGTTGCAGTCACAGAAAAATTAAAATTTAGCATTTTAACTCTAAAATTCAAACCCCGTCATTCAAAAGACCATGATCAAACAAAAAAACAATCAAAAACAAAAGTCAGATAAAAAAAAAACATAGAATAATTCGATCAAATAATCTATATTACCCCAGCACGATCACGTGGATGATTGAACCGACACTTAGAACCATAGCCACAAAACCCAGTCCTCAAATAGTAAATACAATCAGCTTCGTCGGGTCGCTCCGGGTATGATTCCGACCCGTCCTCTAATCCCAACTGCCAAACCGGCTCTACATCTCAAACGAAAACCCCATATCAAATCGCACATTACAATTAAATAAACAAATCCAAAAACGAAAATTTCACGAGAATTCTTTACCTTCGAGTCCAGTTTCAGGTCCCGGAGCAGTCCATTCCGGTTGCAGATCGGACTCTGGGTCCCGCTCCATCAATCTCACGAACAACAACCCCAAATAACCCTAACAGTAATCAGATCAAATGGCTATGTATGTCTTCTTCTCTATATAGAAAACGAAAAAAATAGAAAGCTAAAAGACCAAAAAAATAGAAGAAAAAACATAAACTTCCTATGTCACTCTTTTCCTCCCTTCCACGAACAAGAATAAAAACACTGTTTAGTTTGCTGTTTTTCTGGGGTTTGGTTTGTTTAGTTTGATGTTTGTCAAAATTTTCTTTCACTTTCTCTCTCAGCTTCAGTTTTTCTGAGTAATTTGCCGTTTGTTGGATCTTTCTCTCTCTCTCTCTCTTGATTTTTTAATGGGTCGGTTGTTTATATACGCGCCAAATAGAAAGGGGAGAAGGTAATAAATTAATTAAAATTATTTTAAGAGTTAATTGCACATTCTAGTTCAAACGGCCAATTATATTCATGAAAATATAGTTTTGAGCACCAACTATGATTTAGTATGATGAGAAGTTAGATTCTTAAATAAAATTAAAGATTTGGATTTTAATATTATAAAAGTTTTATATTAAATAAATTATCTTATATTAGACCTCTATAAAACTCGATTCGGATTAACTGATATTAATAATTAAAAGTATATTAATGGAAAGTTGGTTTGGATGTTTGGTTAACGTGGCAAGAAAATAAAAATTAAATTAATAAACGTGGCAAAAAAAGAGGGATCTATTTTAGGACATCATCCATATAAATAATAATAATTAAAGTACATTAAAATACCAAACGCTTGACACATAGATTTTGATGAGCAAAGATTGGACTATTCGTCTAACTCTAAATAAGTTAAATATGATGCTTAGAATTTAAGGACATTAAAATTCCAAATGTTTAGATCATTTATAGTTTATAAGTATTTTATACTTAAAATAGTAAATTAATTTTAAGATATTATATGAAAATTATTATATTTTTATTTACTCAAAATTATTTTTTAAAAATTATGAAAAAAAATTTAAATTTTATAAAATAATATTTAAAAGTCGTAATATAAAGTTATTATTATTAAAATAAAGTATAAAATTTCAAAACATAAAGTTAATATAAAAATAAAATATTTAATTAATTTAACCGAAAATTAATAAATTATAAAAATAATTTACCAAATCAAACTATAAACCGATGGATTATGAGAATAATAACCTTATTTCTATTATGAAAAAAATATTTATTACGCATGTGTAACTTCTTTACGATTTTTATACCTTGTTTGGTTGGGTTGTAACTCGCAATGTATTATTTAATACGTTTTTATGTATATATAATAAATGTGAAATTTAATACAATGTATTATTTTATATATACAAGTTTGATCAATTATATCATTGTACTATTTTCACATATTTAGATTATTATAAATATTGTCAAGATTCACGAATCGTTAGTTCGAGTCTAAGTCAAATACACTCGTAATTGTATAAAAGGTTTTGAAAAAGATTTTGGATTAAAAAATTTATCTGACTCGAATTCTATAAGATAATGTTTTCATTTAATATGACTCTTTGGATTTAGTTTTTCCCCAAAGTAGGTTGAATCATGAATTCCCCAATGGTTTCATGAAGAACTAGTAAACATGAAGAATCTGATTCATTGTAGGATTCGATTCTCATGGCCGTATCAGACGTTACTTTTATTAGAGAATATTTACTAGTTCTTGCAAGTACCTTGTTCCAAAGAATAAGATTATTCGGTGGAGAAAAATATATATAAATATAAAGAATTAAATATATAATTATATAAATTATTTTATTTTAATAGTAAAGAAGAGTGGAGTAATGATTTAAGAATTATTTAGGTAATTTTTTTATGATGCACAATTAGTATTCGGTTAACGATAATAAATATTTCAATGACATAAATTTACGGTTAAAAAATATAAATGATTATAACTATTAAATTTAAAAGAGGATGACCAAAAATGTAAAACCCTAACCATAAATGACCATTTTAGTAATTTACCCTTTTTTTAATGTGAGAAACACTAATAGTTAAATGACTAAACAGATAGTTTACCCAAAAATCTAACATAAACCGAATCACCATTTTGTCCTCACTTTTTTCAGAATAAAACATTCCGACCAGCTAGATTAATGATAAAACCATAAAATCCTGGTTGCATTCTCAAAAGCCATTCCTAATTTTTTCAACAAATTTACATCCAGAATGAAGCTCTAAAGTACACAAAACTTAAACTACCCCCCTTGGTGGGACAAAACAAGCAAGCATCAAACAGAAGTCATGAAATTTGCTTTTTGCAGTAACATGAAACCGAATACGAGATGGTCCGCTGCTGCGACGGACCATATTATGGGATCAATTACAAATTTTCCCCGGTTGGTTTCAGAATTTTACAACTTCACCAAACCTGGCTCTTACTGTACAAGCATCTCAGCTCCTGTTAAGCAAAACCATCAAAAGCACTCATCAGGTAGCATTTTATTATGCTTATATGCCACATTTACTGTGAACCGGCCTCATCTAGCTGTTTTCAGCTATTTGCAGCACCAAAATGGTCGACACTTCATCAGGATAATTGCTATAGCCTGCATCACGCCAAGTACCTGAAAATATTGGGGTTATCTTTGTCCCTCTCAAGATAGTCTCGAGTTATTAGGTCCTCGATTCGCTTCTTGATTGCCTTGAAATCAGGCTGCAATTGTCAAAGTTTTCTTTATTAGTGTAACCGTGGAAAGCAAGAAAGTAACAGAGACCTGTGCACATGATGTACAATAGGAAAAGAGTTGTAACAAACCTTGAACATGCGGCCTAGCTGCTCCACACACTCCATAACCAACTGCTGGTGAGCTAGAACTTTCCGACTCTTCATGATGCGCACAATGGAGGCATCAATGGCATACCGTCTATCCTTGTCAACATCTTCAATTACTTTCTTCTTCTCATCCACAGGGGGAAGAGGTATCTGAATAATTAGCAACGAAATGCATTAGAAAATATTATTTATTCAAAAGAAGAGTAAATTGGAATGTTGGTTGGTTCATTTGTTAAAAAGTACCTTGATCCTCCTCGTTTTATCAGTAAACTTGGAGTTGAACTCAAAATGATCGGTGGGAGAGATGGTTTTCGTGTTTGGTTCCTTGTTCAGAATTTTATACTTAGCACATGACAACGAATGAAGAAGTCTGACAATGTCATCGTCGGTTAAGTTCAACTGTGTCATGATCTCCGAATAGCTCAATCTATCAGAGGAATTGAACAGCAGTAAGGCTGATGCCTAAAGACCATGAAGACGTGGTATCAGTAAGAATGATTCTTCAGCTCCAATTGGCTATTTTAGAATAAAAAGGGGGAAAAGACTAGAAATAACCTTTTTGGTCATATTACCTGATATGTAGTGACAATCAACTCCATCGTTTTTGGTTCAAACTTCCCAATAAGGTTACAAGTACCCAAGGAATATATCCAAGTAAGTTTCCTGTGTTTGGTTTTTGTCTGATAGAAGTCCCTGAAAACTTCTACACATTTAATCTAAAAAGTGTTTTGGGGAAAAGATGGAAGAGAAAAGAAAGTAAATCAGTTGGTGACTTTCAGTAAACTTGCAAGTAGCAAAATGAAAAACAAAGAACGAAAAATGAAATGTTTGAAGACATTTATGTGCATACCATCTCAGCAGGAAGGTTGAGATCAAAAGACTTGTAACTTGGCCAGAAGCCGGTAGTCAAGACAATTACTGTCAAATCGATCCCTGGATTTGCATTCAGATTATTGTTCAAGTACTCCTCAAAATTTGTCTGGTTTTCCCTTGCCAATGTCAAGTCTGTCACCTAAAGAACAGGGAAGCATTTCAAGAATTATCTATTTGAGATGTTAAGAAAATTTGGAAATTATAATAGATGATAACTTTCAGTGCACAAATTTTAATAATGGAAACCGACCATTCCCTCCATCTTGGAGGTGAACTGGCCGCCACACTGCTGTTTCAGCTTTGTCAATATACTTCTCTCATGGTCATCATTAGCACTCTTGTCAAAAAGAAGCCTCCGAGCAAGCTTTTTCCTACCAATAATAATTCATAAAATAGAATTAGTTGGATTTTCTCAAGCCAAATGAATTCTACAATCGAATAAAGCACAACATTGTACCTGTAGAATTCCGCAAACAAGTCCTTGTCACTAATATAAGCAAGTAGCTTCACAACCTAAAAAGTTCACAAGAAGAAGATTATATAGTGTAAAGTGTAACAGGTCCTAAAACGTAGATAGATCACAGAAAAGGGAACACAAAAAACCTTTTCAAGCATTTCTTCGATTGCTTCATCACTCAACTTCTCACTTCCCCCTTTCTTGAGAATATTATCGCAAAAGGTGGCAAGTAGCTCTGCACTTGAACTTCCGGAAACACCTTTGTTGCAAAAAATTTCAAAAGCCTCTTTGAGAGACTACAGAAAAGAGTGTATTGAGAACTAAAAACATAACATAGGACTTATCTAGAAACTTATTTTCAAAATGCTATCTATTGCAGACCTTGTGAAAGAGAGTATGATTTTGAAAACAATCATTCACGTATGCTAGGTATTTGTCATGCAGCTCAATCACTTTCCTAACAAAAACCTGAAAGCCACAAACAGAATCAATTTCCAAACTTTGAAACAGTCTAGTGAAGTGAACAAGTGAATCTTTTACCTGCTCTTGTAGGCCAACCACATCCCTTTTATCTGCCTATTTAAGGTAGAAAACATTTTGGTAAGATTAGATATAAACTTAAATGATGTCAAATATGAAGTCTACTCTTGTAAAAAATGAAACTTCAAAAGATAATGCAAGAAAGAAACGTACCTTTTTGGTGCTTGCTGCATCCTCAGCCTGTTTGACCAATGCTGTGCCTTCAGCAGTAACATGCTGGACCAGGAAATGAGACCATAACATTAAAAGAGTAAAAGAATAGAAATAATATGTAAAGGATTATGGAACTGTTGTAAATCTGTATATATTTTGTAATAGAATCTTGTCACTAATGTAAATTATTCCTACAATCTAATCCTTAATTTCTAGGAATTAGTATAGACTAAATATTTGTTCCAAATTTTTAGGAGTTAGTTTCTCTTTTTGTTGTATTGTTTTCCTATAAATTGTAAACCATTGTTCCTGGAATAATATAGAGAAAAAGAATCATTTCTTCTCTTAATTTTGTTCAGGAACAATAAACAAAAAATCCAAGTGAAAGTTATTCAAGGTATGTTATATATGAGATGAATGTTAACATAAGTCATCGATAAACAATGAAGTAATAAACTAGTGCACAAGCTATGAAATAGTTGACCTGTTTGAAGATGCTTGACACAGGATCTAATCCTCGAGGAATTTTCGAAAAGAGTCTAAACATTCTTGACAAATCCTCCACCTAAAAATTAAAGAGGGATATGAACATTGAACAATGGTTGACTAGCCAATATAGCAAGCAACAAAGCGGATAACTTATGAACGCAACAAACACCTTGTCATCTCTGAGCAATGCATGGCATCCAGAGTGCTCTTTATCAAGCAGTCGGTTTGCCCAGACAGATAGCAATTCATGCTGAACTTTCTATAACAGATAAATAATGCCATAAGAAACAACATTTTAGAAAATCTTTAGAAAAACCTTGATGTGCAAGAATATTTCCAAAAGACAAAAGGGTGGATTTATATAGCAAGAGAAAATACCAACCTCAAGTAGTTTTGGCTCGCTACTTGAATGCAAGTAGTTGGAGACCCTATCTTTCTCTCGTTTTAAACACTCCTCAGCCTGGAAAGAGAAGGAAAATGGATCATTAGATGGTATCTAAGTGAACAAATTAAAAGAAAATTATTCATATAACGCATACTTTCAACATATAATCTGGACAAGAATCATCTACAATCCAATTTGCAGCTTTCCGTGAATAATAGGCAGCTGTATCTTTGAGCATGCTAGCCTCAAAGTCATTCTCGTAGTAATCCATTTGCCCCATTCCAATTTCAACGAATATATATAAAACATTCTTCAACAAAGCTCGATCGATCTGCTCACCCTCACGTTCTTGATCAATCTGATTTAAACTTACGAAGTTTATTACTAATATTTGGCTAAAAAAAAAAAAAAAGAAATGGTGCACGATGAATGTGAAAAGAAAACTGAAATTACCAGAGAAATTACTGCATCCCTCACTTTTGCATTTAGCTCTTGGTAGACCTGAAACCAGAGGAATTTGCATATAAGATGCCAACAATGTATAAGGAAGTATAAAGTATCATAGCAAATACATTTAATCTGCACATACCAGTTCTCGGAAACATGTGAGTCCCACTTCATTAAGGGGAGGCAGTGACCTCCGAGCAATAAAATAGCGATCAAGGTAATGGAAGAACCGTGAAAGCCACCTAACCATAACTTTATGGTTATTCCACCTTTTCACCAGCTCTCTCAACATAAACTCGTCATGCTTTTCGCGTAAAGATGAAAGTACCTATAAAGGAAATATTTCATGAATTGTATTAGTAAAGAATAAAAAGTTAGAAGAGATGGCAAAATCAAAACTATGATCAACAGGAACAACAATATACAAATGGAAATCCATTATACCTTTCAACAACATGACTTGCTTAGCTACAATGATTTCAATTCCATCAATAGCTTTTCTAAATCTTACAATGACAACTAATTTATGTTGAATGCAACTCTTCATTTTCCCAAATGTACATAATTGAGAGTATGATCCTCAAAATATATGAAAATACTAGGAAAAATTGAGCAAAACCATTTTGGAAACATGCCCATATCTGACACTCATACCTAAGTCAGGATAACATAAGGCACGTCATCACTAAGTTAATGGTACCAAGAGAAGCAACAAAATAATTGCAGAAAGCATTAGTTACCGATGTTGTGATGTATTCTTCGAAAGATTCTCGATACTTATCATACAACTGTTGGGAATAGTCGTGAGGAGGCTTTTGGGTACACATATTGTATATGGTTCTACACATCAAGGGTCAAGGGCACCAACAAAACACTCACAACACATTATGTTTGCAATAATTACCATAAAGGAAAAAATAATAAAAAACAACTACCAGATAGGATACGTATAAAGCATCATATAATCCTCTGAGCTAAACTGAGGCTCCGGCAAGCCTTCAAGAATGTTCTTTAGCTTTGTGATTCCTTTTTGCATAAATTCCCATCCTTGTTCAAGGTCGATCGTCTTCCTCTCATTCATCGACATTGAGCCACGTCACCACCCTAATGATCAAAACCATAACCTGAAACATTAAAGATTCAAATAGCATACATAGAGCACATTTTAGCTCAAAACACCAACATTACATAACCTTTAGCTCAATTAACAAAAACCCACAAATTACAAAAGATTTTCTTAGCTCAATCAACTAACAAATCAGGACTTTGAGCAACAGTACTGTTACTTGAAACAATACCAACATTTTCTTAGCTACCGCACACGAAATTTAAAAATTTTCTGAAACCCTTTTAAAATTGAAATCAATCGATTCAATCTAAGCTCAATAAAACGAAAAATTCATCAAATTGAAACGAAAAAAAATGAGAAATCGAGAGATAATCAGGAGAGAAAGAGATCGATGGATAACCTAAACAGTACAAATAAATACTAACTACAAGGACCTGAGATCACGGAGTAAGAACAAAAATCTTCTAAAACGGACGAAGATTGACGTCCGACTTCCGGCAGATCAATGAAGAAGGAAATGGATGGCTTTTTTTTCTGTCGCTAAAAGATTCTTTCGGGTTCCGGATCCGTTTTCTTCGGTTGTTGTAGCTTTTGGGTGACTTGATACCGGGTAAAAAATTTTCCCGGACTTATTTGAGTCTTATCCTTTAGTTAAAAGAGATTTAAAATTAATTATAAATATTTATAATATTATATCGTTAATTAATTTAATTTAAACAATTTTTCAAAAGGAGTTGAATTACTATTTAAAATAAAAATACTAACTAAAACATTTTTTTGATGTTGTTAATTTAAAATCTGACATGGTAATCAATGCATCTTTTACTAGAGATTATTAGGTAATTTTGTTCATCACGCTATCTATAATTTAAGTAATCATGATCATTTATCTTTAAATAATTATTTAATAATTATTCACTCACTAATTATATGTAAAAAAATTGATGATTCACTTTAAGAAAATTAATAATACATAAATCTGATTAATTAAAAATACAGACGTAATAAACAAAATTCACCTAATAATTTTTTTTTTCAAATTTCTGTTGTTATAAAAAAATAAGAACAATGAACAGAAAATCATTGTGTTATTCTTCGGGCAATACCACTAAGTACATAAAACATAGTACAGATTTCTCCCCCTGTTCTTGTTTCGGTGTTCTAACTTCCTATGAACCCTGAAACCTCTCGATACCAACTCACCGGAGATGGTACGAAACGCTTAGGCTTGACCAAACGATCGTTCAGAGCCTCTTAGTATCGAAACAGCTCGTTCGGGGTAAACCTTTGTTGGTCAGAAAGATAATGGTCAAATTGTGACGCGAATCCTTGTACTATGCATAAATTATGGATTAATTACAAAACTAATAGACTTAATAGTTTTAAAAGATTCCATTGGTATTATTTGAATAAATATGAAATTTTAAAAGGGTAAAGACTAAAAAATGACAATCTAGAATTGTTGATAGTCACGTGATGATGATTTTATACAATTTATTTATTTTATTTAAATAAAGAAGTATATTAACAATAACAAACAACAAAAATGAAGGAAAAACCCATCAAATCATTTGCCTAATTCTACCACGTGAAGTAAATTTTGTGTTGATATGAACTGTGTGTTCGTCACAGAAACCCAAATTTATCGTCGCAAGAACATGACGTGATCGTCGTGTTTGTGCAATCAATCAGCATCGATATCACAAAACGCGTTTAGAATTTGTCGCTAATTGCTTACTGCAACGCCTTTCACACGCTGCAGTCACATGATTTTGTAAGAGGAAAGCTACACCTGGGTTGTTGTCTTTCTTTCGACACTTATATTTATCAAATGTTCTTCTTTTGTCTCACTATCAACTGAGTTGTCCATTAACTGTCTCTTCGTTGTCACAACTCTTTATATGATGACATTAAAAAAATACTAGTAATTTAAGAATAAATTCAAAATATTATAGATATGAAGATTTAATAAATACCATCGGTTTGAATGAATATTTTTATTAATTGATCAAATTATTTATTTTTTGTATAAGAAAATTCAACAACCAACATCGAATACTGTTAAATGTTATTAATGTTGAACACTGATGAACACTATTAATTTAATTAATAAAAATAAATTTTTAAAGATTCAATATACAATTAATAAAAGATTGATAGACTCAACATATAATTTATTAATTATAGTTTTAGTTCTTAAGATTTTAAATTTTATTAATTTATAATATTTAACGATGTTTAACGTTAGCGGTGTACATCGTCCGTCGTAGACTTATTTACTTGTATATTTTTAAGTTAGGAATTTTAGATTCATAAAAATATTCTTCTTTTAAAGTATTTTTTTATAGATGAGATTAAGATTAAATTTAAAATTATTAACAAATAAATATTTTTTTTAATTTTTTATCTTCGGCGATAATACTAACAATAGCATTCTTCTTTTCGCATAAAAATTATAGATAGTTTTGTATGTTTGTGTGATTTTTTTATGTTGGATTTAATATCATCTTTCCAAATATTATATTATTAAATATTTATTTATTTTATTTAATAATAGTAATATTCAGCGATGTTTATTAGAGGATGAATTTTCTTTCATTATTATTGTTTTGAAACGTAAGAGATAAAAAAATCAAAAGATGATTAGTAGTGGATGTCCACAAAGTGATCAGTCGGGTTAAAGTCAAGTGGCTTAGTCGAAAATAAATCCAAACACCAGTGGCATTCTATTATTGGAAATCTTTTATAAACCTAAAACATGCCAACCTTCATTTCCTCAACCCAAAAAATATGCGACGCTCTAGATTCTCGATTTCTCTCGCCATTTGCGTGATCTTGGCCGTCCACGTGGCGGTTTCTGCTTCTTCTCCGTTGCTCGATTTTGCCGGCGGTAACTTCCTCCCGATCAAATCGGAGTGCCGCGGATCTATCGCCGAGTGCCTGATGCAAGGTGGAGAGGACTCGTCGGAGTTCGACGCCGAGTTCGCCATGGGATCTGAGATCAGCAGGCGCATCTTAGCGACGACTCGGTACATTAGCTATGGTGCACTGAGGAGAAACACAGTGCCTTGCTCGCGACGTGGCGCATCGTACTACAACTGTCGACCTGGAGCTCAGGCGAATCCTTACTCACGCGGCTGCAGCAGAATTACACGCTGTCGGCGGTAAATTTATATATTTTAAAGTATTTTTAAAGATATTAAAAGTAATATTATTGTTTGATTTTAATTGTGTTCCAGTAATGTTGATTGGATGAACTGTTGTTTATATATACTTCCCCCGAATTTTTATTAAATTCGTGTATAAAATAAATGACTGATACAGATTTGAAGATTATCATCTGCTGAAATTATATTATAGACTTAATTTCATTTTTTTGCGTTGGATTTACTTTCTTATGTTGATTTCCTGGGTGTATGAATTTGATGTATTATTTTGGTAGTGAGATTTTTGGATAAATTTTCTTTTTTTACTGTTTAATCATGATATTGGATTTATTAATTAACAAATTTAGATTTATTATGATAAAAATTTCCAATTCAGTTTTATTTAGGACACTTTAAAATTAATAAAATAAAACCAAGAGTATAACGAAATGAAAGTTTACTCCACCAAATCGGCAAATACTAATTAATTGATAACTTAGTAGAAAAGAAAAGAATAATCTTGGAATCTATAATTAGATAATTGTATTTCTCCGGTCCAGCCGCTAAAACTCTGTTTCCGGCTGAGGCCATTTTTATGGTGACAAGCCAGGTACACTGTGGCCTGTGGGTTCAAATAATGTATATTTATGAGTGTTTGTACGAATCCTCAATTATTAATAATTTGTTTTTTAATATAAAATTTATCTGAATTTGTAAAAACATATATATATATATATATATCAGATATTTGAATCGGCATTTAAATTACCATCCTCATTCTCTTCGGTTATTTATTTATTATTGTTTTTGAAATTAATAGGAAAACTAGTAAAGGTAATTTATGTTTAGGTTGAAAATATTTTTAATAATTAAATTTAAAAATTAAGTATTTTATTCATTTTTATTATTGATTTATAAATTTTTAGTTGTTCAAAATTAATTATAGTTATATTTCTGTTAAATTCTTTTATATAATTGTACATTTGATCACCATTAGCTATCTATTATATTAATTTAATCCTAACTAACTCCTTTATATTTATAAAGTCAAAGACTTGTTTCACCAAGATATTATTTCTTAATTAATATAAATATTTATTTATTAAATAGAATTTTAATTAATAAATATTTGTTTTAGAGTATACTCTCAACATTTAGACATTGATCACTTAATCATTATACTAATATTATTGGTGTTCAAATTCATTACCTTCAAAAACAACAACTGAATCGTACAATCAACATGTTAAGTGAAATAAATATCTCTGAACTGTAATCTAAATTTAAAATTGTTTTTTAAACCTTAAAACGTATTAATTGATATTTTATCATGATGAGTTTTAAATTAATTTTTAAACCTTACTGTATTTATTATAATTCTCAATCCATTGCTTCTTACCACGCTTACGGACACTGATATTGAACATTAAATTAACAAACCGACAATAAAGATCTAGCTTTACCCTCCGGTTATTCTATGATCAACCGACCAAATTCACCATTGACAACTATCATGATTCAACTAAAAAAAAGTGCTTTATTATTTTTTTATAGTAATTTAAAGTTGGAGCATCAGAATCCTGGGTAAATTTCATAATAAGTTTTTGATTATATGGTATATTTTTTGTTGAGTTTTTGATTATAAAATAATTTAATTAAAAAAATAAATTAATATAGTATTGTTAAAAATTAACAATGAATGATGGTAATTTATAAAAATTATATAATAATATGTTTTATCTTTTATATTTATATATTTAATCAATTTAATTATAATATAAAAAATTTAAATATTCATTCAATTGATTAAATACATAAATATAGAAGATTATACAATTTTTAACTATTATGACAATATTATTAAATTTTTAATGATATTAAATTAATTTATTATTCTTTAAACGTGTAAAATTTTTATAGTTTTTTATGATTAAAAATTAATGCATCTGAATTTATTTAAATTTAAAATTAATTATAAATAATATTTTATATTAGAATAAAATAATTAAAAATAAAAATAAATTGGACCATATAAATCCGTCCAACAGGCACCAAGTCATCCACGTTTCCTCTTCCACATTTTTGTTTTATTTTTTATTTTTTTAATTACACGTAACGTTTTGTTATTAATTTCGACTCTCGTTGTCCTTTCTCCTCCTCTCAAAGCTTCTAGATCCAAAATTTCTTCTTAATTTCTCATTCCTCAATTGTTGATTCTAAATTGATCAGATCCAAAAAGTTCAGAACGGTGCAAAAATTCTCTGAATTTTAGTTTAATCGTTCGATCATAAAGGCTCAAAGAGTATGACATCGGAACAATTGGTGTCCGGCGGTGGTTCCAGGTACTTCCAGTTGCAATCGGAGCATTTGCCGTCGATGACGTCTTCATACTTCTCGTTAGCTCACGGTGTCGCACTTGAGTCAACTTGGATTTTCGACGAGTTACCTAAAGCCACCATCGTCTCCGTCTCCAGACCTGATGCCGGCGATATCAGTCCCATGCTCTTAACTTACACTATCGAATTCCAATACAAACAGGCAAGTTTTTTCTAATTTGGTTCCTTTTTAGCTTCATTTTTATGTATATATTTACTAATTTCTTCATTTTTTATTTATTTTTTTCAGTTTAAGTGGCAATTATTGAAGAAAGCTTCAGACGTTTTCTACTTGCACTTTGCTTTGAAGAAACGGTTGTTTATTGAAGAAATTCACGAGAAGCAGGAACAGGTGTGTAGATGAAACGACAACTTTTAGCTGTGTTTTGCTTCTTCATTTTTTAATTCTCTTAATTATTAACTGTTGACTTCGGAGAGTTTAAGAGCTTCCGAATGTGACCTTAACACTGAATATTATTACATTAAAGGTTAAAGAATGGCTTCAAAATCTAGGAATAGGAGACCATGCGCCAGTTGTTCACGATGATGATGAACCGGATGATGATGCTGTTCCTTTACATCATGATGATAGTGCTAAAAAGAGGTGATTGTTGTTACTATTTTATTTTTTGAAAAAAGAAGACAGAATTTAACTCCTCTTGCTTATGAGTGGCTTTTCTTTCTATGCAGAGATGTTCCATCGAGTGCTGCCCTTCCAGTTATTAGACCAGCCCTGGGAAGGCAGACGTCAATGTCGGACAGAGCAAAGGTTGCAATGCAAGAATATTTGAACCACTTTCTTGGAAATTTGGATATTGTTAATTCTCGAGAGGTATGCATTCCTAAACATTGAGATATGATATAATGATATATTTATGGCAATTGTTTTTGGTTCAATTATATTTATCTTTATAGGTTTTCTTTAGACCATTCTATACGAGACTATGGCACTTTAGTACGCCTAGAGAATAAGCCATGTAATTTCAGTTTATTTTAGTCACTACTAATACGTGCTCAATTTTCCCCTCCTTCTATGTTTGGTAATAGATGACTGAATTCAATTTTCTTTTCCTTTTTTCATGCAACAATCATGATGTAGACGAAACATCCTCAGAGCTGGTTCAGTGAACTGTTACTCTGTCAGCTAATAAATTAATAGGATAATGTAGTTTTAGTCAGAGTTCTTAGTTCAACTTCTGTAGATTTGCTCTTAGAACTTGGAACTTTGAATGTGGTTGCTAACTAATAGCTGTTTTATGTTTTGAGTTTTAATTTACTTTGTGTCCCTCTTTTCTTGTTTGTTGAATTAGTATCTTCTCAAGTTTCTTGTAGGTTTGCAAGTTTCTGGAGGTCTCAAAATTGTCGTTTTCACCAGAGTATGGCCCTAAGCTGAAGGAAGAGTATGTATTGGTGAAGCATCTACCAGAAATTGCCAAGAATGATGACTCTGATAGGTGCTGTGCATGTCATTGGTTCAATTTCTGTAATGACAACTGGCAGAAGGTAATGTGATCTTAATTTCTAAAAGCTTGGTTTATATTCAATTTAAAATGCATTTGTTTTGGAGCATGTGCTGCACTTGCTGCTGCAAGCATTAGTCATGTCTTTCCTCTATCTAAACATTCTTGAGTTGGAGAGAATCTTGTGTGACAGTGCACATCTTTTGTGCTTCAGCAAGTGGTGTCACTTGGTCAGCTGTGCTTACTGATATGGAATATTCATAGGAATCTCATACTGTCATTAATGAGCGATATGTGTCAAACTGAATAAGATTATAGGATTTAGGGAAGAGGATGCTGAAGGTCATATTTAGTTCTAATGCTTGACAGCTTTGGAGCTGTTGTCTCTTACTTTGCAAAATGTTCAGATTTTTTGTGCCTTAGTCTTGCCATATAGACAACTCTCTGGTTGAACCATCAAAATAACACTACTTTGCCATCATTTTTGGGTATTTTCACATTTAGTGTATTTCTATGAGACATGTTTTTTTCTTCTCATTTGTAATGATTGTTTACAGGTGTGGGCTGTACTGAAACCTGGGTTCTTGGCCTTGCTGGTAGACCCTTTTGATACCAAACCTTCAGATATACTTGTTTTTGATGTATTACCGGCATCAGGTGGCAATGGTGAGGGCCAGGTGTCATTAGCAGCAGAAGTAAAGGAACACAATCCCTTACGCCACTCTTTCAAGGTTAGTAGAATCCTGCTATCTGTCCTTTTGGGAATTTTTTCCTGCTGGTGGGCATATTATTTTAACACTGCCATGATAAAATTTAAGTCACTGTTGTGGTTCACGATCAATGACCTCTCGTTACCTTATTTTCTCATTTTGATTTGGATTAAGAATATAAAATCCCCAACAAGAAAAAGAAAAAAAATCTTCCAAGTAAAATTCTCTAGTGGTACTGCTGCCATCGGAAAAGATACTCAAACTTATTCCTAAACCAAATTAATAGCCCTTACTAACGTCACATTTTCATCAAACATTTGGGCCTAGATAAACATGTGGTAATTTCTCGATACATTTAAGTTTTCTTTCTACACATTAAATGAACTATTTATCTCTATGATGATGAGTTAAGTTGTATATCTGATGAATACATCTAGAGAAATTCACTTTCTAACAGATGATTGGGAACTTCAAAAGGTTACATGTGGAGTCCGGAGTATAAGATTAAGAGCGAAGAGTGGTGCTAAAGTTAAAGATTGGGTTGCTGCAATTAATGAAGCTGGGCTTAAGCCCCCTGAGGGCTGGTGTCATCCTCATCGCTTTGGCTCTTTTGCTCCACCAAGGGGTTTGACAGAAGATGGCAGTCAGGCACAATGGTTCATTGATGGTATGGTTGCTTTTGATGCTATAGCTTCATCAATTGAGGATGCTAAATCAGAGGTCTGTGCCTTCTACTCACGTGGGTTGAAATTGGTTGTGTCCAAACTGGTTTTTCTTCTCTCTAGCATAAAGCCTGTTGTATGCTTCAAAAATTTATGCAGATATTTATTTGTGGATGGTGGCTTTGCCCAGAATTATATCTACGCCGCCCTTTTCATGAGCAGGCATCCTCGAGGCTTGATGCTTTGCTGGAAGCCAAAGCTAAGCAAGGAGTCCAGGTGTTGTAATCTTTGGTTTATTTATTAGAAGGTTTATTTTATTAAGAAGTCCATAATTTCTTGTTTATTTTTATTTGAAAATGGATGTTGAGTTTCTCTTTGATAGTTGGAAGACTTTTGCTTTCAATTTCAACCCATTACATTTTTGAACCTGATTTAACTATTGCATACAAATACATTCTCTTATTTTTCATTTTTTCCAAAAGAGAAAAAAAAAAGAGAGAGACTTTTTTACGGTTCTACTATATAGATCATTGTTCAACCCTGATGTGAGAATGTTGAATGCATCTATGAGACTATGACTGCAGATATACATCCTTCTCTACAAAGAACTTGCCCTTGCTTTGAAGATCAATAGTGTCTATAGCAAGAGAAAGCTTCAAAGTATTCATGAGAATGTGAGGGTATTGCGTTATCCAGACCATTTCTCTGCTGGTGTTTATCTATGGTATGCATTATTTGGAGAATTATGTATGTATTGGCATTTTTGTTACATTGGATTTTTTCAGACTGATACACATTTCTTTTACCTTTAGGTCCCACCATGAAAAACTTGTAATTGTTGATTACCAAATTTGTTTTATTGGTGGACTTGATTTATGCTTCGGTCGCTATGACACGTTTGAACACAAGGTGGGTGATAATCCTCCCTTAATATGGCCCGGAAAAGACTACTATAACCCACGGTAAGCTATTAGCAAGCAAAGATTCTCCTGAACTTCTCAGAAATTTGTTTAGAACTCGAAGTGCGCTCATTTTGGCTTTTCATGTTTCAGTTTCCGTCAGTTGTTTTAATTCCTAATTTATGTACACCATTCTGCTTTAGCATGTTATTACCTGGAAGACATTATTGCAAGTAACTGTTTGGATGTTTTTGGCCAATTTTCATACCTCATTTTTCATAATTTTGGCACTGGCTACTAGTCTCTGCTTAAAGTATCTAGCACTTGCTAGGTTTTGGGATAGATGTTCTCCAACATTTTACTGAATTCTATTGGTTCAATTTTTATGTGAAGAGATCACGAGTTCAGAACCTTAAAGAGTTTGTGATTGCCTATTCTCCCCCCTCCTTTTCTTCCTTTCTGATAATTTTCTTGAAAAGGGGGTAATATTCATGGTTAGAAAGAAGTATTATGGGTTGGTTCGAAGCTACTGCAGTGTAACAAATGAAACCAATTTCGTTTCTACAGGGAATCTGAACCTAATTCTTGGGAAGATATAATGAAAGATGAGTTGGAACGAGGAAAATATCCTCGAATGCCTTGGCATGATGTTCATTGTGCACTCTGGGGACCACCTTGTCGTGACGTAGCACGGCATTTTGTTCAGCGCTGGAATTATGCCAAGGTCATATTTATTTAGAATTGATATAGTGAACTGTAAAAATCCTATAAGTTTGCTAACAATGTTCTGGTGTTTTCTTTTCCAGAGGAATAAAGCTCTATATGAGGAAGCAATTCCACTACTCATGCCTCAGCATCATATGGTGATTCCACATTATATGGGAAGAACCAAAGAGATTGAAATTGATAGCATGAACGATATGGAAAACACTAAAGGCTTCCAAAGACGTGATTCGTTTTGTTCTGGATCAGCTGTTGAAGATATTCCTCTACTTTTGCCTCAAGAGGCTGAGTTGGATGGTTGCAGTGGGTATCTGAAATCAAATGTGTTGGACTCTACTCGCAGTAGAAGTGTTTCTTTTGCATTTCGGAAGTCCAAAATAGAATCAGCTATCGCAGACACGCCCTTGAAAGGCTTTGTTGATGACCTTGATTCCTTGGATCTGGTGGAAAGATCTCCGGATGCAAAAAGGCAGCCTGGAAGCAAAACTGCAGACCCAGAGTGGTGGGATACACAGGAACGAGGTGATCAAGTTAGTTTTGTAGATGAAGCTGGACAGGTCGGTCCCCGAACTTCATGTCGTTGTCAGGTAGGTTGTATTCTCATCAAGACTTTTGCCCGTTTTGCATGTGGTTCAGAATATTCCTTTTATATATATTTTTTTTGTTATTTTGATATCCCAATTTTCTTTCTTATTTCGTTAGTTAATAAAAAATCCATTGAATTTCGGGTCATGTATTTTGCTAACAGCATATTTACTAGAAGAAAAAAAATATAATTATACAAAGAAGGATGTAGTGTCTCTAGTCATGATTTTGGTTCAGGTCATCAGTACTGTGCTTTTGCAGCTATGAAGCTCTTCTGTGCCGAATAAGTTCTAACTTTCACGAATGAAAGGAAGTCTATCATTTATCCTCTGCAGTATGTAGTTAGTTTGGGCTGGCTGCAATTACGATGGAACATGATCTGTTATTTCTATTGTTCAGTGTAACTTCATTTTTCATTTAAAGAGAGATTTTTTCAACTTATTAAGCGGTGTGAATTAGTGATGATCTCTAATTTTCAGATTATAAGAAGTGTCAGTCAGTGGTCTGCTGGAACCAGCCAAATTGAAGAGAGCATTCACTGTGCTTATTGTTCCCTCATTGAGAAAGCTGAACACTTTGTTTACATAGAGGTATGCTTTGATTTTCTTGATCTTTTATTTTCAGTTTGCTACGAGTTATGTAATTACATGGCTTACTCTCCTGTTTACTTCGTTCTTTGCAGAACCAATTTTTTATATCAGGCCTCTCTGGGGATGAAATTATTCGAAATCGTGTCTTAGAAGCATTATACCGGCGTATTATGCGGGCTTACAATGATAATAAGTGTTTCAGGGTTATTATTGTCATACCGCTCCTTCCTGGTTTCCAGGTTATACATTTTGGCCACTTTTATTATTTATATATTTTAACTTTGTAGTTCAGACAATAGTATTATGTTTGATCTGACTTTTAAGTTTTGACAGGGTGGGCTTGACGACGCTGGTGCTGCGTCTGTTAGAGCCATAATGCATTGGCAGTACCGAACCATTTGCAGAGGACAGAACTCAATATTGCATAAGCTTTATGAAGTTCTTGGTCCTAAAACTCATGATTACATATCTTTCTATGGCCTTAGATCATATGGTAAACTATCCGATCACGGTCCTGTGGCTACAAGTCCGGTATGTTCTTGCACTAATAGTAATAATTATCTTGCTTATCATTTTGTCTCCTCTTCTAGACTTCTACACAATTATCTTTTCCGTGGCATATTATCATGTCATGGCACTTAATAATGAAAGTTTAGCCTGTAGAATGTTTGATGATATACTTGTGGCTATTTTTTTTCAGGTATATGTGCACAGTAAAATCATGGTAATTGACGACTGTACAGCCTTAATTGGATCTGCTAATATCAATGACAGAAGTTTACTCGGCTCAAGAGATTCAGAGGTACCACTGCATTTCCTGACTAGTTGATTCGTGGATGGAATACTTCCACCATTGTTTTTCTCTTTGGTAAGATACAACAGATATTGTATTGCTTCTCCAATAAATTTGATGTTGAATAACATTCAGATCGGCGTGTTTATCGAAGACAAAGAATTTGTTGATTCACGGATGGGAGGAAATCCATGGAAGGCTGGAAAATTCACATTGAGTCTACGCCTCTCATTATGGTCCGAACATCTTGGTCTTCGTAAAGGAGAGGTTTGACATCCCCCATCTATTCCTAATTTACATTCCTGTTCAGCTGACATATTTGTTCTTCATTTTCACCTCAGATAAATCAAATAATTGATCCCATTAGTGATGCAAGTTATAAAGATATATGGGTTGCGACTGCGAAGGTAAGAACTGGATTTGTTTGTTTCTTCCGTACTTTTGTATTTTGTATTCTGAAATGCTCGGATTAGAAAGAATCAGATGATACCATGATTTAAGAACCTATGTTACTTGGACTCGGATGTGAGTGTCATAACAGAGGATGTGTCCAAATATAATTGGAGGATTTTGTAGGTCACATTCTCGTATTTGTGTCGGATATGAATGTCGGACACAATTTCAAGAAAAATGAAGAGTCAAAGCAACTTAGTTAAGTTCTTACAATTTCACAATGACATGATACCTTCCTTATTATGAAACAGATGAATACAACAATCTTCCAGGATGTCTTTTCTTGTGTCCCAAGTGATCTCATACATTCCCGGTTCGACTACATCTCATTCTCTCTTCTCCTTTTCTCTTTGGTTATTATATTATCGACACTTGACTCGATGGGCGTGTGTTTATCTGCAGGCTTGCGCTCCGACAAAGCATCACCTTTTGGAAGGAAAGACTTGGTCACACTACCATCGATTTAGGAATATCCCCTACGAAACTAGAATCATACCGCAACGGAGATATCAAACAGACGGATCCGATGGATCGATTGAAGTCGGTACGTGGACATCTCGTCTCTTTCCCCTTAGATTTCATGTGCAAAGAAGATTTAAGACCTGTGTTTAATGAGAGTGAATATTATGCATCTCCCCAAGTTTTTCATTAAATCGGGAGAAGCATTCGAAACACCATTTTTTTGCACCCATCGCATACGAAACCTCACCTTTTTTTCACACGACAAATTTGCACGGAAATCATAATATATATGTATATACACGAATACATCGTCGTCGTCGTCCTTTGTATTTTTTTATTATGACATCGACTATTGTTATCGTCTCTCTTGGATCTTCATCTTCCTAAACAAAGCCAGGTTGAGCCGAGCTTTGTCCTTTACAAGTCCCGACTTCCGCACCATAAGTTCTGTTTTGAACTATTGATGTTCTGGTAGACCTGGCAATTTCTGTATTTGTATGTATATTTGAAGTATACATGAACTAATCTGTTATACTAATATATATGTATATTTGAGGAATAAATCCTCGACTTGAAATGATCCATGAACATGATTAATTCGGTCAAATTAATTTATTGATTTGGGTGGGGTGGGGTGGGGGTGGGGTAGATTGACTCTTGAACTTGATAAATTTGATCGAATATTGACCTCTGAATTTTTCTAGTCGGATTAACCCCTAATGTTGAGGAATTAGATTAAATTAGTTCATGATTTTTTTCGTGTCAAATTAACCCATGAAATAAGTTATAAAAAAATTTGAATCGGTTTAACAAAATTATCAAATAGATATGCCATTTTATATTTTAAACCTATAATACACTTATGAAAATGAACACATTTATAGAATCTTTAAAATATTTTCTCTTAAAATAAGTATATTCTTTAATCAAAATAAATATTTAATTCTGTCAATAATATATATTAATATATTTTTATTCAATGCAATGTTAACTTTTAAAAATTTAGATATAAAAATATATTTTATATACTTATTTTAATAAAAATATATTTATAATCATTTTAATTAATAAATAATATTTTAAAGTATTTATTTGTGATATGAAACTCGATATAAGTCTCCTATTTCCATTTTTATCATTTACAAGTCTCAGATTTCCTTCTCAAACAACAATCTCATTTGTACTCAAACAACCACCATGAAAATCAGCATTGTAATTCCTCTAATCTTATAAAACATCAAGGCTACAATCCTGATCCTTTTCAAGTTCAATAATTAACAAGTCCATCATTTTCTTATACATAGGCATATAATGATCATTAATCATGGTTCTGGAGAGCCGGATCTTACTATACAGGTCTCTAGGTGTTTCATATATACGAACTGAACCATGGTTGGACCCATCAACATTCCTGTCATCTTCTAGATCCGACGAAGGTGTGGCAACAATATGCATGATTCGACCCGGGGGATAGAATCGAAGGTTCTCAGAGGCATCTAAGGAAGAAATGGGGCTTCTACTTCCCGAGGATACATCTGCTGCAAGTACAGTCTCATGTTCAATAATTTCCTTTGCTGCAGCAGCTTCTTCTGCACAGGCATGAAGATCGACTTCACTCTCCTGCCTTTTAATCTCTTTCTCGAGTTTATACCACAACTCACTGCCTGTGATTTTGTCCGTCGTAGATGTAGTAATTACTCTATCCATTTCAATCAGGGGTTCATCTTCATCAGTGTCATCATGGTCCGAACTGACACCGGAACTACATTCCACTTTGGTTTGCAGTTCATTTATATTGACCACTTCTGTCACAAGAGCTTCAGAACTTCTTTCAGATGTTACCAAAGCTTCAATAGTATCATCCCCTTTAGCATTCAATCCCGAACTCACATTCCGACGACGGGGACCAATGCAAGACCATGAGGTTAGAGATGAGCGGCTTCTTACGACAGCTTGAGCAACATTTTGAGCACCTTTAATGACAACCTATAGTTTTAAAAAGAAAAGAATCCACTCAAAAACTGAAATCAATGGTTGATGACAATTTGGTTGGATTCAGTTTTGAAATATATAACATTTCAATAATGAATGTGTAGCGTTTCATCGAGAGGATATAACATTTCAAGTTTCTTTTAACTAATTTAAAAATAAATATTTATTTTCAGATTATAAAAATCAAATAAAAAAGTAAAATTCGGTTTGAGTTTACTTATTATGATTTTTAATTTATATCCTCTAAAACCAAACCAAATATATTTATCCATTACTTAAACCACAATCAAACAGTATAAAATAATGTGCATTTGTAGGAATGTACTGTAGATTGTTATCGGCTTTACCTTAGTGCTGCTAGAAACTGGTCGAAGAAGAGCACCAGCACCAGCGACTCTGGCTTTTGCGGTAGCCATTGAGGGAAGACGTGAACCCAAAGCAGTGGCAGAACGATAAACAACATTAAGAACCCTGGTCCGTTCAACTTGATCCCTCAAATCATTTAACCATGATGATGCCGTAACCTGATGATAAAAAATTTTAAAGGTGAGGAAGGACACTAATAGGGTAAGAATAAGATTATTCGGACTTAAGCGTGAATGTCATACACAAATGTGACACGTGTATGATCGATTTATGAGTTTTACATGTATTTGAAGAATTCTTGGAGGTCATATATTAGTAGTATCTACGTGTTGAATATGAATGTCGGCCACAGGTAGTTCAGAAAAAATTGAAACAACATGGATTAGCACCATTATAAACAATTTATTTTCACTTTTGCTCAGTGAGGAGAAAATGAGAAGTACCTCAGCGCGAAGATCATCAACTGAAGCAGCAGAGAACGTAGGCACTAAATCAGAGCCATTGATGATAGTTGTAATGAAGTGCTTGCCTGATTCTGCTAAATCCCATGTCATACAGGCAGCTGCAGCATTAAAACTTTAAGCATTTAGAAAATATTGCAATCAATTTCTTTTGAAGAAGCCTAAAAAGATTGGGACCTCTGTGTTAACAACTCCTAAAAAGATCAAGAGATATGAGAAAAGTGATTGGCTCTATTTTCATGCTTCATGTTATCAGATAAGAAATCAATGCTTTTGATACAATGAAATTGTTGGGTTACAGGAAAGGTATTTTTAGAAGGAAAATAAACCAACTAAAATAAAAAACATAATCAATAAACCTAAGGAAAGAAATGAAGGTGTAAGTGCAACCTAAGCCTTACTTAATAACCCAAAGCAAGGGACTTTCCAAACATAGATTTGGCCCTTAAGAACCATTCACTAAAAGCAAAAGGCATATGTTACTTGGAAAAGGGGACGAGTGTTGGACGAGGATGTGTGTTTAATACATGCATGTTCAAATTTTGGCAAATAACTTGTTATAGAGAATGAGGATTTACATCAACAGCGCATCTAAACAAACTTAATATGAAATAATTAATATGTTGAATTATTTACCAGGGGCAAATGTGAAACAAGTGCTGGAGGCAAACTCTTTATGTTCCCGAAGAATGTATGTTAACAATGCCGCTGTTCCACCTCCAAGCGAATGCCCAACAATCTAACAAATAACAATGAAAGAAAATATTAGATAAACAGCTGTAAATATAAGCCTGCAAATTATTTCCAATCCTCATATCACACGAGTAAAAAATTCCAACGAAACAAGGAAGCCTGAACTAAATTCAATAAGGCCAGATATAGGAGGAACAAAAAAATAAAACAATTTATTAAGTATCGACAAAATATACATGCTCTAGTTGAGAAGAGAAGTTAGACCAATTAGACTTCGGTTCGAGTTTTTATTCATTGAATAACGTTAAAAACAAACAGTTAGAATCTACCTTAACTTTGTAGTCAGGATATTCATCAAGAGCCTTGAGCAGGCAAGGAATAGTGAGCTTTGCAATCCAACGAGCTGCAGCAACCATTCCACAGTGTGCATATCCTAAGACGAGGTTGCTAATCCCACCATCATCTAAAACCGAATGGTGGTAAGGCACTACTGCACCAGTAGCTGCTGTTAGTGTATCTTTAATGCTATGAGTGCCACGAATCAATAGAAGGAAACACTTTGAATTTTTATCGCGTATGATTGTGAAAGCTGGTTTCATGAGCTGCAACAATTATTCCAAAATTAATTTAAAAAGATGAAAAAAAAAAACAGATACTGGAAACATAAAATCCATGTGAGTGCCGATTACAAGCATGTGTGAGACACAGGTAAGTTAAATTTGTTTAAGTTTTTCATGTATTTAAAGGATTCTTGATAAACATCAGATATGAAGGACGGATATGGTACTTCAATATAATAAAGGGTCAAAGCAACGTAGTTGTTATCCACCCAAGAGCATGGACAAAAATCTCTAATACTAGTACTATTTTGGTTTTGGTAAAAGTTAAAACATTTCCAACTAGATGATCTTGCTTGGTTCTGAGGGTCCTTTACAAAAGTTTGATGGAAATGAGTAATCTTTTATAACATCTTCTAATTCTTTCACCCACAACTAACCTTGTTAGCTATGTTCCCTTGTGCTTAAGCTAAGATCTTCATTCAATAGTCCTCTTTGATACCACAAGCTATATTAACCCAGACTATTCGTTTTTAAATACTCATATGAGATGTGATCATTCGAATATATGGACCAGGAAGTGAGAAAACAAACAAGTAATACGAGTACAGCACAATATGGACCTGACGACACAATAATTTTTTAATTAATAAGCAGAACTGAAAAATAAGAAGTTTTTTTTTTTTTAATTTAATAATCAATAGCTTAAATTTTGATTTCATTGATCCATGCTTCATAGATCAAGAATTAACAGGCTAGTGGGGTGCTCAATTATAAAATCAAAATAATAAGCAAATGGTTTGAATAAAGTAACATACCTCAGCTTTAGGCTTATGAAGAAGCACATCTTCCTGTGAATAACCAGCAGAGTCTAAAAACACCGGAAATGGCTTCTTCGAGAAAAACATACAGAGAGTTAACAGCCTTAGCAGATTATACAACTCCTTTTTAGTCTCTTCACCCCCAAGTTCCACACAATTATCTCCACCATATACACTTGCCACTTGAAAATTTCCCTAAAAAACAACAAATAAGGGTTTTAGCAGACAATTTTTAATCCTTATCTCAAAGCATTACTTGAAATAAAAGCGTTTGCTTGCGCATTTTACAAACCTGCCTCCTCATAAGATAATTAATGCCAAAAGCCAAATCGCCGATCGGCCATTTCCCAAGAGTCTCCGAATAAGTAAACCGCAAAGTCTCCGTTATCGTAGCGATCGCTTCGAACCACGTAGCAGGCGCTTGAGCCGGTCTTCCAACTATCCTCCGCTTCACCGATCTGCTCGAATTCAATAAATCACCATCTTCTTCTCCCGCTACTGAACCGACTTTAGCTTCCGATTTCCTTAACCAGACGTAGTAAATTATCACTGCCGCCCCCGCCATCGTCGCCATTGTGCCGGTGGCCATCGCGTCAGCTTTCCTAATCCACCAGATCTCTTTGAGAAATCAAACAAAGCACCAAAGGAAGATCGAGAAATTCTAAAATCACCCGACGGTAAATCTAAATCCTGAGGAGAAAAAAGTACAGAAAAAGGATTTAAGAAAATTAGGTGAAATCAATTAGGGCTTTTCTGCCAGTTTGCAGAAACCATATATACACCCAAGACGTTGAAAGAGCTGAAAAAGTAACAGAAGACAATTAATTTGTTTACAAATAAAATAATTTGTTATCTGATAAATTAAAAATAAAATTAAAGGGTTAACTTTTTAATAATTTTAAAATAATTATAAATTAAAAAATAATTATAATTGACCAATTAGTTAATATACTCGCATTTCTTTCTTTTAACTTAAATTATAAATTATAAATTTATTAAGAACATGAACATCTCTTTTCTTCTCTTAAAATCATATTTTTTTTATTTAATTCAAATCTCTTGAGATTTGAAAAGATTTATTTTTAGTCATTTTATTTATTATATTAAATATTTTTGGTGAATATTATAAAAATATATATAAATATATTATCATATAATCACACATTTTAAATTATTTAAAAATTAAAAAACTTCAATATGTTTTTTTACAAAATTAGAAAATATATAAATTAATATTACTGCACCTTAAACTTGTAATTTTAATCACTACCATTTAAAATGTATATAATTAATTTAATTTTAAATTTAACAAATTAGTAAATTTAATTTTTATTATTTTATTTTTAATGAGAAACAATTTGATAATCATGGCAACCTGTTTTGTGTTTGGCGCCCAAGAAAATCCTGGATTTCCCTTACAATCTCATTTTCATTTCCTTTTCTGGTTTCTTTTCATCCTTATCTTAACCCCTTTTCTGCTTTTTCTGGCCTTTTCTTTTGGGGTCAAGTTTATTCTAAACCACACACAATAAAACAAAATAAATTTAATAAAAAACAACACAAATGGAGAAATCAGATCCCTAAAACATAAATTACTGCTAAAATTAGACCAAGAATAGTAAAAGAATTAAGCAAAAATCACCAGAGATTACACTTAATAATGGTTAGATTCCCATTAAAGAATAGATTAAGCATAAACAGATCCATAAGAGAGAGCCATTAAAAGAACAGCAGCTTGTTCTTCTTCACCCAACTTTTTCTTTTGATTTTCAAACCTTGATTTCTGCATCAAAACGTCCTTTCCCAATGATATCAATCTTTGCTTCAAATTATTTGATGATTTTTTATCTTCTCCTTTCTTCAACCTTATGATTGTTCTCTTTTTTCTGCTTCTGATCCCGCAAGCATTACATAATGACTGCAAAAATGGAAGTAAAATGTTAAACAACGAGATCAAAGATTAAAGATAGAAAAAGATGTTGAAATGAAGAAGATTTGGTACCTTTGGACCAGCTGGGCCGCCTCTCCAGAGTGGGGTTCTGGAAGTACCGCAACCGGCACAAGTTTTCTTGATTTGTTCATTGAAAACACTTCGATTTTGAGGTGCCTTTGGTGAAATCGTTTCTGGGTTTTCAGTACTTTGATCTTCAGAATCTGATCCCTGCAAGGAAAATGATAATAAGTGAATCGGCTAAGAGAAAATTGGAAGTTAAGCTTATGAACTAATGAAGAACATTGATGATCAGTTGATCACTAACTTTTTCACTTGGATCCAACATTTTTAGTTGGTTTTTCGAAGATCTGAAACCAACCCAAGTTGTAAAACAAGTAAAGCTCGAACGGGTAGTGAAGTTTTAAGTGAGAAAATGGATCAAAATATGGAAAATCCAGATGGAAAATGATAAAAAAACAACAACAAGAAAAACAAGTAGGAATAAAGGAAAAGAGATCAGAGCAATGGTGTTAATGTAGAACTGAAATGAAAATTTCGTTGGGTGGCTTTGTTTTGTGTTGATCAAAGGCAGAGTGAGTATGTTACTTTTCTCGAGAGAGAAAACGAAAGAAAAGGCAGGAAAATTTTGAAGTCGCGGAAAGGGAATCTAACCGACATAAAACACCGCACGTAGGCGGATCCAGATTCATTATAAACAGGAAGCGAAACCCTAGCTTATTGGCTATGAAATGACTAAAAAGCCATTGATAGGTATATTTGTATCCCGTTGCCACCCGCCAAAATCTATAAAAATGAAGAGCTTTCCTTAAATAAACCAAAAAAGGGCGCCACTGAGTTGTTTTCTTTGTCTGTTCGTTTGCCTCTAAATTTTTAATTTTTGTCTACTGTTTGTTTTCCCGGAAAATTTTTAGATTTGTTTACGTGTTGCAACAAAATTCATGGCCTATACTCGTACTGTTGATAAATATGGTATGAGACAACAAACACAGACCATTTAAAACTAGAAACGACTCCCGACTCGAATCAACCTCATTGAAACTGGGTAACCTTAACAGCATAGCACTTAAGCTAAAGTGCCCTGTTTATACTGATAATCCTAAGGAATACTTCCATGACTGCAATGTACCCTTTAACATGTAGTTTTTTGGTACTAGATAGGCAAAATCATGGTATCAATAGACCTACTGCTACTGGGGCACCTTCTTCACCACAGTTGATGCTGGACAGATTGGATGACCAGACACATCACGGTGCCCCCGACCAAACCTCCACCTCAGTCCTCAGGTATATGAACTGTTGGTTTTATGAAGTCCTGCAAGTAAACTAGATCAGTACAGTTCACAGTTAACTTCACCAGACAAACCTTTAACGGAAGTTGAATCCACCAGATGGAACTTGATGCTTATTCTCCCCAAACTGGAAACTTTGCTGAGTACCGTCACCGGGATGTAGTGTCTCCTCCTCCTCCTCCAACCAATAAGTCTCAAGAATCTTGACCGTCTTCTCGTATATCTCACTATGATCATGTGTCTGTAGATTTTCGATCTTTTCCAAACCCTCGGCATCTTCTATCACTTGGACACAATGGTTAAACTCTACAGTACCACTGGCCTTCTCGGCTTCACCAACCTTCAAAAAGTTCTCCATCCCTTCTAGACAGACCATTATAATTCTAGGATCAGGGCATGCAAGAAGATCACACAGTGGTTTTATGCAGCCTTGACTGACCATGTACCTACATATCCGCATCAGGAGAATGATTTTGTTCTCAGTTGGATGACAATGGAACAAGACGTTCAAGCGCAGGTAGAGCTGATCTCACCTGTCCAACAAATATGAGATGAAAAAATAATTAAATGGATATATTTAATTGGTTGGTCTCATGGGTAAAGTGACGAGAATAACTTATAATATAATTTTTCATTAAAGAAAGAATTTTAAAGACAAACAAATTTACGTTCAACCTCGTTATAAGCTTATCCAATAAATTAATATTCAAAAACAGGGAGAAATTGAAGGTTTTAGTCAAAAAAAAAATCAATATTAAAGTCTAATCTTAGCAGTTAATTATAAAAATAGAAACAAAACTACACGAAATCACAAACACAGAACAGCTTTACAATCTCATAAAAACTAAAAATATTACATTTCTAAGGACCTGTAAGAACCACCATTTTTCCAGGCATAATAATTATATATATATACATATATATGGTGAAGCCTCATAGCTTGAAATTTTTTCTTACGATTTTTGGTCTTTGTCTCTAAATCTCTGCCCATTTAGAATTATGGCAGATGCTGCGAGAGATATGGAGGATGTCAAGGCGTCGGACCGGCCATCCGATGGTGAACCGAAGCTCCAAATGAAAAGCGATGATGATAACGGCAGTTCATCGAATCAACCTCCGCCGCAAACGGAGGACGCTTTCACGGTAGGAACGGCAAGCAAGGAAGAGATCGACAAATATAAGATTTACGGTTATAACAAGTGCAAT
Source organism: Abelmoschus esculentus (assembly GCA_035048815.1). Taxonomy (NCBI): domain Eukaryota; kingdom Viridiplantae; phylum Streptophyta; class Magnoliopsida; order Malvales; family Malvaceae; genus Abelmoschus; species Abelmoschus esculentus. The sequence continues at coordinate 11,894,074 of JAUCBN010000053.1, read as the reverse complement.
ATGAAATTGGGCGTGGGCGACGCGGAAGCGAAGAGGCAGCGCCGTATGGTGAAGTATAACTCTTACGCCATCGAAAGCAAACTGAAATCGTCGTTGATGAACTGGTTTCATTGGTCGAAGAACAAGTGAAAGAGACGAAAAGGAAAATCAATGAAGATTTTTTTTTTTTTTGTAAATATAACAACATTTCTTAATTATTAAATATAAATATATAAAAATTAAATAAAAAATATTAATTTATAAAAGTGGTAATATAAATATGTGTATGAATAATTAAAATAAAAATATAAAATTATATTATTTAGAGTTTTTTCTAAAATTATTGAGATATTTTCTTATAATTTTAATATTTAAAAAACTATTATTTTTTAAAATTAAAATTTTTATCCCAATATGTTATTTACTAACATTTAAATTAACAAATTTTATCTTACATGGCGATAAAATATAATATTCTTTATAGATTAAAATAACACATAATAAAATTTATTATAAAAATATTAAATTTTTAGCATGTTTTTTATATATCAAAATTGTTATATTTTTTTATAAAAAATAGTATATATTAAAATTTTTATACTTGTAAAATATTCAAATATTTTATAATAATTTTGATATACACTAAAAATTAATATAAATTTTTTTATAATTTTTAATTTTAGTTTTCGCTCGTTTTAATTTGGTTCACCCTAAAGCTTTCATAAAAACCCTTAAAAGACAATTAATTTACAAATAATGCCCCTGGCCCTCCCCCGCTCACGCCAATATATAGCCATTGATGCTCGAAAAAACTCAGTTTCCCCAATTGAGAATTAACCGCTCGAAATCAACAAAACCTAATCGACCAAGATGAGTACCATGAAATTTTGCCGCGAATGGTCAGCTCTCACATCTCTTAAATCTTCATGCATTACTCTTATTATTATTTTGTGTACTGCTTGCAGTTCTTTTAATCCCTTGTAGTTTTTTTTTCTTTACTTTCCCTTCATTAACCGTTCTCATTTCTTCGGTTTTCTTTTCCGCGATTAACATTTTGATTTTGGTATTTTTTTTATAAAGCAACAACATTCTCTATCCGAAAGAAGACAGGGACCAGAAGATTCTCCTCTACGCCTGCCGCAACTGCGATCACCAGGTTCCTTTTCTATTTTCTGGAATGAAGAATTAAAATTAAGATTAGGGTTTCTTTTTTGGGTTCTGGAATGAAGAACTAAAATTAAGATTAGTGCTGTCTTTTTCCCGTTTTCATTTAGGCAATGAATTTTTAAGCGAATTTTTTGAATCAGTGTTAAAACTACTTAAATTCACAAAAAACCTAGCTCAATCCCCTTATTCTGCCGTTTAGCTATTAATTCTTCCAATATTGAAAATGGGTTTCTTTTGTTTTTGTGAATTGTCGTTGACTCGATAGTCAATACCGAAAGTTAAAACTGTTTTTTTTTTGGCAATGAACAATGTAGTTCGATGTATTTTCACATACGAAAATTTATGAGTGTTTTGGCTTCCGAGTTTAAGCTCAGGTTATTATGATATTATAGAAGTTCATCGTGTTCTTATTGATTTATACATCTGTTCTTGTAACATTATACCATTATTGTTGTTGTTGTTTATGTAGGAGGTGGCTGAAAACAATTGTGTGTATAGAAACGAAGTGCATCACTCTGCTGGTGAACGCACTCAAGTATTGCAGGATGTGGCTGCTGATCCAACTCTTCCTCGCACTAAAGCCGTTATTTGTGCAAATTGTAAACATGGAGAGGCTGTCTTCTTCCAGGTGAACTTCCTACATGCTTAAGTTTTCCATTTATGCATACAGCAGTTTTTGTAGAAATCCTCATTATATGAAAGTAATGTGATTCATCACTTTCTGTGTGATAGAAATTTGATGACAAATTATGACAGAAAAGGTTGAGAAATATGTGTATGCAAGAGAAGTTTGATATAGTATTAACACGAGATGCACATTAAACTGAAGATTGTATCCATTATATCAGATTCTCTTGTAATGTTGCCTCTGTTTTTAAGATTTTTTATACTTTAGCTTAGCGTGTTACTTTCATTGTCAGTTATTGAAAAACAATGCTTAATCTAAGAGTTTTTGGTTGTCTTCTAGCAATCACACATTTGGTTGTTATCGACAAATAATGCTCGGTAGGAGCATTGGATTTTTCCTTACACTTTAATAGCAGATTGTTCTCTTTGTTCCCTCCGCTGCATTAAGGGTAAACCATATATAAACGAGGATCTATGTTTCCTAAAATCTTCTCCGTTTTTCCAAAAGTATCTGTGACTTAGACATTTTCAAATATGTGCATGGTAGTTTAGTTGTCCAATTGTATGGAAGAAAATAGAAAATATTGAGTATACCCATAGCTGAAAAGCCTGAAACCGACTCCCTACTCCCGTTTAACATAGATGAGGATAAGTGGCACCAGACTTGGCCTTAATCAACTTGACTTCATTCTATTTCCAGATTTCATCATTTCTGACCTATCTTATAAATGTATTTACCCTTGGTTTTCCTCACAAAAATATAATGTTAACCGATCCATCTATTTATTTTCAGGCAACTGCTAGAGGGGAAGAAGGTATGACACTGTTTTTTGTCTGCTGTAATCCAAATTGCGGACATCGTTGGAGAGATTGAGATCGAGATCAAGATTGCAGTCAAAATTGAGATTTAGATTTAGTCGGTCTATTAAGTTGACGATTCAAGCTTGTTTCGACAAACAATCCTTATCAAGACTTTTGTTAGTGTTGTTTAAGGAGTCCTAGTGTTTATTTGTGAAGTTTTCCTTTAGTATAATCAACGACCCTAAATCTTTAACTATACCATGTTTCTCTTTACATCCAAGAAAAGCTTGGGTTCAGCTGCATACTGAGTTGCAGTAGGAGCGTAATTAAGCTTAAACAAGTTTGTTTAATAGGAAACAGTTCAAAACCATGAACTATAAACAAACACATAAACAAAGTTATATTATGTGTTTTATCTTCCTGTCTGATTCATTGTCTGCAAGAAAAAGCTAAGCTTACAAGTTACAAACTCTTCATCAATGGTGATCATAGCTGTATGTCTATATTTTCCTCTAACTGAAGGCAAAACTCAAGAATCCGTAACACATCTCCCATTGAAGGACGATCACTCCCGTGATCTGACACACACTTTTGAGCTGCCTCGGCAAATATCTCCAAACACCATGGATTGACCTTTCCCATAAGACAAGGATCAATGATTTCATGAACATTTCCCTTTCTAAGACAATGCAGAGCCCAATCAACCAAACAAGCTTGTTCCCTACACAAGTTCTGTTTCAATGGTGGCCTGCCACACAACAGTTCGAACAGAACAACCCCAAAAGAGTAAACATTGGATTTCTCGGTCAATTGTTGCCTACGGTAGTATTCAGGGTCTAAATACCCGAAACTACCTTTCACCATTGTATGAACATGAGTTTGATCAAGATTTGGACCCGTTTTGGACAACCCGAAATCCGAAACTTTCGAAACCCAGTTTCCGTCTAATAGAATATTTGTGGTCTTAACATCTCTGTGAATGATTGTGTACTTGGCTGCACCAGTGTGAAGATAGTGAAGTCCTTTGGCAGCTCCGATAGCGATTTCGAGTCTTTTCTTCCACAACAACGGAGGTTTATCGGTGTTGTAAAGGTGTTCCCTTAGTGTCCCATTTGCCATATAATCATAAACCAAAATCATCTCTCCATTTTCTTCACAATACCCTATCAATGAGACTAAATGCTGGTGTCTAAGCTTTGAGAGGAGTTGGATTTCAGTGTGAAATTCCTTAACTCCTTGATGTGAATCAGGGTTTGATCTTTTTATAGCAACTTTGGTAGTTCCATAATCTATGGTACCTTTATAAACTTTGCCAAATCCTCCGATTCCAATGACCTTTGATTCATCAAAGTTGTTGGTTCCTTGTTTAATCTCCCATAGGGTGAAACGCCTGCAATGGCCACCGATTGTCGATGTGAGGGAATCATCATTAATCAGCAACCAATCGTTCCTTTTCCGGTGGAGGAAAACAAAAATAACAGTCACCACGACACAACTGAAAATCCCACCGGCAACTCCGCCGAGCAAACGACCAAGTCTAGACCTTGATGGAGAGAGCTCTTTTTCATGTTCTTCAGCATTAACAAGCAATGCTGATGGCTCAGGGTTTAGTCCAGCTAAACTGCCATTTGTGTCATTAACTTTGAAAACCTCCAATCCATTAAGAATTGCATCGTAATGTTCAGGATTCATCGATACATTCGGATGCAATGCCACCCATATCTCGCTGTCGCCGGCTCCGGATTGATCTTCGACATGTATGGCGTAATCCTTATAAACTGGTAATCCTCTAGAGCCAGCCCAGGCAATGACATCAGCCCCACTCTGCACCGTTTGATTGTTAACAAAAATATCAAACACTCTTTGGTTAACTTTAGTAAAATCAAACTCACAAAAATGTAACCTGACAACATATATGAAACTGGGATCTACTCGAAAAACCCAAGTGAGATTGTAATTCCGATTAACATTCGGATCTGGCCCCATGGTTCTAGCCGTACTATACACTCCCAATGGTGCAATATCCTCTGTTACGTCATTCGAATATCGAATTCGAACGTTTTTATCAGCATTGGAGGTTACACCGAATGCAGCACCGAGAAGATAAGGTAAATCATCGAACCATGTTCGTGTAAGCCCGCCAGAGTCATTGTTTGGATCAATGAACTGTCCACCAACATTGATCCGAACCATTGTTTGTAAAGAGGAGCTCTGAAGATCAACAGTAATATCAGTATATCCAACCAATGTTGCAGGGTGTTGGAATATATCATCAGGCATAGGGATAACTTCGATGCCATTGATGAAAGCGTGCGATCCTTCAAATGGAACGATAGTGACATTGAGCTCACCGGTTTCAACAGGCGGGAGACTGAATTCTCTAGCAATATAGGCTTGTGTTAGAGCTTTTGCAGTGATGAAGGCGCTAAAGTTTTTCAAAAGAGTGAATCCATTGCCGATGACCGAGAAATAGGCATTCGACGAGTCGAGGCCACTGTAACGAGATGGATAAAAATGGAGCCTGAGCCAAAGGCGAGTCTTTGGGGGAACAATGAAGTTGTACGAAGAATTTGATGTGAAAATCCTCGCATTCATGTATGGTACCGTGGATGGCAAGGAAGAGTCTTGGGATAGAGCTTCCGATGTCATCGAATTGTCAGACGGATGTAGAAAGTTTACGTCGGAGCTCCATTTTCGACCGTCGGAATCAATGACATCTTGACCCGATGTGCCACAAGAAAGTACGTAAGATATTGGTTTAGATTCAGAGATTGCACTGAGAACGTTAATGGAATTGTTAGCTAAATAGAAGTAAACAACTAAAAGTAAGATTTGATAGGTGCAATTCATATTAACAAAAATGGAAAACTTTAGGATTGAACTAAATTAAAAATTTTATGGACAGAGTTTAGATTAAACTATGATCGGTTCTAACGACAGCATTTAATAAAAACATTAATGTTTCTTGTAACGTTGCATCTGCTTTTAAGATTTCTTAAGTTTAGTATAGAATGTAACGGTGTTTAATGTAAGAGTTTCTGGTAGTTAACTAAATTAATTACTTTTACCCTGGATTCTCTTCATGAAAACATCTTTATAAGACTAGGGTTCGAGTGTATAAATCTTATAAACAAACTTAACTAAGATAATCTCAGAGATTTTGATTTTATATCGAGCTAAGCAAAAACTTAGATAATTGTATTTGATCAAGCTTAATTCGAGCTTTGAGTAGTGATGTTGAAATCGAGGTCGAGCTTTAAATCAAACTCGAACAGGAACGTCTCCCTGTTCGAGTTTGGAATTGCTTGATACAATGAAGGGCAAGTGGCTTAGATGTTCATGGATTGGGTTGCATAACAAACCCACCTTTTCATTTGTATAGAACCGGTCATATAAGCAAAAACAATTAACATAAAAGTAAAACACATGGAATGGGAAACCAATAAGCATAAAAGCCATTATGTTTAAACCCGAATTAAAATGATTCAGACTAAAGACGGCAATGTAGCTGTTTATGTTTAGATTTCAATGATCTACATCTTACAAATGATTTTGCCGGAAATTCGGGAAACATGAACTTGTCACCGGCTCAGTCTAGTGAAGCAAAGATCGAATGGCAGCAACGGCATCCCCCTTGTGCTCACGGAGTGTTCTCTCAGCCACCTTCTTGTCCAACTTTTTTCCGGTGCAAAAGATTAAGAAAAAGTGTATCATAATCTTCAACATATTACATCGATAAAAAGAACACTATACATACATATATTATATATATATCGAACCTCTAATTCGTTAGCAATGATATCCACTTCAGCCGCATTGATCTTAACAGCAGCTAATTCTTTCTCCCTGTACAGAATGAAAATGTAACATGTTCTTTAGATAAACATTGAGCAGAAACTCAAAACAAACAAACAAAAACTGTTAGGTACTTGATGATATGTATTGACATGGAAGTTCAGACCAGAATTTCGCATTAGAACAACCATGGATAACCAAATCAAGTAATTATGGAGCAGTCAAGACTCGAGAATTTAAAAATCGAAGAAACTACAACATGAATCTTTCATTTCAAAAGGCCTGTAAGTTATGATTCAGCAATGAGGTTTAGGGGTTCCTGGATATAAGGATATCAAGCTCCTCAGCATTCAATCTGATGACACTAGAAGAATAATGAATAACAAGCTTCCAATCTATGTTATTCACACTCGGTTAGTATCGCACAAGTACATATCCAGCACCGGAAGGTCCTTGGAAAGGTTATATATCCCGTACCCGTATCCGAATATGGGCTGGATAACAAGCTTCCAGTCTATGATTCCCACTCGGGTTTGTATAGTACAAGTACATATCCGGCACAAATATGCCGGAAGGTCCTTGGAAAGGTTATATATCCCGTACCCGTATCCGAATATGAGCCGGATAACAAGCTTCCAATCTATGTTATTCACACTCGGATTTGTATCCTACAAGTACATATCCGGCACAGATATGTAGAAATGTCCTTGGAAAGGTTATATATCCAGTACTGGTATCCGAATATGAGCCGGATAAAGGCACAACCTTCCCCATTCGTTAATGACAACACAGAAAGCAAAGTAAAATTCTATAGGATCCAATCCAAACAAAACTTCTTTTTCAAGCAAAGCAATCCTACTCCCTGGCTTAACGAAATCTCAAAAATCCAGCTAGTTGGACTAAAATTCTATATAAATAGTCAAATATTCAAGACAATTCGACCGGAAAAACAATTGTTTGTTACAAAAAAAAAAATGGAATCGATTGGGCTAACAAATCTCAAACCTCAATCTCATAGCATTCTTTTCAGCTTCAGCAGAGGCTGCAATCGACGCCATGGCCTAACAAATCAAAACCAAATCCATGAACAGAAAAAATGGCATTAAAATTCTAAAAGAAAAGAGAGTGGGGATTTTGTATTATAAAGCGTACCGATTGGGCGCGAGAAGAATCGAGCTGGCGATCTTCGACACGGTCGGTGAGTTTATCGAAGGCTTTGCTTTGCTGCTGTAAATCCTTGGAGTCGACGACTCTGCCAACGCTTCCATCTCCGGCTTCCATTTGCTTGCCTTTTTTGGTTTAGTGTGTGAAGGGAGAGTAGCTAGGAGAAGAAAGCTGCTACAACCCTAACTCGTTGATCCACCCGAGTTTCAGTACCTCCACCTCCGGAAAGACGGAATTGAGATCAAATCCTTCCGTCAATTGGATCCAAGTTAAAACCATGAATTGGGCTGATTTAGCTGATGGTTGGTCCAAAATTTGCAGCATTTTAAGGCCTATCTACGAAATCAGCTTGTATAGTTTGAAAAAAACATTGGTCCATTGTTTAAAATCCCACCAATAATCACCCACTTAATTCAAGCATTTACCAAGTTCCCTCCTCTCCTGTATCTCTGTGTTTCTTTGAATCCAAATCTCTACATCTCTGGGCTTTTCCCCTTATCATCTGATCTGGCTTCTTCTTGTTTTCTTTTCCAAGGTATTTTGTTTGATCGATGAAGCTTTTTTCTTTATTGGGTAGCGATGAATTTTGGGTTTTGATTGGTATATTTTATGGGCTTCTATGATTTTTTGTTTGTATTGCTTTTGCATGTATCGAATCTTTGTCCTTTTGATTTTTTTTATTGAATTTCCAGCTTGGGTTGGTGTTTTTGTTGAAATTTGGGAATTATCTATTGATTTTTTTATATATTCTGTTGATGAATGCAGAGCTTTTTATTGAGGCTTGTATAGTACTTTATATTGCACTGCTGAAAGCTGTTGTAGTGTGAGTTTAAGATTTGAGACTGCGAATTGAGATTGTGGAGTGTGTTTTCATGGCTGAAATGGCTTCTAGCTTTAAAGGTTTAGAACTCGGCCTTGGAAATGAAGTCATAACTGTCGAACAACCGGTTTTTGTTATGGTCGTCCAAGGTGGTTGTGCCAAGAGGTCGGATAATAGAGTGTCTTTGTCCGGCAATGCTTCGAATTCCGGTAGGGTTAATGCGGAGAATCTGCGGCCGGTGACGAATGTGGAGGGAAAAGAGAGTAAAGATGCTACGGAGGATAGGTTAGTGAAGGAGAAACGTAAAAGCTTGGGTCATAAGAAGCCTCCTAAACCTCCTAGGCCACCTAGAGCCCCGTTGTTGGATGCAGCTGACCAAAAACTAATCAGGGAGATAGCAGAATTCGCCAGGTCGAACAGATGAAATCCTTGAAGAAATTGAAAGCTGCTAGTGCTAAGCCAACATCTTCTAGCAGCAGCAACATGTTTGCCATTGTGTTTACTGTCATTTGTTGTGTTGTCATACTGTTTCAAGGTAATGTTTTAGATTCACTACATTGCCTTTCCTATTGTGCCACTGTCCTAAAAGTATGCGAACCCTTGGCTTGCATGATTAGAAATGAGTATTCATTATTTACAATACTCGACTCTAGGATGATTAATCGATGTATCAAATATCAATATGGACTAAATAGTTTTGTTTTTGTTCTTTTTCTGTAGGAATGTTGTCCGGAAGCACACCGACAAGTTACCAAGGATCTCCATTGCCGGCAGGGCAGTAGAGAGGGGGTCCAAGTTCACTTCAGTTCTCCGGGAATCGATCAACAAGCTATCATGATCAAGCAGGTTCCAAATCTCCGTACATAACAGTTATAGTCTCAAAACGATTCAATATATGCATTTCAATACGTTGTTCATTCTTGAACTTCTTAAGACTTAAACAGAAGAATGATGCGAAAAACTGGTTTCCGATCCACTTTGTCTTCAATTTAGTGGAGCAGGTTTCGGGTTTAGAGGCTAAGGAAAATCTGGTAAGATTTTCTGGACAAAAGGGTGCAATGTTGTTTGATTGCGAAGGGTTCATTTGTAGGTTCTGAGCAATATGAATGGAGTTTAATTATGCTGGTAATTTATCCCTTGTTTTGTTCATGTCTATGGTATTTGATGTTGGTGGGTGAATTAAATTACCATGTAAATCTTAGCCCTTAGGGCACTTTTCTGGTCGTATGGTATTTTTTTTTATTGATTCAAGTCAAATTTACTAAGATTGATTTGATTCAAAAGATTAGCTCCCTATTCGCATATTTTTATTTTTACTCTTATTTAAAGAAAATTGAGTGACCAAGAATAATTTGACATTTTTAACTTCACCTTAAAATTTTCACCAAGAACACATTATACAACTGATTTCAACAGGAAACACTGGTGTTATACGGTATCTTGCAGAAACCAAAACAAATTTCTATCTTTCATTTCAATAATGAAGAGCAAAAGAACAAAGATTACAACGTTTTCCCACTTATTAATTTCAGAATCGAAATTGAAAGCACCTCCCACACCCAAAAAAACTAAAAACAGTGTCTGTTTGTCTGTCTTTCCGTTCATGTATTATCGATGGATCGGAAACCAGCTTCAAGGGGGTGGGGGTGGAAAACAGCAAAAGCTGACCTGAACAAGTATCTCGTTTAACCATCCTGTAACAATCGGGTATGATGAGACACCCAGTTTTACAACAGACAAGATTGCACAGTATGTTCCAGCCAAAAAATAAGCCTCGGTTAGTCGTTAACCATACCACGATTACTACCTTTTTTAGCAGAATTGCCTCCTTCAGACTGTAGGGTCTTGAGATTAAGAGGAATAGTACCAACTGTTAGAAAACCAGGTGCCGTAAAACCATCATCGACTTTCACTGGCATAGATCCTACTGTCACCATCTCTTCAGCATCTGCATTTGTTGAACCAACTGCAGCATCTACGGAAGGCTTGGGGTTATCCTGCTTTGGATTTATTGAGAGTGAACCGATCTTTAAAGTAGATGCATTGTTGTTGGTGTTGACTGCAGTTTGCTCTATGTTTTTGTTCGTATCGGAATTTGAAGAAACCTGCTGACTAGATGAAGGAACAAGTCTCTTCAGCATGTCGGGATCACTTTGCTTGGTAGCTTTCTCATTGTCATTCAGACATAGCTCATATTTTAGCTTATTGCCAACTCCCAATGTTGGTGCTAGGACCGGATTCTCAAAGCTTTTCTTTAGTAGCCTGCCTTTCTCTTCTTGCATGATTCGCTGACGATTTTCATAGTACATAAAGTCATCAAGTAAAGAAGTCTTCATTGTATGATTTTTGAATACTTTAAGCATCTCCATACCTTGCTTGTACATTATCTGCAGTTGAGAGATTTTATAAGACGCAAACCAAAATTCACAATGCCCAGATTGCCATCACTTGTAAGAAATAATAAAGGAATGATGGAATAGTTTCTATGTTCATAGTTTCCCTTCAATTAGAAGAAAACTAAACCACTGTACATACCTCTTGTGTATCCCTGCTATTAGTCACCGGCTTGTTTTCATTGTTCTCCAATATGATGTGTCTAAAGTGACCATTTGGAACATCTTTAATGATGTGCCACTTGACAGGGAAGCTTCCGCTCCACTTATCTTGCTGCCAAAAATCCATATCCTTTCGGAAGTCAACTTGACCAATCATCTCCGCAACACCACAGAATTGTCCACTGGCATTAACCTGTGCATACAAAGTACCACATTGGGGTGGTCATTGCTCAATGAATATCAGAAATTACATTGACCACATCCATTAAATAAAAATCTTTGAATAATCTAATCAATCTGTCTTTTGATACCGTAACAGGTATAGAACTTACTGAAAAGAACAGGAAGATTGGGCAGCCACTAGGTTTCCCTGCAGCTATTTTTTGTGCATCTTCAAAAGCAACGTCCAGTTTCTTGTTGCCATGGGGTGTAGAAGACCAAACATTGTATTTGATGCTCTTGTGTACATCATCCTCGCTATAAGATTTTATTACAAAGAACTTTGCATCAACATAGTCAATTAGGAAATCATCCTTGTTATATTGATCAGTAGAGATGACAATGTTCCCTTCGGCATCAGTATTTCCTGCTTTAGTTGTGTAGGCTTTAACCGTGAATTGGTTCTTTAATCTGTTGGTTCTAGGGCCTCGATTCTGTTCTCCCAATGTATCTGGGAAACCATGTGCATCATTCTGAACCCTGCCAACATGGACGTTAGATCGAAGCTTATCCACTGCACGTCCAGGAGCAGTTGATCCATAGTCAGGAAAGGTATTACCGACAGGAAGATCTATTTGTAATTGATTACGATGAGATGAAAGTTTCCCACCAGGAATGTTGCCAATGGGTTGAATGGAACCAGAAGCAGTTCTGCCCTACAAAGATAATTACTGGATAAGAACCTTCAAGTATGGTCAATGAGAAGCTATTGCATTTCCATAAAAAATTCAAGAAAGTCCAATTCAATGTAAAATTAAATTAGGAACTATGCAAATGCACCTGATGAGCGTGAGCTGAAGCTGGACGAGAACTATCAGGAAATTTTCCATGGATTGCAGAATGCTTACTTGGTCCATCCCATGCCCTAGTCAAGGAACCAGCCTGACTTGGAGCAGCCTTTGAAGAGTTCCTAGAAACTGCTGTAGATGCAGAGGCAAGGTTATGTTTCCCTCCCCTTCCATCGGGTATATTGGCAACCGATGCACGAGAACCATGCAAATATTCTGTTGAACTATTGGGATTGTCATCTGGTTGAATGATGAAAGGAACATAAGCAGTAGGTGATACAGGGTTCGAATAGGGGGGAATGGAATAATATTGTTGAGACCCTAAAAATGAGCCATCACCCATTACAGCACTACACATGTAAGGATCGTATGGAGACTGTGGATATCCATAGCTAGGTGTGTAATATACATATGGCAAAGTTTCAGTTAGGGCACCCTGAGAAACAGAAAGCAGGCATTAAGCAAATTTTGAAATGATAAATCATTAAGAAACATGTCTAACTGTTCAAATTTATCAATTACAGCTGGAAAGATAAGTTTACCCACCGCAAATTGGACATCAGCACCATCAGCACTAAAAATGTTCTGGTGGTCCTCCCATTCGACGGGTGACTCAAAACCTGGTCCAAATGCAATCAACGGTATAAACCTGAGATTCTATAAATATCACCTGTTTACATTCAGCTAAAAGCATTTAAATTACCAGTCAAATAATATCCAACGTTGGTTGCAGTAGGGTAGTACATTGATCCTTGATCAAATACAAACTCAGGTGCTCCTTCCGGGTACATAGCTTCTTCTTGTTAAGAAAGTGAGACTTTTACTGTGTGGGTTTCAGTTGAGGAACTTGAATCTGAAACTCAATACACTAAATGTCACTGATAATACACATCTACATGCATAACAAGAATACATTACACAATAAGATACCAAATAGAAGAAACTCCCTTCAATATTAAGAAATTATACCACATTTGTTTGTTTTTTTTCTCAATCCAAAATTCGGAAACATTACACATTGACAATAGCAGAAGAAATTCTATGCATCCACTGATGTTCAACAAAGCCTACCAAGGGATTTCAATTTACTAGTCAAACAAGAGAAAGTACCAATGCAAAAAAATCCTATTTTCTATGATGAATCTAAAGTATTTTTTTCTAGCTCCTACATGAATGGGGAGGGAAATCACAATCATATCCCTTAATCAAATGAGCTAAGTGAAACAGATTATATAATAATCCAATAAGAACAATTCGCATGTTCAAGAAAAAAGGCTTCATCTTTGGTGGTCAAATCAAACAAACATGAAACACCCATAGAAATTCCAGGGTTATGTTAAACAAAAAGAAGAGGAAACTTGAGGTAAATAAAACAGTAATGAAAATATTCCATAAAGCTAAAGGATTTGGAAATTGGAACCAAAGAGTGAAAAAAGCGTCATAAATCAGCAACCTCAGAAATTCCCAATTTGAATTCTGAAATTAGTCGAAGCTATTTCATGAAACAAACACTGCAACACTCAAAGAATCAAATACCCATCAAAACACACGCATCAAATCAAAAGCAGATCGATAAAATACCAAAAAAAAATCTTCAAAACAACCTTTAAAATGTAAGTTTTTCGGTCTTCAAACAGAGGGTAGGAAAGATAGAAATTTTACCGGAAAATCAAAAGAATTAAGACACGTTTGATCTGGAAAGTTGCTCCGGAGAAATTTCCCGCAATTTGAAGAGAGAAAAGGGGTTTTTTGCAACATTTTTCTCGATGAGTGCCCTAATATTATAATAGAATAGAATAAAATAAAATAAGGGAAGTAATTGGAGATTGAAAATGGGTTAAAATATTATAATAGAATAAAATAAAATAAAATAATTTGACCGTAGGGTGGTCCAATGATAAAAGATGGCACGGAATTTCGGTCGTTAAGTAAATGATTGCTATTTTGTAAGGTTATCGGTTCAAGTACTAGTATTATAGTATAAGAGTTGAACGAACAATATTTAATGATTAAAAATATATTTTTGAATAGATATTACTGTAATCGCTGTAGCTGATTAAAAAAAAATTATGTACGTATAATATGTGCATGTTGTTATATAAATTAAACAAAAATTAAAAGATATTAACTTACGATCACACTAACATATTTAAAAATAAAATAAGTGAACTAAAATTTGAATCACCACTTGATAAAAATTATTTTTAAATTTAATTTACATTAAATATTAATGAAGATTCAATTGATAAAAATTAATAAAATTTATGTATTTGCTTGATTAGTTGTATATGTGATATAAGGTGACGAGAATGACATATTTTTATTTCTTTTAATTTTTAAATTTAAACGCTTAATAAATTTATGTCCCTCTTAATATTAAATCACGACTTTGTGTTTAGATTAAAATATTCAGATCATGAATTGAATTTTTTTAACTATAAATATTTTGAATTATATCGAACTAATTAAAGTTATTAAATTTTATAAATTAAATTTAGTTGGATTGAATTTAGATCGAATCAAAACTCGGAAAAGGAAAGTTGAAGTATTAGATAATAATCTCTTAATGACCGTGATAGTAATAATACATACTATAATAGAGTAGAGAATTACTAAAATAGATCCTACTCTCTTGACCTAAGCTCAGCACTCATCTCCATCTGAATCTCAGCTTCCAAATTCCCCAGATTTGAATCTCACTGTTCCAATACATCAGAAAATATCTCTGCTTTTCGCCCCATTTCGATCCCCCCCCCCTTTTTTTTAAATTTATTTCGTTAATTAGGTGCGTTTTCCTTCTCAAATTTTCGATTTTCCTATATAATTTGTTTAATTGGTTATGAATGCTGTGTAAATGCATTTTTTTTGCTATTTTTAACAAAGTTTTGTCATTTTCAGGTGTCGTGATTGGTTTCGAGGACGCATTAAATAATATAAATTTCAGTGTTTTCTCATTTGGGGGGAAATAGTTTTACTGGTAAGCACACTTCCTCCATGTCTTGTTTCCCTCCATAGGAGAAAGGAACAAAAAAAATAATTGTTGGTTTCTGTCTGTGTTAACTGCTGAAATGATGAATGGTTTACTGATAATGTAAAGGTTTTTGTTTTGTTTTTTATTGAACTTTTTGACTTTTTGTTAATAGCATTCTGGGTTTCTATATATGTTGTTTTAGGAAAGGAAAATGATAAATAAGGCGCACGTATTGACGTATTTCTACCTATTGATCTACATTTTGCTTTCGTCCGGAGTTATATTGTATAACAAGGTAACTCCCCCCCCCCCCCCCCCCTTTTCATACTGTGTAAATTGTAGTGTATTGTGTTGCTCTTTTCTCCCTTTACAATATCATGCAACAAAAGTTCATAACCGATCCAACTTTATTTCATTACTTGTGATAGTTAGGTTTATGTTTAAGTGGCAACTAAAGCAAATAATGTTTTTTTCCGGTTTCATTTTGACTAGAAACTAACCATTTGTATATGCTATTCATTCTCTCCATTTTTTTATTGCAGTGGGTTCTGTCTCCCAAATACTTCAATTTTCCATTTCCTATAACATTGACGATGATTCACATGGCATTCTCCGGAATTGTTGCATTTTTCCTTGTCCGTGTTTTCAAGGTATGACTGATGTGCAACTATCATTGATTTCTTTTCCATCCATTCTACCTTTTCATCTAATATTGCTAACTATTGTAAAGAATGTCTTTGTACTAAACTGTTGAATGCTAAACCACATACTCCCATCTCACCATTATATGCAAATGCAACTAGCCTTAGGAACGCCAAGTTTGTCACAATAAAATGTGTTTTTTATCACACTGCCCTCATTTCCAGAGGTTAGTGGTCTCTTTATGACCTGAAACTAAAGTTCTGTTGGTTTTGTTGTTGTGTATTTTACCTACGGAAGCAAAATATAAATTTGAGAGCATGATTGTTATGTTTCTATTGCAAGTTCTTCTTCCATTGTTTTGCCTAGTTTTGTAATGCATTTTCCTGTCCATCATTCTCGCAATGCAGGTTGTAGCCCCTGTCAAAATGACATTTGAAATGTAAGTACTATTCTTTATCTAAAATAGCCGTTATTATTCTCAATTACTGCTTAGCCAGAGGATCCATGTTTTCTTTCCTAAAAGATGTTCTCGGTGTTGCAGATATGCAACATGTGTAATACCTATCAGTGCCTTCTTTGCATCAAGTCTTTGGTAAGTACTTAACTGTGGTATGCATGAAATTCATGTTTGGTGTGTGATGTAGTGTTTCCCTTATTAAGATGGTGTTGTTTGTGCTGTGTGACGAGTTACTTCTGTCAGAGAAAAGAATGTACATAATGCTTGAACACCCTGCTGAGTGCAGAGTATTAGTGTATTACTTGTGAACTTGTTGCTTGTTTCAGACTGTTTTTTAAAGTATAATATTTCTCCTCAGTGGATGTCTGCTTTGCCCTCTACTTATTGTTAAAGAGATACTGCACCCAAGTTATTAGGTTGACTCAAATCAAGTATGGATGTAGTAGCAGTAGCAGTACCTACTATAATTATTGTTTTATCTTTTATTTATCTTAAACTTGAACTAAGGTTAAGGGGGTTTGGACTTTCGCCGAGTGGTCAAGTAACCTTCTCTTCATAATGAAGTTTCTTAATTAAGTGTGATCCTAATTTGTTGAATTACTGCCATTTGTCTTGCTCTGTGTTTTTATCTCTTAATGCCTGGCCTGAAACTGGTTCCGGCAGTACTAATTTTCTGCTATTGCCTGCAAATCATTTATATGATATAGAGCTTGTTATGTACTGGCTGTGCATAATTTTTACAGCTTTGTTTTATTTTACCTCCCTTCTTTTGATATTGTTTTTGCATATTCTAAGCATCATCATTTTTTTTTTGTTGTCAACACAGGTTTGGCAACACTGCCTATTTGCATATATCTGTTGCTTTTATCCAGATGCTCAAAGCTCTAAGTATGTGGAAACAAAGTGCAGTATTTAATTACATCTCACGAAATCACTCTATATTTGTAATGACTGGCTATTTATGTTTGGATGTTACAGTGCCAGTGGCAACATTTTTCATGGGTGTTATGTGTGGCACTGATAAAGCAAGGTGCGATGTGTTCTTAAACATGGTGCTGGTCAGCGTTGGAGTTGTTGTTTCCTCATATGGGGAAATTCATTTTAATATAGTTGGCACAGTTTATCAGGTCACGGGCATCCTAGCGGAAGCTCTGAGGCTGGTCTTAACTCAAGTCCTCCTGCAAAAGAAGGGCTTGACTCTGAATCCAATTACCAGCTTATACTACATCGCACCCTGCAGGTAAATTCTCTCTTCCCACCCCTTTTATTTTTGTAATAATTTTTAGTGTCTGCAACTCGTACTTCTTCCGGAAGACCGGGTTTTATCATGATCAACATCCCTTATATATAACTGATATGTTGATTTTTGGCAGTTTCGTGTTCCTTTTTGTGCCTTGGTGTTTACTGGAGAAGCCTGGGATGGAAGTTTCACAGATACAATTCAATTTCTGGATCTTCTTCTCCAATGCTCTTTGTGCTTTAGCTCTGAACCTATCCATATTTTTAGTAATTGGAAGAACTGGAGCTGTCACCATCAGGGTTGCTGGTGTTCTAAAAGACTGGATACTAATTGCCCTTTCCACTGTTGTTTTCCCGGAGTCTACAATAACAAGGCTCAATATAATTGGTTATGCCATTGGTATGAACATTACATATTTTCTTCTGTATCTGAATAAATGTCATTGATAGGTTAACAAAGTTTATGCCATTGATGCAAACCCCTTTTGTTCTCTCTTCAGCTCTGTGCGGTGTTGTCATGTATAACTACATAAAGGTTAAGGATGGCCGTGCTCCTCAGCTGCCTTCGGATAGTATTCCAGAGAGGTTAACAAAGGTCAGTCTTCTCAAATCTAAATAGTTCTTGACGCCATTATCATGTCATAATGTTTAATTATTTGGACTCGACTTTTGTCTCTGAGAACATACTATAATAAAAGCAAAGTATAAAATCTTATGTGGCTTCTCACGTCAATGATCTGTTTTCTCTTGTTAATATAGGATTGGAAGTTGGAGAAGAAGTCATCGGACATATTCATCCCGAATATCAGCAATGATACAAATGGAGGAAGCAACTTCAATAGCTCTGAATTGAACGACGAAGAAGCGCCTCTAGTTCCATTATCAAGGCTATCGCATATGGGACGCCAACACAGCAATTCTACCTCTCAACGTTCGTAGAGACTAGAGATTATAAGATTCAGACGAAAGAAGGAATTGCAGAAAAAAGAGCCAACTCACATGGTCCCTGCCTTCTAAGGTGAAGGTAAGGAAGATTAATTAATTTTTTTGGAAGGGATTCGATTGGTGAACGTTTCAACACTTAAAAATAGCAAATAGCAATGTTATTGTATTTACTTTTGATTTTGTATGCATGCATGCTATGCGTGCAAGATTATCGCAAGCTCGGAGATTGCGTACTTTAGGTGAAAACTTATGAGATGGGATGAGCTTACTTACTCTAATATATATAGCAGATGAGTGAGTGTTTATTTGGATAGACCTGTTCTTTGACCACTATTAGACTGAACCAGTTTTTGATTCTTAAATGTTGCACTGTATTTATTATCATGTTCATAAGTTGATGGCTAGTATCTTCTTCTTCTTCCTCGGAATTTCTTTAAATATTTCGAACGTATGCCATGCCTGCATGATTTTAGTTCCCATGGAGATACAAGCCATAGAAGAAAGAAACTTGTGGATGGAATAATGGTTCATTTATCCAATTGGGAAGAGTTTGCAATGCATATTGGATCCCAGTCATGCATCTCTTTTCTTCCTTATAAGCAAGGTTGTACCAGATGCCTTCTCACCCAAAAGATATTGGAGTGTTTTAAGCATGTTTAATTTCACGCTCTCTTATATATTATACTAATGACATGTAAATTGAGTTAAATTAAGTCGAGTATTTAAAAAAATATTTATATTTAATCATTAAATAGGTTAAATTAAGTTGAGTATTTAAAAAGATATTTATATTTAATCATTAAATAGGTGCTTAGAGTATATACCCTTTATTCTCGTTAGATGCCTAAATTATTTTTCGGACCAAATAAGTACTTAATGCTTCATTTCGTAACTCATTTAAGATTCTTTATTAATTTTTACTGTTAAAGGATACATGTCATCTCTTGAAAATTCTTAAAATTATAATAAAAATTAATAAAATAAAATAAATATTTATGACATAGAAAATTAATTAATTGACTTTCAACCGTGATAAACCTGATAATAAAATAACTTTTATTATCTTTTATCCTTCCATTATTCATTATTCAACTCAACCCAATTCCAAACCTCCCACGTTCATTGAGAATAATTTTTTTTCACGTTCCGTGTTCTTCTGACAGACCATCTCTGAGTGTTCAGTGTTTGGATAGTGCTTTGGAGGTAAAAACACAAACACATCATTTATGTCCTAATGCCTACACCTAGTGGCTAGTGCTGGTCAGGTTCAATCAACTTACAAATATGGAACTAAAATTAATTACTCACCTCGTTCTTCAACCATTTTACATATTTTCGAGTTGCGATGACATACATGGTATCTATATTTTTAGACTTTAACATGTGTGTCGAGACAATAATTCTATAACGAATCACATGATTAAGCTTACTCGAAAAACAAACTTCAAAATTTATATCTCATTATACTCTCTTAGTATATACATGTGGTTCTACTTCATTAAAATTTTTAGTTATCCAAATGTTAATAATTACTCAATTAACTAAATTAATCCATGTGGTTCTCCTTACTGTCACCATCCAATTAGTAGATACATGCCTGCATACAGGTGTAGTATTTGTTTCATTAAACTCGAGATTGCCATTTGCCAATGCCACCTACTCCAGCTCTGTGGGAGGCAAATGGAATCTCTGCATATTACAATAATAATCCATACTCATAAGTACCATCCAATGAAAGTTTCCATTGTTACTCTAATGCATCCCATTTCAAATAGATTTATATTATCTTTTTAAAATTACTGTTCAAACTGAATTAAAATTGATCGTTTTTTCGAATTAACTATTTTTTTAAAATTATTTTAGTTCAAAATAACAGTTTAAATATCAATGAATTAATGACTTTTTCAAATTAAAAATATATATATATAATATGGAAGTAGAGGTGCTATACCGATCCGGTGATTTTGGGTTTGGACTATGTTCACTTTTGGTTCGATTTGTATCAGTTTAAAATAAGTTCAGTTTTAGTCTGAATTTACGATAATTTGGGTTGGGTATCAAATTGGGACTGATCAATATCAAATCAGTTGTTTTTCCATTCGATTAATAGCAGGTCAGATATTTTTGGGTCAATTGAAAATCAGTTCAGACTATCTTGAATTCGGGTAAAAATCGGTGTCAATTTTATTTTAATTCAAATTATTTTAGGTTTTAAATCAAATTCAAATTATTATATTCAGACAAATCTCAAATCTCAAATTAAATAAAATCTATACAGATTTTAAATCTCGAATTAATTTATCACCTCTATATCAAAGTTCTCCCCTCCTCAGCAAAGATTCCTTTTGTTACTCTATAGAGGTTCTCCCCTCCACAACAAAGATTCCTTTTGTTACTCTCAACCTCAACATAAATTTACGACAATTGTTTTTAAAAACCATTCTTAATCTTGTCTTAGTTATTTGTGCTTTTGGTAATAATACAGCACAAGAGGGAACTTTAATGTCTACGTCCAATGGAGATTGGAGTTTTTTTTTATGAAGTTCGAGTAAATAGTCAATTAAATTTAATCAACAGAATAAATTAATTGAAATGTTTCAGTTAACTTAATTTTGATACTTAATTTAGTTCGACTATCGGTTTTGAAAATTTAATTATATATTTAATTAATTTAATCTTAATATAAAATAAGAGATCATTCAATTATAGGTAAAATTATATTTAAATCATCTACTTATTAAAAATTATATTTGAATCACTTAATTATAAATAAAATTACATAAATATTATACTTTTATAACTACACAATTTCAAATCATTTACTTATTAATCGTGGCTTCACTTTAAATTAGTAGTTTTTTTTAATCAACTACAGTGTTACAGTAGTATTTGTTTTAAAGTATACTCTCAACCATTGGAGATTGATCACTCAAATATTATGTTGGCATTATTGGTACTCGAACCTGTGACCTCTAGGAACAATAATCGTTCTCTTAACCACTAAGGTTAGATGGTTTATGCTAAATTAGCGGGTTTAGAATTTAAAGTTTAAGGGTTTATGATTAGAGGTTGTGGTTAGAGTTTATGAAATTAAGAATACGATATATTTTTTTAAGATTTTAGGATTTAGGTTTTAAGATATAAGAAATTAGACTTAGAGTTTAAAATTTAATTTTTTAATAAGAGAAATAAAAAGATATACGATTAAGAGGAATAAGATTTGAATTCCATTTATCCCCGTCTGATCATTTAAACCATGAGAGTCCCCTCCTTCACGTGCCTGAGTTATGCTGTGTCTCGTGCCCCATGTGCTTGTGTGCAGCACAGTCGGCCAAGATAAACAAACCCCACAACCCTTGAAGATAAGACTTTATGAGAAATGAATTAAAAACCCAGCACATAAAATAAGGAAAGGCGATGTTCCCCTCTCTTCAGCCTCATCTACCGGATCTGGACTTGTCTTCGGGTATATAAAGGGGGCTGTGGGTTGACCCAGTGGTTGAAGAAGAAGAAGAGAAAAGGAAATGCAGAAAATCTGCAGAAAACACCATTAATTCAAAGCTTACATAGGAGAATAGGGTTGTTACAGTACCTACACGATACAGGATACAGGATACAGGAGTTGGGTTAAAGCATCAGTCATGGCTTCATGGAAGAAAACGATCGCTTCTCCATTCAAGAAAGCATGTACTTTCTTCAATCAACAACAAAGGGATAAGAAGCCAACAACAGGTATATTTACCACCACCTCCTCCTCCTCCTCCTCCTCAAAATAAGATAGTTATATATTCTCCTATCTTTCTAATACCCAATTATATTTTAATAAAATTATATCTAATATTATATTTTATTTCTATTCTAAATCTTTAATATCTTATTCGTTAAAAATTAATAGACATGATATTCTTTTCATTTTCTCTTGTCTCATAAGAAATATTATGTCAATTAATTCTTAACTATAGGAATACTAAAATAAAAATATAATATTTTATTAAAAAATAATTGGATGATTAAAATAATTATAGGACAATAGATGAAAAATCAAATAATTAAATAATTTATCTTATATATATTGACCAAAAGTAATTTATATTATATATGTATCTTACTCGAGTAAAGAGGTGAAGGTAGAAATTTTCTTCGAGATTGAATTGAATTATTAATTTTTCTATGAAAATGTATTTGCATAATATTATAGCTTTGAGTCTATAATATTTAAATGATTAAAAAAATATTTTTATGATTTTAAATAAAAAATAAGTTTATACATATGTTATTTTATAGATTATAATTTTTTTAGAGGAATCAAAGCATAATTCTAATTGTCTAATCTTTTATTCCAATAAATTAGATTGAAAAAGGTTATTTTATAATAGATTATTATATTATTTAGTTTAAATTAATTAATTATTGAATAAAGTATAAGTATCAATGATTCTATATAAATATGATTATATTATTTTTAGACCTTTTAAATGGTAAAATTAAAAAAAAAAAAAATCAACCGACACCTTGGATTCGATTTTTTTCCCGACCGTGTGTTCCGTGGCTCAACCGATGTTTGTGTTTCAGAGGGCGAGAAGCACGTGATGGATCTTCATGGAGAGGTGATGGCATGTGCGTACGAAGATGTACAAGTCATGTGGTCCATTTTGGACAAGTCCAAATCCACAGCCTGCACCACCAAGCAGTAGATTCCTCCCCCTATCCCTTCTTTTTTGCATGTGACTTCATTGTAGATAACATGATTCGTCCATGTCATCTGGTTCAATGTCATGAACAGACAAATCCACGTGAGGAATTGAAACTCATGGAGAGATTTTAATGATAAACTTTTTTTTCGAGTTATAGAGAATATTACATACGGCAGATAATCATAGTTATTTAATTTATTAATAAACTAGCGTAAATTATATATTATAGAATTTTATTATAAGATAATTCTTTTAATTCAATTTATTTTATTCACATCATTAATATTTAAATCATTAATCTTATTTAAAAGATTTAATGCAAAAATGTGTACACGATAACATAGGAAATAAAAAAAATTCTTTAAAAAATCATACAATCAAAATTTTGTGATAAAGAGTTGTTAAAATTAAAATAAATAATTTAGTATTTACTTCCAAAATTTATATATTCAATCAAATTAACCCTAATTTAACATAATTTAATAATTCTAATCCTTCGTATTTAAAATTTTCTTTTGTTATGAGCTTTAAAATTTTCAAATTTTATTTGAACCATTTTTGATATAACAAAAAAGTTGAGAATGTTTTGAAAAATTGGTTTTTCAAATGAATAAGGAAGAGCATTAATTTGTTCAAATCTTTAATTCTCTTATTCAAATTTTTGTTTAGCAAAGGAGAAGCAATCTCAAAAATAATTTTTTAAGTTAGTTTGATTATATCAAAAAGGGGGAGATTGTTGAGATATTGATTTTGATATAATAATTGAAAAATATTTTGGACTAATTTAAAAAGAATTCAAAAATGATTATTATGTTCAAACAACTTGAAAATAAGTTTGAAAAGTTTTTGAGAAGTTTTAGAAGTGTTTGAAACGTTTTTAAAATAGTCAAAAATTGTGTTTTAAATGAAAGTTTCGAAACCTTCTGTAAAAGGTTTCGAAACCTCTCACGGCAATCTCAAACATTTCGCTACTAGAATGAAAGTCTCGTAACTTTTAACAAAAAGTTTAGGAACTTTAGTAGAAAAGTTTCAAAACCTTGATAAAGGTTTTGAAACCTTAGACCTGTAACGGTTATATTTTTTGAATTGTTTAAAGGTTTTAAAACCTCTGGTAAAGGTTTGGAAACAGTTTTGCAAAAGTTCGAAAGCTCTGTAATGGTTTCGAAACCTCTGTGCAGGTGAAAATTTAATGTTCAACTTTATGACTTCCCAACGGCTCCAAAATATCCCCAACGGTCATAAGCGGCTAGAATATGATTTCACGCTATAAAAGCATGCTTGGGACACTTGAAGATGGTTAGAGACAACATCCAAGAAACATGATTAAGAGAAATTGAGTTTAAATCTCCATTTTCCTTTTCTCTTGTACATAGTCTTAAGAGAGTGATTTTCTTGTAAATATTGTATTCTCTTGTGAGCTTAATTGTGTAAACATCCACCTTTGTGAGGTACTTAGTTTACCAAACAAATCCCTTTGTAAAAGGAGAGATTCTAGTTTAGCCTTAGATAAAAACTAGAGTTGGTTCTATCTTAGCCAAGTCCAAAAGATAGGGTTGTGACGGTTATCCCTTGAACCGGTAAAAAGGTTGAGTTCATTAGTGAATTGGTTGAAATCCTTAGTGGTGTGCTAAGGTAGTGGATGTAGGCGTGACTGAACCACTCTAAAATCCTTGTGTTCTTTGTCTCAATCTTTCAATTTTAACAAATTCAACCGAGCACCAAAAACAACACTCTTGACGGTAATCGGTGATCGATTCGAGCTTGCGCATCAAGCCTAACAGTATCTCTTAAACTCGTCTTTCAAACTTTTTACTGTTCAAAATCGACATCTCTTGAATCTGTCTTCAATCCACTATTTAATCTTCAATATTTTAGAAAATAATTTCTTATAATCAATATTTTGAGAATTCGTTTTTCCATCATCACTATTTATGTAAATTTTTTCCGTAGTCCAATGAGACTGATTTACCTAGATAATTTTATTTGAAATTTTTTAATTGTTTAAAATTTTACCTTTATTAATTTTTATCAATGTACATAACACATGATTTGAGTGAATGAATTTTTTATATATAAGATTTCAAATTTAAAATTATTTAAATAATATTAAATTATTTTTATTTAATTTAACCTCTTAAACAGTTTAATCTATAAATATATAAACTTATTTAGATTTAAAACTCGATACAAATACTATATTGTGTTCGAATAAAACGGTAAATGAAACAAAGACCCGACCATAATTTTGCCGTCTTCTCAAATGTTTTAAGAAAAACCTCATGATTACATGTCCTTGCTATAAATGGATTAAGAAAAAGTGTGGCGATTAAAGCAAAGTATGGGCTTGTAATGATAAGAAATTAAAAATTGATCCATTTAATTAAAATAATTAAATAAATTATCTTATTTATTGTAATTATCCCATAACATGTATCTAATTTGAATCTGATTTAGACAAACAACCGGAGTGGGTACTGGGTATAGAGAAAATCGTAAATTCCCGGGAGAAGAAGACAAAACCGAACTAGAGGAAGGCGAAGAAGCCGTCATCGGAAACTTACTCCGATCGACACTCTAATAGGAGGCATTACTTAGTCCTTGATTCACTGTAAAGCGATGGGAATTTCACCGGCGGTGAGTGGGAGCCCGGCAAAGGAGCAGCAGGCCGCAGGAGTAGGGATTCTCCTCCAAATTATGATGCTCGTCCTCTCTTTCGTCCTTGGACATGTCCTTCGCCGCCACAAATTCTATTACCTTCCTGAAGCCAGCGCCTCTTTGCTTATCGGTTAGTTGAACTTGATTTCCCTCTTCGTTTATCTTTCTTCCTTAATTTTCAGTTTCATTCGTTACAAAGATCGTCTTTCTACTAGGTTTGATCGTTGGTGGACTTGCTAACATCTCTGACACTGAAACAAGCATCAGGTCCTCCGTTTCTTTCCCGTTATCGTTATTTATCATTATATATTATAGGGTACCATTGATTTCATTTCTTTTTCCTTGCAGGGCGTGGTTCAATTTCCATGAAGAATTTTTCTTCCTGTTTCTCCTACCTCCAATAATCTTATATCCTTAATTCTGTTCCCCACAAGTAAAACATCTGATTCTTAGATTTTCTTTATTGATTGTTTTTCCTTGACTTGGTTTCGGGCACTCAATCAGGGTTCAGCTTATCACCTGTAAGTACTAAGTAGTAGTATAAACTGTGTTTTAACTACAAGTAACACCATGCATTACACGCTTAGTTCTCACCTCCTTTTGCCTATTTTTGCAGAAACCCTTTTTCTCTAATTTTGGAGCCATTGTCACATTTTCTATTCTAGGGACTTTTATAGCTTCAGTTGTTACAGGTGTTTTAGTGTGAGTATTGTTCATTATAAAGACCACTATTTTCCTTGATACAAGAACAAGGGTTTTCCCTCTTTTTTTCTTCACTGTCTTGTAATCACGCCACATATGTGCAGATATATTGGTGGTCGCACGTACCTCATGTTCGGACTTCCTTTTGTTGAATGCCTAATGTTTGGTGCTCTTATCTCAGCAACGGATCCTGTTACAGTTCTTTCCATATTTCAGGTCAGTTTTTTATGCTGCCATCCTGGCTATCTATCGTGGGTGGGTCAGAGTTAAACAAAAACATAATACTAGAATACATGTTGTACATCACCCTCAACACCAAGTATGCTAAACCTTTCTTTCAGCTGCTAACCGTGGACATTTACCTTGAAAAAGGAAAGTCATAGATACGCTCAATTCCCTAATAGCCCTTGCTCTGTAATTGATTAGCTATTTAAGTTTTGCGAATACTTACGGTAATCCTAACCTTCTATTACTACTGATTCTTTTGAAGCTTTTCTGTTGTTTTCTTTTACTAGTCCATCACATAATGTGCCTTTTGTTAATTTTAACAAGATATCAGTTTGCTGTTGCAATGACACAGAGATATCTGAGTTTTGTTTTTTAGTATTTACATAGTTGTAGTATCCAAACAGTCAACATAACAAACCATTGCACTTCAACTTTTAGACCTTGAATCCATGTATATGATCTTAATTGCAGGAACTTGGCACTGATGTGAACCTTTATGCTTTGGTCTTTGGAGAATCTGTCTTAAATGATGCTGTAAGTTTTTGTAGCATGTTGATTCCTTCTTTTCTGTATTTAACATCTTTTTTGTGCATGCACAATATTTACTGGATGAAATGGTTCTTTATGTAGATGGCAATATCTTTGTACAGGTATGTGATGTGCTTGCACTTGTCCTCTGATTGGATTGGTTAGTTTGGTTTTAAATTAAAGTTTTTTTCTCTATGCAGGACAATGTCCCTTGTGAGAAATCATGCATCCGGACAAAACTTCTTCATGGTGGTTGTCAGGTTTCTTGAGACCTTTGTTGGTTCTATGTCTGCAGGTTTGTCTTATTTTTTGGTCTTGCTGAGTCTGTTTCTCATTTATTATGAGCTACTTACTAATTAATCTTTTTGATTGCAAAAAGAAGAGGAAGCATGTTTTGTTAGGCTTCATCATGCATGTGAATACTTGCTTAAAGTTCATTTTTTGCCTTCTTTCAATCCGACATAGTTTGATTTATCTCTATCTGAGTTTTCGTTCATATCGCTAATTGCTTCGCAAGTATCAAATAGCATATGTTGAATATACAAATTGCGGGAATGTCTTGCTACTGCTTCCTTCATGTTTAAATTTCTCTATCGGTACTGACCATTGTCTAAATCTTGTCACTTGTTGAACCAATTGCCACTTTTCTCCATCCAAATGGGATAGTTAATAGAATTTTCCTTATTATAAAATCTTAACAATACCCATGTAATTTTGGTGTATCCAGTTGGTTTTACCTAGATCAGAAATAACATTTACGATTGAACATACAATAGTCATGTTTTTTATAGAGTAAATCTTTACTCTTTCATTTGCTCTCTAGAGCTGTGCTTGAGAGAAAGCCTTGTTGGTGAATGATGAGAAAGTGACTTTTCCCGCACAAATTGATCCCTCTTAGCTTAGCTCGCAGAATACCTTAAATTCAATGTACAAACAAATTTGTTGTGTCCGGTTTGATGCTGCACCTGGTATAATCTATCTTCCAGTTCTCCAAACAAACATCTTTAGCTGTTTTCGGGATTTTTCTCTCCAAACAATCTATTATTGAGGGTCCAAGGAGCCAACAATCCCAAGGGAATCATCACCATTTCCTTCTGACCTACTTTTAGTCCGTTCTTATAAGTTTGTTTGAAACCCAATTATACAAATAGGATATGTACTCTTAATGCTTTTATTCTTAATTTGTTACTTCATAGAGTTGACCTTGCGCAAGTGTGCCACTTTTGGGTGCGTTTTCTTAAACGTGGAGTCCAATTTTTGTATAAGTTTTTATGTGCAAGAGAAACATGAAGAGCCTTTTAAACCTGTCCTTAATTTTCTGGATGTTGTTTTAGTCAAAAGAATGACTGTTGCAGTAAACTTGAATTATGGGCAGAACAATGACTGTTGCAGTAAACTTGAATTATGGGCAGAACAATGACTGTTGCAGTAAACTTGAATTATGGGCAGAACTCAGACAAGAGTTGACAAGTTGCAATTTTAACTGTGATTTGAAGAATCATGCTGCTGGGCACTGATGGCCAATCAATATCTTTAAACCTTCTAAAAGATTATTCAATCTAGTGAATGTTATTATTTATTTGTTATAAAGAAAACCAAATGGAAAGACAATAAGTTCAATCTAAATTTTGGCAGAGTTACTTTCGAATAACTTATGGATTGGTATTCTATCCATTCCATACTTGTATGTCCTTTTAATCACAAACACTATGATGTCTTCTTTGTTGCTCTGCAGGTGTAGGAGTTGGATTTGTTTCTGCTCTAATATCCTTTCTGATCAACTTTATATATAAATACTATTTTTAATACTATAAATTTCAAGATATTATTTATGTACCTTTAAACCTTAACTCCTAGAACCTCTTTAAGTATGCTGGATTAGATGTTGACAAGTAAGTATTGCATTTGCATCTTTTGGTTTCTTTATCAAGCTTCTTAGCATTCAAAACTTTTGAAAATCCCTGACCGTGAGCTCTTTCATCATGCTCTTCTCAGTCTTCAAAACTTGGAGTGCTGTCTCTTTGTCCTTTTTCCGTATTTCTCGTAAGAAATTTTATGGCCCTATACATTTTCTTTTCCCCTACCTTTGATATTTAATGGATTCATGGGGCAGTTAATAATGAAAATATTTTGCCTCTCTAGGTATATGCTTGCGGAAGGAGTCACCCTCTCTGGTATTGTGTCAATATTGTTCACAGCAATTGTAAGTGAACTGGTAATGCCGATTGAGTAGTATGCATTGCAGGCTGATGCAGCATGATGAACAATTTCTTTGTTTTAGGTGATGAAGCACTACACATACTCAAATTTGTCAGAAAATTCTCAGCGATTTGCATCTGCCTTTTTTCACTTAATCTCATCACTGGCTGAGACGTTTACGTAAGGGAGTTCTATATATGTGATGTTAACTGATAGCTTTGTGCATGTGGTAACTTCCCATTTTGAAGATTGTTTCTTTCAATTTTTCCAGATTTATTTACATGGGTTTTGATATTGCAATGGAAAAGCACAGCTGGTCGAATGTGGGATTTATCTGTTTCTCAATTGTATCCTTATTACCACCACCACCACTGTTATTGTTGTTGTTATTATTTGTGAATGTAGGTTTGGTGGCTGCATTGAGTTTCCATTGTCTTTGTTATTCCTTTACTTTCTTCATAATAATGTCAGTTATTTATTATAGTTGCCAGGTAAATGAGATTTATTGATCTTTCAATTTTTATATCCCATATTATTGATGGACCACATGTATAATAATTAATGCAGTTGTGTAATTGAATCTTTAGGGCGGTCAATGTCTTTTCTTGTGCATATCTGGTCAATTTGTTTCGGCCTGTACAACAGAAAATACCTTCAAATCACCAAAAAGCACTCTGGTATAGTGGTAAGAAAAATCCTAGTTTTAACCTAGTTGATTTTATATTACCTTCCCAAAGTACTAAATCATTGTTAAATTCATTAGGCCTTCGAGGAGCAATGGCTTTTGCTCTTGCTCTGAAATCTGTTCATGATCTTCCAGAAGGACATGGTCAGATTATATTCACTGCAACAACTGCCATTATTGTTTTGACGGTATGGTTGAAGAACCTTACTTTTAGATTAATAAGTTATTGATCGAAATAGACTGAAAAATAATTTTCAAATTCTGTAAGTGAAAAATAAGCTATTGCTTACATCTGAGGGCAGTAGTTATAAATACATCACAGTTTGATTTGTCCTAACTGATACTTGTCCTTTCAATAACTGTTCTTATTTCTCAAAATGTCACAGGTTCTGTTAATTGGAGGATCGACAGGTTCAATGCTGGAAGCTCTTCAAGTTGTGGGAGATGACCATGATGGTCACTTAGGTGAAGTAAGTTTCACTAAAACTTAGTCTCTAAATTTTATATATTAAATAGGAAAGTGAGCTCACACCTAAATTGATGAGAATCAAGTCAGACGGCAATTGTGTTTTGTTGTGAATTTCTTTATATAAAAGAAAATCTGGGTTAGACTTTAGAGTAAACTTGTGTGATTTTAGTGTCGGTTGTACTGACCAATAATTTTGTAGCAGAGCTTTGAAGCTAATAATGGATACGTCCCTCCATCTTACATAGAAGATGGATCATCCGGAAACAGGTTTAAGATGAAATTAAAAGAGCTCCACCAAAGGTAATACATTGATGTTTCTTCCCTTTTAGTACGGGTTCTACAAACAGGGTTTGAACCCTGGTTTATGGGATACCAACAATAGGCCTTAACCACTGCTCCCTTATGTTGTTGGCTATGCAGTTTTTTTAACCCCAGACATTTACTGACTGATCATTGAAATTCTTTCATTTCATTGAATTTAAACCATATTTGACCTTGCAGAACATCATCATTCTCTGCATTAGATAAGAATTACCTCACCCCATTCTTCACAACCCAGAATGAAGATGATGATGAAGAAGATGGTAAATTTTACCTCATTCTTTTCATTTTATGCGATGTATATTGGTAAATTACTATATACACTGACGGTGGAAACCACAAATGCTTTAGTTTTAGGGTTTATGGTTTAGGGATTGTGGTTAGAAGTCAGGGTTTATAAGTTAAAACCTAAATTATCACAATGTTACCCTAAAATTTAAACCTTACCCTCTAAACCCTAATTCCAACCCTAAACCATAAATTCTAAACTCCTACACTTAAACCTCTAAACTGGATCCCTAAACTCTACATAGTATTGAATATAAATCCTATATATAATATTTCTCTGCTTTATTTTTATGACAATGTGGTGTAAATCTAACTGTATTGGAAATTTTTAGATGAGCCGATGCCCAGTTCTAGAAGGGAGGGTTTCACGGCCAATAGATAGTCCTCAAAAGCCGCTACAACGAGGTAACACCGTACATACACATGAATTTCAATGCAGATTGTCTGGGAAAACTTGAGCTGCACATGTTAGTATCTTATTATTGATCTGCATAGAAATTGTAGATGTTGGGGTTCATAAGAGTGTATGTATACTAAATGTTGATGTATTTCATTTCAAACCAAAAAAAATGTAAACTTATCCGACAAATGTGCCGATACTGGATTTGTAACGGAAACCTTTTGACCTTACTCTTTGTACATCGTTGGTGTCGGTATGAGTACCATATCGATCACAATGCGAGGAACAGATCACAGAACAAGACCCATAGTAAATGTTGATCTCTGGCATTACCAGTAGTCTCCACAAGAAACAGTACCCATCATAGAAATGATGAACCTATAGGTATGCAAATTCGAAAGCCAAATGGCAGTCGCCGGACACTGTTGTTGATACCGCCATTGGCAACTCGACTTTTGGGAGCTAACAAGAATTCGAACAAAGTTAAAAATGGTACATTGATGAAAGAGCAAGTAAACCTTACCCGTCCACTCACGGAAAATATACAAGAAAGTTCGAGTTTCAAATTTCAGTTGAAAGCTTGAAGAAGCAACAGGAAGCTTCTTCTTCAGCTCTTGTTTACAAGAAAATATACAAATATTGAACCGTTATTTTCTCCCTTCCACAGTTTCGAAATAAGCGCGGGAAAACTTTTCAGAATCCGACACGATATAGAATGGAAAAATCATGGGATAATTTGGTATAATGTTATTAAAAAGTAGGGTCGATAAAACTTGATTCAACGCGAAAAAATTAATTTTTTTTATATAAAAAATTGAGTTTTAAAATAAAATTTTGAAAAACTCAAAATTTTTATGGTAAACTATTTCGATAGTCACCTAATTAATTAAAATATATAATTATCTTGTTATATAAACTATTATTAAAAGTTTTTTTTATAGGTAATAAAAACCTGAGCCACGTGCCTTACCCCTCAAGAAGTCCCAAAATTTACACAATTATCCATTATAGATTATTGTTTATTTGCAGACTATAAATAAATGTTTCCTTCACATTATTTTACAGGTGTTACGCTCACAGGTCTCATCTGCCACCTCAAAACCCTAAACAAACAAACCAGAAAATCAAAGAATCAAGATGATGAATCACAGATCTCAAAGACCACGCCATGGAGATGGAGTTGTCAAAACAAGATGTTGATGTAATTGACAGTATTTAACAGTGTTGTATCTTCTTTTGGGGGGGTATATTTTCATGGCTTCAGCTTGTGTCAACAACATCGGCGTTTCGACGGAGAGTTTTCAGTTGGGTTGGTTAAGTCCTCGGATTTCGTTCAGTCGGGAAGATGAGGAGGAGGAGTCGAAGAAGTTGCCGGCGGATACTGACACGAAGGAGAACCAAGAGGTTCCGGCGGGTGAGTTTGAGTTTAGGCTTGAAGACCCCGTCGGGATGCTTCCGGCAGATGAGCTTTTCTACGACGGTAAACTCATGCCTCTACATTTCTCCGCCGTGAAACAACAACAAGATCAACATCGGCATCAGCATCAGCATCCTCCTTTGAACGCTATTAGATCCCGCGAAACTTCAAATTCTTGCCGGGGAATAGAAATGGAGGTTTCCGGGTCGGATCATTACTTGTTTTCTCCCAAAGCACCGACGTGTTCCAGCCGGTGGAGGGAACTTCTGGGGCTTAAAAAGTGTTCATCAAACACTAACAATAATCAACAACAACAGAAACAGCGGCCTTCTTCAAAATCAGAATCTCCGAACAGTAAAATCTCGTTATTATCTAGTAATAACCCGAAATCTCTCAAGCTTTTCCTCCATAGAAGCTCGAAATCTACTTCTTCCTTGGATTCTTCGTTGAGTCTTCCATTGTTCAAAACCTCAGATTCGGAATCAGTCTGGATATCTTCATCGAGATTATCCCTTTCGTCTTCTTCATCATCAGGCAATGAACACGACGATCTCCCTAGGCTGTCACTCGATTCCGATAAACCAAGCCCCAATCCTTTTGCTCCCTCTAGAACCCTAAACCCAAACAAAAACCCATCGAGAATGAGGATGGTTAAGCCCAGACCTGGGTCCGCGTCCGACGGTAATCAAACAATAGCCAGTTTGGCTCGAATGGGTCGGAGTCCGATCCAGAGGGAACCGTCGACAAGTCAGGGACTTTCCGACGACAGTCCGAGAATGATTTCTTCAGGGAAAATCATATTTCAAAGCCCGGAAAGGAGTTCAAGCAATCCAAGCAGCTTCCATGGCGGTCCGAGGTTTAAACAAAGGGGAATGGAGCGTTCATATTCAACAAACGTTAGGGTCACACCGGTCCTCAACGTCCCCGTTTGTTCATTCCGAGGATCTTCGAAATCTAGTTCCGTTTCCAGGTTCGGAAACCTGTTATCGTCTTCCCCACTCAAGAATCCATCGGGAACCAACAAAGGGCATCCAATTAACATCAACAGAAACAAAACAACGGATCGAAATCACTGAAACAACATGCAAAAGACACAGATTTGGTAACAAACAGAATCACTTCTTTTCAAGTATTTAAATTAGTAATCAATTGTAGTACTTAATTCATCTGCTGTTTATGAGATTTTATGTAATGGGGTTCTTAATTTTGAGCAAACAAAAAACATTGTAGAATTTAGATGTAATGTAAATACCCTCTCTTTATCCTCATGTTCATCATTTTTCTTCAAACTATTTTTTAGTTTTGTTTATTGGTGTTGAATTTGATCTGAAAAGATACGGAATCTCTGGGTTTCGTTGTTGTTTTTAGTTTTGGGGAATCCACGCGCGGGAAAAGGCGCGTCTCAGGTTTAATTTCAGTATCCTTGGTAATAGTCATGTTGAGCTTCTCTAATTTGTCTCTTTCGATAAATATTTTATAGATAAAATATATAAATCATTGTTAAATTTTGTTTTGTATTTATTTTAGTTATTAAAATTTTAATATATTTAAATTTTATATATTGATTTTTTATTAATTATCTAATATTGTTGTGATATAGAATAAAAATAAAAAATTAATGGATAAAAATATAAAAATAATTTAAATATTTTATTTATATTTTATTTGCTCTCCAATAAAAATAAAAGAAAATTATTTGATTTTTTTTCATTTTTGTTGTTTTATTATAATGGAATTTTGGAAATGATGCCTCATTTTTTTGGACTGTATCAGACTTTCCCGCCTACTTTGCTACAGATTTTTTAGCCTTTTTACCACTAATCAATTATTATTTATTTAATTATATAATAATATTTTTTTTCATTTATTATCTAACTAATTCATATTACATATTGTATGATCCACGTAATTTAATTATTTAAGTAATATAATATATAAAAATTTTGAAATATAAAAAGTGAAATATTCATTATTTTTTAATATCTTTTCTTTATTTTTGTATTTATATGAATTTATTTTTATATTAAAAAAATCACATTATTTGTTTCATTTTTTGTCATCTTATCTTGTTTCTAAATTTAGTAAAATAAGTTTTTAACATGACATTAGATTATTTGACTTGAAACTACTTTCCACCTTATCAGGATATGATTTTTATTTATTTTTATTATCATAATAAATAATTTTTTTTGATAAACTTATAATAATAAGGATCAGATAAAGAATATTAATCTTATATCGAAAAAGGAAAATAATATTTTATAGTGATATTATATATTTTGTTAGATATATATTTTAAGAAAAGGGTACTAATTCCGTTACAAGTGATATTAGAGCAACTCTTTAAATGTTTTATTCCATGTTGAACGCACATAAGTAAAGTAAACAGGATGAACAATCGTGATAATTAACCAATCACAAAAGCGAAAGCTAGAAACGAGGGTGTTATTGGTTGAGTGAAGAAGAATACCCTACCTAAAAACTGGCAAAGAACATTAATCTTATATAAAAAAGTCTTAGGGGTATATAAAAAGTAACATTGTATATCTTATCAAATATGTCTTATAAAAAAAATAATCTCGTGATAATAATTATCGGCTGCTATCTATTTTTTAAAATCATTATTGTTAAAATTAATTAAATTAAATCTTGATATTTTTTTTTTTGTTTTCAACCCTTTCGATTTTAATATTAATAAATTAAACCTTAACTCTTCTAATTTAAAAAATTAATTACTTATAAAATTTATTCATCTAAAAATTAATTAATCTATCTTATTATATAGTTTAATCTCGATTTTATCATCCGTTAGAAGTTTAATCCTTATTGTAAGAGTTAGGTAAAACAATTCATTCAAATTTAAGGACATTTATTAAATTATACCAAAATTTTCTCAAGTACTTGGAATTTGGAAACTAAAAGATAGAATTAATATATATTTATATTTAATGATGAGTGTTTTTAAATGTTAATTAAAAGCCAAATGGTAGGAGATGGCAGGGGAAGGCAAACCATAGGGTTTAGGCATAATTTGGTGGGTTAATAAGACATGTATTTAATATTTATATTTTGTTCTAGATTCATCATTAATTTTTTATTATTTTTTATTTTTGAATTTATATTAATATGATAATGATAGAAATTAAAATTTTTTAGATGTGTTTTAATTTTAAAGTTTACGAATCTAATTTAAGGCGTAAGATTTAAAAGTTTAAAGTTTTATAATTCAGAGATATTAGTTAGAATTTAGGGTTTATATGTTAACGAAATTAAGTTTCAACTTATAAAGAATAAGTTCTAAGACTTGAGCCTTAAATTCTAAAAAAAAATTAAAATTTTAAATTCATAAATCTTATGATTTAAATTAAATATTTAACTCTAAAAATGATATATATATATAAACTTTTAATTTTTATTATTATATAAAAATATTTATGAAAAAAATAAATTATTTTAATAGAAATATTATTAAGATATAAATTTTAATGATTTAAAGCGACTATCTATATAATAATTCACGTGTACTTTATATTTTTTTGTATATTTTTATTGAAAAACTATTTTTTCTCCCTTAAATATAAATTTATCATTTTAAAATTTTATAAATTAATCCCTTAACATAAATTTTTACGTCCATCTCTGATTATTACATTACCCATATTCTTTGTTCTTGTGTTGGTAATTGTTTGGTATTGTATTAAATGTAATTTATTTCGCCCACACTTACATTAAATATTCGATTCTTAACAAATGTATTTTTTTTAATTTTTGACTTAATTCGTTCAGAAACTTCGAAATATCTCTTATAAGTGAATTTAATAGGGTTTTTAGATAAATAAAAAAATAATTCATATCGAATATAATATTTAAAGTTCATATTTCGTCCTTATAAACTTAAACATAAACTTTTTACTAACAAAATTTTATATATTTTATGAAAAATTTTATATATCAACATTATTGTATAATTTATTATAAATAATTTTATGAAAAATTCTACAACGGGCGTCAAACACCGCTGAATATCATTAATGATGAATACCGTTGAACACTATTAAACTGTTTAATAAAAATTAAAATTTTTAAGGACGGAACATATAATTATAATTTTTTTTAAAATAAATTTTTATTAAATTACTTTTTATATATTATTTTATTTTTAAATACTTGAATAAAACATTAATTTAAATTAATTTAAAAATAAAAATCTTAAACTCCAAACCCTAAAACCAAAATCACTAAACATTAAACTCCAAACACTAAACCCTAAAACTAAAATCCAAACCCTAAACACTAAATCTAAACCATAAAAATTCTAAACCCTAAAATAACCTAAAACCTTAAACTAATTTTAGGTTTAGGGTTTGTGGTTTATATTTTTATAGATTTAAATTTTTTATTTTAGGGTTTAAGGGTTATGGTTATATATTTAGAGTTTAGAGTTTAGGGTTTTATTATTTAGTGTTTAGAGTTTATGATTTAGTATTTTGAAATTTAGGGTTTAAGGCCTAGTAATTTTAGGCCTTTGAGTTTAGGGTTTTAGGTTTTTGATTTAATATTTTTTATTTTTTAAATTAAAAATAATTTATACTAAATATATATATATATAATTTATTTTAAATTTTATTTTAAATAATTTGAAATTATATGTTTAGTCTTTAAAATTTTTGACTTTTATTAATTAGTTTAATAGTGTTTTACGGTGTTCAACATTAATAATGTTCAACAATATTCGACGCACGTGGTAAACTCATCCTAATTTTATATCCTACTATAAATAGAAAGATATTATTTCTGACACTCACATAGCTATTGGGACAAAGAAGATATTTAGTCATTTCAACAATTTGTAAACATGCATGTAATAAAAAAAATAACAAGTTAAGAAATAGTTATTGTGATTTTTCATTAAAAATACATGGTAAAATTTGATATATATATTTAAAATTTTAAAATAAAGAAATTCAAATCACTCCTTCAATTATTTGTTTTTTAACTTAAGAGCGTATTTCTTTTTTTTAAAAAAATCAATTATTTTTAATTTTTTATATTCGGTTAAGTCTTTGACTAAAAATTTAAATTAGTAAGTTACTCAATCAATTTAAATAATTAAATTTTGATAATTTTTAGACATTACTGACACAAGTTACACTACAGTTCTATCATATTATATTATAATTTTTTTAAAATATTTTTGTCTTTTATATTTTTAAATTTTTTTTAAAGAATTTCTTAAATAAAATAAAAATATATAAAAATATAAAGTGAAAACATTATGACATGACACACTATATAAAAAACCCAGAAATTTATTAAAATATAATTGTTAAAATTGATCAAAGAACTTAATTGAATAAAATACTTAATTCAAAAGTTTAAATGAATGTATAAAAATTTAGAAACTTAATTAATTTTTTTAGCTTGTTACACTATTAAACTTATCTTTTATTGTATAAATCTTTTTAAAATTTATTTTTAATATAATTAAAATGTTATCGTAAATTTATAGGCGAGATAAAATATCAATAATGATTAAAATTTTATTACACTCTTAAATAAAAAAAACGTAAATTCAACATTAAAATAATAACAATTGTCACAAACTTTAAATATAAACTGTGAAAATGAAAATTCTAAAGAAAACACAAGTCTGAAAACAACTTTTTCATGTTAAAAATAAAAATTTTATTATTTAAGAAAATTCTACAACGTACGTCGAATACTGCTAACACCATTAATGTTGAATATTGTTAAACGCCATTAAATTAATTAATAAAAATTTAAAATCTTAAAAACTCAACATGTAATTAATAAAAGTGTGATAAACTCAACATATAATTAATAATTTTATGATTAATCCTTTAAATTTATTTAATATTTGGTGGTGCAAAACTGCAGATGTTTTTAATCCATTACAATATATCTTTAATTTTTGAGAAATAATATCACTGTTATTATAAAAAAAATTAAACAATTTAGGTTCTCCCTGATAAACATACATGGTTTTAAGACAGACCAAACCCTCGTTGCCTGGAGGGACCATCTAAGCGAGTAGGAGTAGCCTTGTAATAAAATCACATTAAGATTAGGTAAGTTCGAGTGGGTAGCAGTAGCAACACTATTAATCTAGAAATTGAGATTAATTCAATTATTTAAAGTTTTTAATTTTAATTCAATCTTGGCCAAGTTACTGTTCTAATGTCTGAAGTTTTTATGTCAAACTGCAGTGAGCAGCGGTTAATGTTATGTCTCCCGAGTGTACAAATGCTGGATCGACAGCTGAACGAGAGAGCCTTTGGATCAACACATATCAAAATGCAGCACTAACATATATAACATAAACATTCTTCAGCAGAATCAGGGGAAACAGAAAAAGGATGACAAAAAATAAATTCAAAGGATCGAATCAAAAGCTTCGGCATTCCGGCAGGAAAAACTGATAATTATACCTCCCTCCCTGTAATGCTACAATTGCCGGTAACTGGTGTGCCTGCTACACTGCACAGTGACGACTATTCCAAGGGTGGACAAGACGGGATCCATCTGGCCTTGTTGGGAAATAATAGCCGGGAACACAGTTTACCTGTACATGCTAACCAAATCTCCATACCAGAAATTTCACAACAGAGCATCAAATAAGCTCCAATAATATGGGATGGACCCAAGGAAAGGGAAAACGTCCTAACAAGTTTCTATCATAATACACATAGGCCCACTTCGATGTTCGACCAATATAAGGGGAAAAAACACAGGTAATAAAACTAAAATCTCAAAGGAAATGGATCTTTACTTGAAAAGTAGATCACCTGAATCACAGTTGGTGCTCCATCATAACCACATTTGTGTGGAACAGTATAGCTAATTGAATTTCTTTCGGCCCTTGGCATTACTTGCTCCATATCGTGTACTTCGACTGTTGCTGTCTCGAACATATTTGAATTGGAACTTCTTCTAGGTAGTGGTTATCTATCACGACTGTTCTACAAGCATAGACCGTTGAGAGAGATCCCAAAGCTGCTTTTTCTGCTGGTCATTAAGGTGGGGTAAACAGGCTTGTAAGAGATCAACCGGCATTTCTCTTTTAATAGCTTTCGCAGCATCTGATTCATCAAGTGCCATATTTGGTTTGGCCTGCATTCGCAAGGACTGCATCACGGTATCGTATTTGTTTATACAATACTTGGTAAGAAGGTTAAAGAATTCATCAAATGAGGCCTTCCAAAGGGATAGATTCGTCGTATTATAATTGCCAGCAGCTCTAGAATCAGTCATGAGTTTTGTTGCCCTATCAAGAATAGACTTCAGAATAAACAATGCCCCATCTCCAGCTGGATTTCCAATGGGACGGAGAGGGGGCTGTTCCGAGGAGCAAACAACAGATGCAAGGCATACACTAAGAGCACGGAGATCCATTTCATGCACACAAGAGGAAACAACCCTTGCAAGTTTAATAGTAGTTTCAGCAGCTCCTGGATCAGAGGGAAGGCCTCCAAACAAGAACCTTAAATGACGGAAAATGGACATGCAGACAACTCGCATGAGCTCACATCCTGGAGGAAGAAGCAGAAGGAACCTTGCAAGCAGCTTCCGGCCTTTGGGGAGGGAAACTATCCGCAAAAACACAAGATCACCCTTCTGAGTAAGCTCATCTGTATGGCCGTTCTTACCAAGTGGGTCAGCCAACTGAAGTGATGTAGCCAGCCCCTCCAACAAAGCCTGTCGTCTTTGTCTCAGTTGGGATCCTCCATCCTGCAACTGATTAAACTGTAAAAACCTATCAATATCATCTATATCAAGAAGAAGGCATAGACCATCCTCTATTGTAACTCTGGCAGCAAGCATAGGTTCATGTTCCAGGGGCATATCAGAAGCTTTTTGATCATTGTTGGTCACAGAAGATGAATTTGGAGGGTCAACTTCAAGAAGAGGGCGAGGCCTGCGAACTGAAGAGAAAGGAACCCTCCCAAGTGCATCAACCTGGAGAAAAGCATGAGGCTCAGAATTCGAACGTGCTCCGGGAGGAAGATCCCTAATCTGAGTCGGGCAGAAATGATGTCTCAACTTAGCCCCACCGGATTTTCTTGCAAGGCAAGCCTGGTGGTAATAATCATCCACATAAGGGTCATTACTGTGGGTTGCAACATGCTGCATTCTAACAATGCCCTCGATCTCATCACTTGACATGTATTTGGATCTAAACTGAGGCCATCCATGGTTGCTCTTCAGTCGACCACTGTCAAAGCCCTGCTGAGAAAACTGCCTACCTTTCTGAGCTGAATTGACTCTTTGATCTCTCAGATCACTGATGCCAAGTATAGCTTCAGCCTTGTTCATTAGAGGTGGGGAAGGAGGAAGATGAGGATTAAATATTTGTGACTGAATCCCTGAAAAATGGCCAACTGAAGACTGAGCAGAATGCTGCAGTCTCTGCTGGTGCAACTGCAGCTGTGGCATTAATTGTGGTGGAACTAAACCATTTTGATGAGATAACTGTTGTCGCAGCATATTGTTCAAAACAGTGGAATCATCTCCATACTGGCTCCCCCATTGATTACTAACAGACAGGCCAGGAGCAAATTGAGGAATATTCCCACGATAAGGTGGCCCATGGTGTAAGCCGGGTGGTTGAAGCTGAGAATTTGAGAAGGCAGAGAGGTTTGGCGAAGATGCCATCTGTGTCCCACCAACCATATAAGGAATATTTAGTGTCCCATATGTTGGTTCACTAGAGAAATGTTGATGGTATTGATGTTGTTGTTGCTGAGGCTGCTGCTGCTGCTCGGGATATGAGGATGTCCTGTAGAGATGCTTTGAGTCCAAATTGGCCAAGGGTTGTGATGACCACTGTTTCCCTTTGGGAATATTTCTAGTTCCAAATGGCCGCTGATCAAGCCAGTAAGGAAATTCCTCTCCGTGTGTCCATTCGGCGGCGGATGAACCTACAGCAACATAATAAAAATGTCAACTATATAGGAGCCTCATCAAATGTTAAAACCAAAGGGTTTCTACCAAATAACTTGATCATAATCTTGATAAACCTGACCGACATTTTATCATTTCTAGTTATTCTAGCTATGGAATAAACAACCACCAAAAACATTCTAAAAACAGTTAACCCAAACTAATTTCCAATTCCAGATATATCTTCCGCTTGATCCCAGGATATCTTACTTTCCTATCGACATATGATAGCTTTCTCAAACTTAAACATTACTTTTCTTTAAAAAAAATTGGGAACATACAGCTAGAGTCAATACTCCAAACATGTTAATAGATGCTTTTGTCAAAGTTCAACAATCAGCATTGATGCTAAAACACATCGAAGACTTATGCAAGGAACAAATCCAAAGAAATAGGACCTCAACAACTTCAATCATCAACTGACTAACAGAAGAAAGTGATGAGATTAATAAACTCACTTTGTCTGGATCCCCCATCACCAATTATCCCGGAGCCTCTTGGTCCGCTAACAGCCGTGTCCAACTGAAACAACAACACAAACACACAAGCTCTAGTGATTTGCGATAGGAACTCTGTCCTTTGTGACTTATTTACAGTCCAAAGATTTGATCCAGGAGATGCAAGGAGATAAGATTTAATAAATTAACTTTTCTGATTTATAAAAAATAATCCAATATCAAGCAAAGATTTTGAGAGCTGCTGGTGCCCTTATTTAGAGTTGCAACAGAAGTTTGGAGGATCAATATTCTTAGGACACTAGCAGATGATTTTGAAAAGGGGATGGTAAAATATTTCTTGTATATCTTAAGAGCTAGACAGATACAAGCTCAAAAGTCAAAAGTAAGGATGTGCTTCAATGAATGCCAAGATTTCAACCATCAATTCACTCAGAATGGGACAAGATCTAAAGTTAACAGTAAATATGGATTTAGAGGCAAATCCTCAGGAGAGAAAGATCTTTGATTATCTCACTAGTGGCAAAATACAATAATTATGTAGTGGATTAACCTTTGAAAATGTATTAGCAAGATCGTCAATGTCTGATAAAGATCTCAAAACTTCACCCTGCAAATATAAAAAGAAATTAGTTAAAGCAGCTAGCACATGGATATTCTGCTAAAATTAATATGAAAAATGATACGCTTATATTTAGAAATTAATTCAAAATTGATTCAGATGAATTTCTGTTTTTTAGGATTTCCCTTTGTTAGTGAGACATGCATCTCATTGGGCTTTAGCTAGGTGCGAAAAAGTATTAGAAATTGATTCAAAATTGATTCAAATGAATTAATGCAATTAAGCCCACTAGTTGATCCATAAATTGCAAAT
This sequence comes from Abelmoschus esculentus, assembly GCA_035048815.1. Taxonomy (NCBI): domain Eukaryota; kingdom Viridiplantae; phylum Streptophyta; class Magnoliopsida; order Malvales; family Malvaceae; genus Abelmoschus; species Abelmoschus esculentus. The sequence goes on along the minus strand of JAUCBN010000053.1, from coordinate 11,851,029 downwards.
CTTTAAGAGACACATGAGAAAATTAAATCTAGCCTTTAAAATCCATTAGCACCACCAATCAAATTTCTATGGAAATATAATACAAAATCCTTTTTTACAAACATACACAAGACAGTATCTCGATAGTGAATACAACTGCCTCTAAGAATCAAGAACCAAAGAAACTGAAATGAGGGGGAACTTCCACAAAGGAAAAGTGGCAATATCCTCTATCTAGGAATTTGAGAATGGGTTTTCGCAAGAAACTTTTGCATGATGGGCATAAAGCATAACAAAAAAACAAGAAGGCGTCATACTAGAGGTTGTAAACTCAAATATCCTTAGCATTATGAAGAATGAGGTGTTCTAAAAAGTGTTTTGGGGTGATCGGGAGGAGTAAGGTTTCTCATACAATTCCTCTCCTTTTGCTCAACAAGGAATGTATAAATCAAGAACATAACAAATACTTGGGGACCCCCCACCCAACCTAACCCCACAAAACACACAGAAAAACCACCATAAACTACCTTGTCAACATATTTGCTTGGGATAGAGCAACAAAGTACAATTAATACAATCTTCAAAACCTTCATTGAGAAGAGCAAGACACAGAGATAAGTAATTAACTTCAGAAAACATCCCAACCAAGATTGATAGACTGTCAACTCACAAATACAGAAAACAAGGTTTACATGTGTCATGCCAAAAAGGAATTATATATTATGAGCTCCCATTATGTTTACTTAAATAAGAATAGCATGCCAATTGCCAGCCACTAAAATTGCAGTGGCATCCTTCTGTTCAGAAAAATAGAGGAAAAAGAACATCCAGCATTACTTCAGAAGGATATTTTTCAGCATGAATTCCAAAGCAACACTTTTCTTTTCAAACAAGTAACCACTGATTTTGTCCTGCTATGCATAAATTTGCAAGAATAACTAAAACATGAAAGAAAACGGAAAAGAAACAAGAATATTAACCTCCTCTCGATCAAACAAAAACTCCTCTTCATCAAGTCCGACGGCAGGTGAATCCACCTCGTCATCATCTAATCCCCCCAATTCAACTTCCTCCAGAACATCTTTTCCGAAAAATGCATATTGCGATGCATCAAATAGTGCATTTCCTGCATCATAAAAAAAAAAAGAAGCTAATTTTACACACACACACACAAAAAAAAAGCACACTTCAACCAAAAATTAAAAAGAACTCAGAACTTAAAGATGAGATAAATTAGAAAGAAATTTTTTTGAAACAAACATCAATTCAGCCTTTTCGCCATTAAAGGAAGTATACACAACCATAGGAACCCAAAAAAAGGGTCTTCTTTTTCCTTTGCCTTAAAACCAAATAGCAATCAAACAATAGCCGTCACAGCTCACAAAGGCCACTTGCACTGCATGCCAAAGGGATATCGCAACAGTTGGACTTTGAGACTCCATCTCCTTGGCAATGGATAAAATATGGAATAATTGAACGAAAGCAATTACCAATTTACCACACTTTATGTAGCCAAATGCCCAGTAGTTCACCATATGTACCAAAAATATTCTTGAATTTAAAATTTAAATTTAATACAACCTCAAATTCTATCTTAAACAAAATCCATAACTGAATTTATTCCATTAGAAGCATGAATTGAGTAAATTAAAGGGAAAAGAGTAGATTGTAGAACATCAAACCTGTAGAAGTATCGCCAAATCTCTCAGGATTCTCAGAGGCATCCATTAATAATTTAAAATCGCTACTCAATACAGAGAACCCAAAATCAAAAAGTTGAATACTTTATCAGAATCTTCGATCTAACGGTTTTCTTTTAAAAAACTGAAATCTGAAATTGAAAAATAAAAGAAAGGAATTCAAAGAGAAAGGGCATAAAAAGGAGGTTTAGCAAGAAAAAACCCTTTGCAACGAATTAGGGTTGGGTGGTGAGAAGATCTATGCAGCATTATTCCATTTGTTAAGGAAATGGTTTTCCCCTTGAAATTCTTTTTTTTTAAGTCAAAATTATTGAGACAAATTGGAGAGAGAAAGGAACCCTAGAGAAAGATGACGAGAGCCGAAGGGTTTGTAATTTGTTAATTTATTTATTTATTATTGGGATACTTTTTTTAATAAAAAAATGTTATCCTTTTCTGGCTTTATTTTTTTTTTTTTGCCAATTTTTAGATAAAATTATTTGATAGGTTGTTATATTAGTAAGATAGTAAATCTAATTTATACGTATTATAAAAAATAATAATTGGTTTCTATTTATAAATTTGATTCTTATATATTTTAATATGTTTTTTTAGAAAATAATAATTTAATTTATAAACAAAAATATAAAAATAAATCGATACAATTAGAGAGGTTATCCTCGTATAAAAATCTGAAATCAAAATCAACTCGAGAAGATCATTATCATCACTATCATGTTTGGGATCATATAGGAAGAAGGATAAACGGCGACAATGACAATGATTAATAAGAATATAAAATAATTTATGTCAAAAATACAAGAAAACGATACAAGATGAGTAAAATAATTTGTGGTTGTTTGAGAATTTTAATCTAAATTTTATATTAGATTCTTTGAAAGAACTAATTATTCTTTATATATTAATATATATTTAATTAATTTTTACATAATTTTTTTATAATTAAATGAGTGAAATAGACTTCTCTCTTGAATAACATTAAAAATCCATCATATGATAGGAAATAAGACATGACAAACATGAACATAAATAAAATCGAACAAACTCACAAACCCAATTTAAACTCTTTATCAAATTTTTTATCATATGGATCAAGCTTATTAACAATAAAAATATCCTTAAATAGTATTATGTCTGATATTATCTGCAAATTTTTAACCCTTAACGCAATAAAATCGACCCTTTAATTACTATACTATAAATATTTATGCTTAAACCTATGATTTTCAAATACAATAATAATATTTTAATAGTTAAAATAAAATATTTATATAATTTTAAATTTAAATTTTAAATCTTTAAATCTAACGGTAAATTATCAATCCTAATTATTACCCTCTAAATCTCTAAATTTTAAATATACAAAGCCCAAACCTAACCAAGTCTCAGCTCTAAGCAAAGAGGCCCACAGCCATTAAACACATTCTATGAATAAACGGAGAGAGAGAGAAGAGGAAAAACAAAGTGTTGATTTCTGCTCTACCGAGGAATTTCTCCGTCTTTCTTTTTCTCACTTGTTGCTCTAAAGTCACAGCTTTTAAGTCTTTCAGCTTTCAGTTCACTGCCTCACTGTAGAACAAGGAGGAAGACGCTTCACTCAACAAAAGGCGAGTTCTTTTATTTTTTTAAAGAAACTAATTGTTAGCTTCTTCAGTTTCTTTCACCTTTTTTTTTTCCTGTTTATTCTGGTTTCTGGGGATTTTTTCTGTCAAAATTTCTTCTTTTTGTATTATTAAAGTTGGGTTTGTTGATGGTTTATGGTAGGATGAATTATTTGTTTTCTGTCGAATATGATAGAGTTTTACATGCATAAATTTTATGTGCTGAAAAGAATGAAAGCACTATGGGTTCTAAATCCATTATATAATATCCTTTACTAGTAATAGCAAATTAGCAATAAGTGTGTAAACAGTAAACTTTGATCAAGATGAAAAGCTCTTAATTGTGTTTGTTTTTCTTTCTCAGAAAGTAAAAATAAGTTGAAATTGTATCTTGAGTCATTGTCATTTGTATTGGTCTCCAGGTGTTTCACTGCAATATCTGTTTAGCGAATCTTAACCATGGAGCGATCCAGAGCTAATACGAGGGGTCGTTGCTCTGGTTCTACACCGTCTGAGGAATCGGCTTTGGATTCTGAAAGGAACTGCTGCTGTCATCCTCATCTTCCTTCGTTTAGTTCACCGTCGCTTCAGCCTTTTGCCTCAGCTGGACAGCACAGTGATAACAATGCTCCTTACTTTTCATGGCCAACCTCCAGCAGGTTAAACGATGCTGCTGAAGAGAGGGCGGACTATTTTGCTAATCTACAGAAAGGAGTTCTGCCAGAGACTCTTGGTCGGTTGCCGAAAGGGCAGCAAGCAACAACGTTACTCGAGCTAATGACCATAAGAGCATTTCATAGCAAGATTTTGAGATGCTACAGTCTTGGAACAGCAATTGGTTTTCGTATTAAAAAGGGTGTGCTGACTGACATACCAGCTATCCTTGTTTTTGTCTCCAGGAAAGTCGATAAACAATGGCTCAGTCCCATCCAATGTCTACCTACAGCCTTAGAGGTTATTCAATTTTACTTCATATCCTGACCCTTTTCCTCTGCTCCTATTCTTTGATTTTTTTCGTTTCTTACTGCACCCTGGTTATCTTGTTTCAAACCCTCTTAGTTGGGCTCGGGTTCACTATGTTGGTAAAATGAGTATTAAATCCTTTAATCAGGGGCCAGGAGGAGTATGGTGTGATGTCGATGTTGTGGAGTTCTCATATTTCGGCGCGCCTGAGCCAGCAGCACCCAAAGAGCAACTGTACACAGAGATTGTGGATGATTTGCGTGGGGGTGATCCACATATTGGCTCAGGTTCTCAGGTATTCTCTAGTTTCCTTGTAATGTTTTTTATTCAATGGCAGTTTGTAGATCGTTTGGGTGTACAAGCATGCTTGAGAACTTGAATCATCCAGGGCAAGCTTTACATTCCAGTCGAGTCCTACATGGTATTGTCATCAGTGATTAAAATCACCTAGTAGCACTTCTGTTATTTTTAGGGTTTGTGCAAATCCATTCCATGGTCTTGAAATGACATAATGACTGGTATTGAATCATTTTATCACAAACTAGTCTTTATAATCATTTCTGTAATATTTATTTTCGTCTCATTATCAGCCCACTTTTTTATGCAAACAATTATGTGTGCCCTACAACTCCTGTCAAGGCCAAATAATCAAGTGGTCCACATTCGTTACTGTATTTTCCAATGCATTGAGATGCCAAGAATTTCTCTTGTAGATTGTCCTTAAAGAACTGTGTGATAAGTTCCAAAAAAGAAACAAACAAAAAAAGGTGGCAAAATGTAACTTGGTGATAAAAGATTCTAAGAGTTGCTGTTGGAGAGGCTCCAGCTGTAGCACTGATAAGTGATATGGGAATAGAGTGGATAGAGAGAGGCAAGGGGAACGGTCAGGAGAGAAAAAAATGGTGTGAGATGCAGGGGTGGAGAGGGAGGGAAGCTGGGAGTATTGGTTAGATAGTTAAAAAATGTTGATGCACCTTTTGGACATTATCACCTTATATAATGAAATACAGTAAAACGAGTCTTGTACTCCGCCTTGAATTGTTTTAAATGAAGACTTAATTGAGGTTGGTTTGTACGGTAATCAGGGTCTTTCATTCATTCTTTCTCTTTTTCTAGCTTATATTGTAGTATTGAATTTGTCTAAATGTTTTTTTTTTTTTTTTTTCTGGTAAAACATATTTGAAAATTGAACTAGTATTGTTTCTTTTCATCAGATGTTAATTTATTTATCTGGAAAATATGTTTGTGTTCATTAGTGACTAAAGAAACCATCTTCAGGAAAGTCTTAGCTGACAAATATGTAAATGTTTATCGACCAGTTTACATCCAATTTTTTGGTCTTTTTGTTTCATGTCTTGTATAAATTTTCGCATACACTATTATTGTTCATTTGACCCTCAGGTAGCAAACCAGGAAACTTATGGGACTTTGGGTGCTATCGTGAAAAGTCAAACTGGCAGTCGACAGGTTGGGTTTCTCACAAATCGTCATGTTGCAGTTGACTTGGATTACCCAAATCAAAAAATGTTTCATCCTTTGCCTCCTACACTTGGTCCTGGCGTGTATCTTGGTGCAGTGGAGAGAGCTACTTCATTCATCACAGACGATCTTTGGTATGGCATTTTTGCCGGAATAAACCCAGGTAAAAATTTTAAGATAACTTGGATAGTTGGACCTTTAAAAAAAACTTGGATTGCACTAATTCACTCTTTGATTTTTGTTGAAAGCATATGCTGCAACATGAACGAACTACTTAACTATTTTGAAGTTGTGTTAATGATGCTTTTGAACTGTCATTTTGCTGTTTCCTTTAGAAACCTATCCAATACCACTGGTTCGTTAAAATCTTCATGCCATTGTCTGGTTAAGGTTTAATCGGGTCACCATTATGCATTTTTATTGGTTTGTAGGCAGATATGATTTGTGCTTTGCTTCCTTCATGTTTGATTAAGGGATTTTTTACCTTGCTTTTATTCGAACTTGCTCATTTTTCGTAAGATCTTATTGCTTATGTAACTTTGTTAATGCTTTGCACTATTTGGAGTATGACATGTAGTTATCGCTCAATTGAAATGGGATCTCATCAGGATTCCTATTGTTCAGTCATTGGACTAATTGGTTAAATGAGGAGCTCCCACTATTTCTTGGATGATGTATCAGCTAGTTGATGCATAATTTGCTCTTGTTTCTTAGGAGACATCAATGGTCAAAATTCAAAACTTCAACATTTAGGTTTCATGTTCGTACTAGGGTATGGGAGGTGGTGGTTATCACATTGGGTTAGATACCACCATCGATATCTAGTTTTTGTTGCTATTCTTCCCTTATCCTCTTTCATGTTTCCTATTTTATCTGCACATCGGGTTTTCCCACTGTTCATTATTCATTTCTTGAACTGGCTTTCAGTCGTGGCCCTAACAATTCCATAAACTTGCAGAAACATTTGTCAGAGCAGATGGCGCATTTATTCCGTTCGCTGATGATTTTGACATGTCCACTGTTACTACATCCGTTAAAGGTATTGGTGAGATTGGTGATGTCAAGGTTATCGACTTGCAGGCTTCAATTGGTAGCCTTATTGGTAAGCAAGTTATGAAGGTTGGACGGAGTTCTGGCTTAACCTCAGGAACTGTATTAGCTTATGCCCTTGAATATAATGATGAGAAAGGCATATGCTTCTTAACCGATTTTCTTGTCGTTGGTGAGAATCAGCAAAGTTTTGACCTTGAAGGGGATAGTGGAAGCCTCATCATTATGAAAGGTGAAAACGGGGAGAAGCCTAGGCCAATAGGAATTATATGGGGTGGAACTGCAAACCGGGGTCGACTTAAGCTAAAAGTTGGACAACCACCAGAAAATTGGACCAGTGGGGTTGATCTTGGGCGACTGCTCAACCTCCTTGAGCTTGATATCATCATTACAGAGGAAGGGCTTAAAGGTTTTACTTCTCGATCATTTTAGTATTATATCACATTTCATCTTAAGAGCCGTCCCGTTATCAATTTTCAAGAAAATGCCTTGATGCTTAGAACAATTGGAATGATGTGTGTTTTCGATGCAATGATTGAACTTTCGAACCTTGTTATTTCCATGCTAATTGAAAAGACAGCTCAATGATATATTTTCTTCTTTTCCAAGTGAATAATCTGGGTTTATGTGTTACTTTCATTTCTTTCTATTTACAGAAGCAGTGCAAGAACAAAGGGCAGTCTCTGCCGCAGCTATTGCCTCTACAGTTGGGGACTCTTCAACTCCGGAAAGAATAATAAAGGACAAGTGTGAAAACAAATTCGAGCCGTTGGGTTTTCAGATTCAGCACATCCCATTAGAAGTAGACTGCAACAGCCCGGAAACGAATCCATCAATTATAAAAACCGAGTTTCATTTGGAAGATGGTGTCAGTGCTGGTCCTAGCGTAGAGCACCAGTTTATTCCTAGCTTCATCGGGCGATCTCCCTTGCATAAAAACTTCTCCGACAAGGCCGTCTCTGAAAATCTTGCATCGTTAAGGAATGGCTGCGATGAAGATCTTTGCGTTTCGTTGCATTTGGGTGACAATGAAGCCAAGCGGAGGCGTTCCGAAGCTTCAACCAGCACTGAGGAACCAAAGTGAAAAACCCTTTTTGCAGATTGAGGATTGGCAAGCCTAAATTTTAATGAGTTAAGGCAGCAAAATGTATGTTAACTTTGTAACTTTACCAGGTCGAGTTAACCTCAGTAAATTGCAAGACTGATTTATATAGAACTTGTTCCTCCATTTTTATAAGGCTTGAAACTGCAAGGATTCCAGGTTTAATGGAGTCTAACTTAAGGAGGAATAAGGAACAAGCTTGAACTCGACTCGGAATCTAAGAAACGAAGACTCAAAGTTCAATATGAGTTCGTTCGAGTTATGCTTCAAATTTGACAAAATTTGTGTTTAATTACACTTGTTTATTAGCATATTTTATGAAGGTTTAATAGACAATATTGTTCTTGAACTATACCTTTATTCTCATATTGGTTTTTAAAGTTTTTACTTTTTAGTAAAAATTAATCCTTGAAGTATTCTTCACACGTGAATCTTATTTTTTTAGTTTATGAAATTAAAAAATTACATTTTTTTATTAAAAAACAAAAATTTTGGTTTATTATAGAAGATTGAATATTAAAGTCTTTGAAATTGAGAATTAAATATTCGAACCTAAAACTTATATAAATGTCATTTTTCTACAAAACATTAAAGGTCAGTATGAGAACCATGATATATTTTAGGGGTTATTTTGTGAATTAAGCCTTTTATGAATAAACAAAAGGGAAAAGAAAAATAATGTTGTTTTATTTTCTGTTCTTCAAGGAAATTCCATCTCCTTTTCCCCACAATTGTTGTTCACAGTCGCAGCTTTTTAGCATTTCAGCTTTCAATTCGCTGTAGAACAAGGAGGAAAGCGCTTCAATCAACCAAAGGCAAGTTCTTTTTTATTTCAGAAATAAATTTGGGTATTTTTTGGCTTGATTCAGGTTTCTGGAATTCTGGGTATTTGTTTCCGTTATTTTTTTTGATTTTATGAATTGGGTCTTATATATATTATAAAAAAAAAATCCAAAATTTAAAGCAAGTTCATTTTTTTGTGTGTGTGTTATTTCTTAGTAAATGGAATGTTTGATGGTTTATGATAGGATGAATTATGTGATTTCTCCTGGATTTGGTTAGAGTTTTACATGTACAAATTTGTTCTTAAAAAATGAATAAAATTATGGGTTTTGAAAATTCATTACCAAGTCCATCATCCTATAAATTGGTATAAAACCAGCTTGAATTGTGGCAGCTATGAAATAAAGAAAAATTATAGTATCAGACCATCATTGCAAGAAGATAGCTTGACTGTTTTTTCCCCACCTTATGTGCAGGAACCAAAACTAAATCATAAACGAATTTTATCCGGTTTCGGAACTTGTTAGTTATGCTTTTACAAATCATTTTGCTTGTTCATTCTTCAAGATTTTTACTGTATGAAAGCTGATGCATTAAGGGTCTCTGACTGATGCCACTTCTAATTTGTACAGTGAAAGAATTTAATGGCAGGTGAAGATGGCCTGCCAGCTCTGGGTCGTGTAAAGCTTACTGATCTTATACCCTCGGAGGGCCTTCCTTCGGACTCTTACAAGCTCTCGGGCTCTACTTTATCGCAATCATTTGCTCAATATTCTGCGGCCATCATTCAGTTTCCAGCTAGCGATGGAGCTCTTTTGAGATCCGGCTTGGATTCTGCTCGCCTTTACTTCCATCAAAAGGAAGCCTACCCATCTGCAGACATGATTCACACAAATGATTCTCGTGAGTGGTGTAAAACGTCTGGTTACTATGCCAATCCCCAACTTTGGCAAGAAACTTATGATTACAGACCAGGTCTCACTCAGTTAGAGCTCAGCAATGGAATGGAGTTTCATCCGGGTGGTTTGCCTGAAATATTTGGCTTGCTTGGTAAGGCAGCACGAGGCATACTTGATGCGATCAGTTATTACTTGAATTTGCGCAGCTCACCGTTCACTGAAATTCTAGATAATGTACCATTAAGAAGCAGGGAGGTATCTTCTTCGGTATTATCTGTGTGCTGTCATGCAAGACCTTCGTTTCATGGGGCACAACACCACAATTTAACACATGATGATGATCAAATGATCATATTCCCTGACCACGACGAGCACCAAGTTGATAAAGGCTTAATATCTGTCATTAAGTCGGATAAAGCAGGTTTGCATGTGAGAGATTTTCATGGTCGATGGTTTATTGTTGATGGGGACCTTGGTCCTCAAGAAGCTGTTGTTTTTCCTGGTCTGGCACTCTATCAAACAACTGCGGGTTATGTCAATCCTGCATTGCATAGGACGGAGATTAATAATATTCCAGATAACATGTATGGGCGATGCTCTTTGGCTTTCAAACTCATGCCCAAATCCATGGCCAGTCTCAGTTGCTCGGAGATGAGAGCAGCTGGTCACGGGGTTGAAGCTCAGTTCCAAATTCCGGTACTGGTGGACGACTTCATGCATAGATCTCACCAAACGGACCAGCTCTGTAATCGGAACACTTTCCCGAGCTTCAATTTCCCCACAGCCCAAGATGGTAAGCAGTATTTCTCAATGCATATGCAGCATTTTCTTATACTACGTATCAATTGCCGAAAAGTCCCATGAGGGGAAAGATTAGGGTTTCAATAGTTTGATCCAAACCATAACATTTTTCCGTTTGGTTTGCCAAGCCTTCTTGATGTTGGATTATCATTTTTGTTATTTTTCTCTGTCCATGTAGCCTTAGTGAGAAGTTGTTAACATAAGGTTCTTGGATCAATGAAATGCTGGTACAGGATCTATGAAGCCGTTGATGAGAAGAAGGAAGAATATTACGAGATGCAAACCTCTGCCTCCTTCCAAGAGATTACGGCTTGAGGCTCAACGAGTGCTTAAGGAAAGGGTTCAGGAAATTGCGGATAAGAAGGGCATCAAACTACGGTTTTGTAACCTAAAAGAGTGTGAGAATCACATTCATGCGTTAGATAGTCCTTGTGCCAATATTAGAGTGGAGATCGGATGGCCGCATGGAGTCCCGTTCGTTCATCCCCACGATCTACCTAATAAGGCTAAGATTGGTTTTCTTGAAGCATATGAACCTGGTTGGACATTAACTCAAGATATGGAATTAAGCTTGACGGAACCTAGAGGACAGGCCAGTCAACAGTCGGGAAACTGTAACTGTACATCTCTTGTTTACATTTCATTTGCTATGCAAGCATTCATCAAATGCAATTTAGTTTTCAAGTTATTAGCATTAACCAATGTTCTCCAGGTGCGAGCCTGCATCTTATCATTATTCAACAAAACCATCTCAGACCGTTCCAGGCCAGGACCATTTGATGCTTCAAAATAGTTGAGCATTCAACAACGAACACTGACCAATAAGAAATTGCATGTTCTGTAGATAAACTAGACTTCACATTAGACTTTATACTACAAAAAATTCATACATATACACTTTGCGCTTTACTTCACTCGGGCTAATTAGTGGAAATTGGTTTTGTATAGGCATGAATATATACTAAAGAGTAAAGTGCATCAGATGTATTTTCTCCTTCGTTGATGTTCTGAGTGCTGGGAATGGAATGAGTTCTATATAATATTTATAATATTTTGTGTCTGCAGGAATCACCATGTAGTTTCCTTCCTGCAGGAACCACCACTATTGGTTTTGGAAGATCTCGGCTGGGAGGGTATGCATGACATGAGCTTTTCTGCCGAAATCCTTTTGTATTCCAGATTTGAGTTCTACATGAATGGACAATTATCGCAGAATGCAACACCACTATACATGTCTGCGAAAATCTGGAAGGATTTCCTTCCTACGCAAGCAGCAGGGCTTCTCTGCCGGAACCCCAGACCTTCCTAAACTGAAATGGTCTTCACTGTTCAATTAGCAAATAAGACACAAGTCACTAAACATGTATGTAAAATGCATTGTCTGTGAATAGGTAGATTTTAGGAAATTTTCACGTTTTGGTCTCAAGGTTCTTTCTTGCTCATTTCTCTCTGGTTTCTTAAGTTATCCCAATGTTTTAGTTTGTAGAGAAGAAGTGGAGGAATAAGAGGAATCATCATAGTTTTTTTGGAACAATGAATCATTAAATGTTTTGTCTGAGGAATATCTTTCATTTTATATATTTTTACAGTACAATACGTAAATCATCACTGAAATTTACTCAGACACTGAAGTTTAGTTATCTGTGGGTCTGTTTTCTGTGGATTAAAAGATCAACCCCATCAGTGTGGTGATCATAGGTTTGAACTTGAATGCAAGAACAACACAACCACAAGCTCTAAACTTTCTTTTCAACTTCCATGATTACAGTATAATTTGCAGATTGTATTCCTTCTTCTGGTGCTTGTTATCTACAAATGGAGAAGAAAACACTTATCTGTGGATGATAAGATTGAAGAGTTCCTACAGAGCCACCATCTACCACCAATCAGAGACTCTTTTAAAGAAATTAAAACAATGAGTCATATTTTACTGATAAATTATTATATACTAATAAATATACATGATGTAGTGTTTCTTGTTTTATTTTACAATGTGTGGGAAACTCCACCTATTGACCTACATAGCATAATAGCGTTTTATTGTCCATACAATAAATGCTCTCAGCACTTGTATATATATATCAAGGAAACTCCAACATTTTACTGTATTTATTTCCCTCCTTCCTATAGTAACTTCTCATTATTTATTTATTTTTGTAAATGATGAAATCTTATAAATTCATGAAAAGTAAAATTCCACTGTCATCACCTTGTCATGCCCATGTCACATTTCTTTCTTCCTGTAGCTTTGATCATCAATTTCTGTCAAAATGTTCAGTACTGTGTTACTGCAAACATTATAATATATGTCTATGAAAGCAACTGAACATCTACTATTGGTTATTTTTCTTTCATAATAAATTGTCCTTGAAAACAAGAAAAGAAAATTGCAGGTACAATTCATGGAGGATGAAATCAATCTTCACATGGACAGGAACTGGTTTGGGTGTGAGAAGATTATGGAGGGAAATGAATGATGAAAACAACTTTGTCTTGAAGGGGGACAAGAGTGGGAGAATAGGGCACATGGGAAAAGAACAGATCAGACACACATTATGGTGGTTTTACGCTACATCAACCTAATTTACGGTTAAATTTTAAATCTTTACCGTAATCTTTATATCCAAAATCTTAAACCTACACTCTAAAAAATACATTAACTCACATAAAAAGTGATACAATAAAAAATCAGATGATTTACACCTGTCGATATCGAGAAGTGTATCATTGATACCGCAAGTGAAAAGATAAATAAATAAATACATCTATTGTCCCTTGCCATTTCCTGCCCATATTTTCCTTTGAAATCTCCCAGAAACCCTTTTACTTATTTTATTTTTTGGTTTGCCGTTTCAGTTTGCATTATTCATGCAAAGTTGACAGTCACGTTTGCCCTACCAAAGAAAGGCCACCAGTATTTGTGTAGAGAGATGTGCCTCAGATTTACTACTTGGACCCCACGAATATAGACACTTTTCTTTCCTTAAAATATGCTCAGATTTGCTGACATTGTATATATTTTTATTATAAATAAATAGATAAATAAAGCTTAATATATATATATATATATATGTTTGCTTAGTCCAAGTAAGGTATGTTTCCAATACAATAAATAATGATACCTCAAACAGAAACCCAACATCAAGCATTCATTAACACAACTTGGTAAGAAGGAAAAAGATGAAGAAATAAAACATGACCCCTCGTATTTATTATATTCGAAAACTTCATACAAATATGATCTTTCATAAAATATTGTACTTTGAACAATAATTTTGAAGATGGCATCTTTAGGTTTCGATTTTGAACAGTAAGTTAGATTAAATTAAATAAAAAACTAAAGTTGATATATCAAGAGGCACTGATTTTGAATAATGATTTAATAAATTTAACGTATTTTCTATAAAATCATTATTTAAACTTTAATTTTTTATTTAATATAACTCAAATTATTATTTAAAATCGGTAGTTAATGATGTTATCTTTAAAATTACTGTAGAGAGTATAATATTTTAAAAAAATAAAATGAGTTTTACCCTATTTAATCAATATTTTAAAAAAATAAAATGAGTTTTACCCTATTTTAATCAATATTTTTTAAAAAAATGAATTGACTCTATAATGTATAATACAACTAGAGTCTAGAGTGCTCATTTAATTTTTTCCAAGGGATTGCTTAACAGATCCATGAAAGGGAAATATGAGCAATGTGTGTAATGAATTTAATTAATTAATATAATGGTCCTTTATGTCTGTATGACCTGCCTTGCAAGGCATATTTTTTTCTTATATATATTCTTAAATTTAATTAATTACTTCATTATTAACCCATGTGGGTTTATGATAATTAAATATTTATTAAATTATTTAAATTAAAATATATTACTTTATATGATAAAAAATAAATTATCTATCCTCTTTCTCAATATATCCAAAAAAGTGGTTGGAACGATTATTGTTCTTAAAGGTCACAGGTTCGAGTATCAGTAATGTCAACGGAATGATTGAACGATTAATATCTAATAGTTGAGAGTATATTATAGAACAAATACTACTATAATCACCGTTAGTTGAATCAGAAAAATATAAGTATAATGTCTGAAAATCCTTAGTTGGCAACTTAGTTTAGTAAAACCCAAAATTTCCCCATTTTTGTATGTTTATTTTTTGTCGTTTTGTCTCCTTAAATGAAGCTAATTTGTCTAATCTTGCTTAAGTTAAAGTTTACATATATATATATAATATTACACAAATGTTAAATTTAATATTGAAGATGGAGATTTGCCTTGGAAGCATAAAATTAGTACATTATTGTAACAATGTGACACATAAAATAGTTTGTGTTTTGTTATTGTGTCTTAAATCTAGATTTGTCCTTATATTGGACTCCAATATAATAAAATAGAGAGATTTTAAGATTAAAGAATTTTTTTAATAAGATAAGATATTAAATCTTTTAAATAAAATTAGATATTCGAATCGTGATATTATTAAATATTTATTTTTTAATCTAATTATTTTTTATATTAAACACATTTTTAGAAGAAATTTTAAATTTTATTTTTTTCAACTATTATTTCTCGATGTAACTCAAAAATTTAACAACGACACCGAATTAAAAGGTTTTATCGGACTTTAATTTAAAAAATCCGAAGAGTACGGATTAAAGGTAATTTTTTTATCTTTGACGATCTACATCATAAACCCCAACGCTTGAAAAAAATCGATAAATCTTGTTCATCATGTTATCTATGATCTTATCTAATAAGAATTTTATATATTTTTTTAAATATGAATTTCATCCCTTTCTTACAAGACATGTAGTTATTTAAAAGTTACGTTAAAATACGTAAATTTTATTAGATAAATACATAATATAATAAATAAGGTTTATCTAATAATTTTTCTATACTTATCACGCCGAGAAGTGATTGAGTCGTAGGACCCACAGCTCTGTCCCACACGTGTACCAGACCCCACCCTTTTCTTTCACGTTGTTTCAGGAGAGGGTATCAAGGAAAAAGAAAAAGAAAACACCCAAAGCTATGCTTACGTGGACATTGTACACGTGGCAGAGTCCTTGACGGTAAGTTAATGAATCTTTCCATCACAATTCACAAGAAGAAGTCGGTAAACCCGGTTCTAGGACCTACATCCCTAAAGTGCCCCTATACAGTTATTTTTTTTCTAATTTTGGTCTTAGTCCCTATACTATTTATATATATGAAATTTAGCCATTGTAATTTTAACCCACCAATCTAATCCTCTATATCTTGATTTATTATTGAATTTCAATTAATAATATTGTCAAAAGACTTCAAATAGGTTAGCTTACTTGGTTTTATTTTTTAAGAAAAAGTATTTCTATAACCAATACTACACATGAAATATCAAATAAACAGGTAAAAGGGTCGAATACAAAGTTATAAGACTCTCGATTTTGAATATGATATTGTGAAGTTCTTTTGTAGCTTACATGATTAAATGATTTCCATGCAATTTTAAATTGTCACATGAATTTTTTTTACAATGTTATCAATTGGGCATTGATCATAGGGACTGAATTTTAAAAAATAAAAGTCTAGGGATTGGGAGCATAATTAAATCATATACCTTCTAATTTTATTTGGATTGAATTGTTAATCAGAGTGAAGGGAGGAGGTTAATTTGGTAAACAAAAGCTAAAATAGACAAAGTAACCAAACCAACAAACAAATCTGCTTTTTTATAACCTTAAATTTTTTTTCCCAAAAATGAAATTTAATTCAAATAAAATTAAATTGAATCGAATCAAACTAAACTCGATCGAATCTTAAATAAATCTCACCACCACCCTATGTTTCTCTTCATTTCACCCTTCATAAAAGCCAACTCAAACGCTGTCATTTTTCTTCATTTTCTCTCCAATCCATGGCAGTTGAAGCTAGGCATCTCACTCTTTTCCACCCTCATTTCTTAGGAAACAGGTTCGTTTTAAGAAGACCCAAACCCTCGAATCAACGAAATATTTCCATTCCCTTTTGAATCGTCTCTGAAATCGTTCTTTGTTTACAGGGAAACGATGAATCCCATGGAAGCAAACGGGAATCTGTATCGGACGGAGATGGGATATGGAGTTCCAACGACGGATGGATTGCTTCCCTTGTATAACTCTTTGGTTAATGATCAAAAAGTTGCAGCTGCGGCGTACGGTGATGAAATCGGAGAGTAGTTTGACGTACAACAATGTTCTTCCATTACCCAGAAAGCGTTCAAGGAATTCCATTAACCCAATCATTCCGTTTCCTTCTCCAGTTCAACAACTCCATGGGAACAACAACGTTAGCAAAACTTGCTCTTCGTTTTCGTTTCTGGGTCATGATTTTTCCCTTCAAATGGAGCAGCAACAGTTGGATATTGATCTTCTTGTCACCCAACATGTGAGTGTATGTTCTAATGTTGATGGAATTTTTTTGTTTTTTAATGTTTTTATGCTGATGGGTTTGTGTTTTTAGATGGAGAAAATGAGAGTGGAAATGGAGGAGAATAGGAAGAGGCAAGCGAAGAAGATAATGGAGGCAATCGAAGGCGGTGTAATGAAGAAGATAAGAGCCAAAGATGAAGAAATTGAGAAGATCGGGAAACTAAATTGGGCGCTCGAAGAAAGGGTGAAGTCGCTGTTTATAGAGAACCAAATATGGCGAGATTTGGCTCAGACCAACCAGGCGACGGCCAACGCTTTACGGACAAACCTAGAACAAGTCCTCGCCTCTGCCGCGCAGATTAAGGACGAGCGTGCTCGTGGCATAGATGAGACTGCTGCACCAGCGGGAGACGAGGTCGATGATGCGCAGTCTTGTTGTGGCAGTAGTTGGGAAGTTGAGAAGCGGCGCAGGTTAGCAACTTCCGCCGAGGAAGGTAACGTCTCCGGCGGCCGGTGGTGTAGGAATTGCGGGAAAGAGGAATCGAGTGTGCTGCTGTTACCATGCAGGCATTTGTGCCTGTGTACTGCTTGTGGGTCGTCGGTTCATATTTGCCTCGTTTGTAAATCCACTAAAACCGGCAGTGTTCATGTTAACATGTCATAAACCAGAAAGAAAAAAAAAATCAATATACCCAGAAAAAAATACCCAAAAATTTCAAGAAAAAAATGTTGGATTTCCCCAAGTTTTGTAATTAATTAGAGTAATTCTTTCTCTTTTGCGGACGGGATGATAAATATTTCTTAGAGAATCAAATCCATGTTTAAATTAAAATTAAGATACTGATGTAAGTTTTATTTTAAATTAGATGAATTTATATTTATAATATAATTTTTATCATTTGATATTGATCGATCAATTATTTTATTGATAATATTAGTGTTCGAATTCGTAACTTTTAAAAATAACAATTGTTACTTTTAACCACCTGGGTTAAAAGATTAATGGCAACTCTTGTTACAAATGGTAAATTTGTAAATTCATCATTATAAATAATATTAAAAAATATGGAATTAGAAAATCTAAAAGGGGAACAGGTGTGGGGCCCACAGGTTGATGGGCATCTACCCGACAGATAGATAGAGGGAGAGAGAGTGGAAGGAAAGTAAAGGCTAAAAAGTTAGATAGGAGCGTGGGAAACTGACGAGGGAAGAACGCGTGGAGTCAACCAGGATGGGGAGAGGACTGAAAAGGGACAGGTGGGAGGCAAAAGCTGACACGTAGGACGCGCGAAAATGTCGCTGTCTGGAGAAAAAAATAATTAAGATTATTTTTTTATCATATAAGATAAAATGATTATTTTTAATAAATTGATATGTATAATTAATATTTTTTATTAAATTATTTTGTTTATAAAAAATGTATATTTAAAAATACAGGATAAGGAAGCGGTGGCAGAGCCAAACGAGGTAAAAAAATGACAAATGCGGAAGAAACGTTGGCCAAAAAGTACGAAAAAGTCTTCTGCTATTATCGCATCTTTTGATTTTATATATTTTATTTTATTTAAAGTATTTTTATAATTAAAAAAAAGTTCCCTGTTCCAGCATCTTCTTCGAGAAGTTGTATTCCCCAAGCGGATTCTGAAAAGGAGTTGTCGGCGGTGGTTGAAGGAGGCGCATCGCACGCCACGGTGTCACTCTTTTCTCAACACATATACTCACAAATAGGGGTGGACAAGAAATCCGATTACATAGATTTAGTTGAAAAAGTAGGTAATGATCTGAGTAGATTTGATTCATATAAAAAAATTATATTCGAATTATTTTTTTAAGTTATTTGAATTTTTATGGTAAATTTCTTGGGAAAGAATTCTAAAAGGATTTAGGACAATGCTTCTTATTAATTTTTAAAGGTGATGGAGATTTAATCTAAAGGGATTTATATGTGTCAAATAAGTTGTCCTCTTCATTGATAAAAATGGAGAAAAATCATATTTATTTGGGTGTGGGGTAACCAAAGCATAGAATATTGATTCAATCAACAAGAATCATGGACCACTACTTGGATGGAAACCCTAACTTTGTGAGAAAGGCACTCATAATTTCTTTCACTAACTTCATATTTCTTAGTAATTTTGTTGTTCACTCTCTTTCTATCTCTAAATAATTTTATTTTTCAAAATCTATATCCGAGATAAAAATTTTCATTAATTTTACAGTAATCCATATATGTTTTGCATCTTCTTGTTTTTAGCCTTGTGTATTTAAATTTTTGTAATTATCACAGAATACTCTTTTCTTTCGTTCAGGGTTAAGCACATTTTTAACGAGACTCTCGATATTATATATACAAAGGGCTAAACACATTTACAATGGGAGGGACGTGGGAACTTTTGCTTTCAATGTATCATGGTATTTTTAAGGGTTTTTAACCTCCCTAATTTAGTTAAACAATGCATCATGATGGGGTATATCATTTTCTTTCAATGATTTTTTTTTATGCTCTTTATGTTGGAATTTCAATGCCATGAGACTACTTTTCTTACATAGGATCAGAATTGGGTGGAGTAAGGCTAAAGATTAGAGAAAAGGGTATTTATATAGTGCAAATGTGATAGATTGTTGTGCAAGGGTAAACATCAGCTTTATCCACTAACTCAATCAATCCATGTGCCATGTGACCATAAGGTCTTTTACAAATATGTTCTTGGGGATGGTGGATGCTAACCAAACTCCCCTCATCCTTGGGTAAAAATTACTTTTTTCGATCTTTTAATATATACAAGATACAATCTAATGTAAAATTTATAGTTTTATTTGTTCTTAGATTGTTAGACGGATGAAATAGATAACATAGATTAACTCCTTACTCTTTTTTCCATGTGATAATTTTTATATATTATGTTGGTTCAGTTATCCATTTTACTCGTCCAACTAAAAATTATATAAAATTTAAAATGTTTTATGATATATAAATAAATCTTATCTTTTATCTATATATAGTGTACTTTGTCTAAAAGTGTTTGTAAATAGTACCATCTTGTCAACACTAGGCAACCATTGTAAAACGCCAACCAAAAATCATTCATGTAGTTTTGTTGGGGTTGAGAAAAGTTGGCAGACATTATATAGATTTTCATGTGTCTGATGGTACAAATGTCTCGATTAGATCACGATTCGAGTCAAGTTAAATCTCATTCTAAGAATAAATTTTCTAAACCTTGTTTTTTTTGTTCATCATATTCAAACTAAAGATCTATTTAAACGATATTAATTTATTTATCACTTTAACCTATGTGTCATATTTATATAACATTGGATTGGACAGACTACTGCTACAACACCTAAAAACTGTTGAAGTGATTTCCTGATGTAAATGCAATGACTTGTTTCAAGAAACAAAGATAGATGGTCTGTACTATGTTCTTTTCATCTGTATCCCCCCATTTTCTGTCTCCTTTTGTCTTTTTCCCCTTTCTTTCAAAGTTGTACATTCTAACAGTGACAAAGACATATGAGCATGGAGTTGAAGATGACATTACAAAAGAATCAGACATCTCTTTTGGACCAGATAAATTGGAAGAAAAAAAATATATGGTACTATTTGTCCAGCATCACAAATGCATGATAATAACATATTGTGCTGTCTCTCAAAGCTATTCATTATGCATATGCAGAGGGATAGGGAAAAGATTTTGGCCCACCAATAATGGAATGGACCATGCAAAATTTCTTGTCCCTATAAAAATCACAACTCCAGATAGATGATTTTGACACCATGCTTTTTTGCACTCATGATATATATACATATACATACATACATAGATATATTAAATGAATTGAAAGGAACTGTGTTTCTGCAGTGTTCAAGAAGGCTTGACCAGCTGCCTCCACTTTAATGGCACTGTTATCTGTCTAATCAATCTTTAATATTTGCACCTAATGGAGGAAGGATCAATGCAAAATCTTAAAAGATTACATCTAATGTGAATCATATTTCATCATTCAATCAATCAAACATGTTGGAAGGTTCAAGGTAATTTCAAACATGTGAATATAATTAAACACTAGCATCTACTTTTTTTTTTAATCTTTCAGATGATAAGGAATTATTTTTGGTGTTTTGTCCACTAATAGAGATGATGCTAAATGCTATCAGCTAAAAAACATGGGGCCCTATTCTAACAGGTTTTCAGCAAGTTTGTAATTTTTCTATGTTCACATCATCTGGTTTTCTAGGAATAGTTGGAAACTTACAAGTACAAACTACAATCCATGGCTATTGCCTATTAGGGCCCCTTTTAAATTATGTTTCAGCACAAGGATAAGACAATATTGCTTAGGGTATGATCAATGAAAAAGCAGTAGTGAGAGTTTTTCGCCCAATATATGGTTCAATATGGACTCGAGATTTAAATTATCACTATCATGTGACATGATAACAACCTGTTGTTTTTGAACATCAATAGGGTTAGGCTGCCTATATTTAATGTAAAGCCAAAAGGGTCATATGAAAAACAACAGAAGAGGGTGTGGGTTAGTAAATACTTAGGGGCCCTTGGATTGGGATCCACCATGAATGATATTTAATTATTACCTGACTTCTCTGTTAATTTATTCAAATTTGGCTCTCTGTGTTATAATGGAAACGGTGGACAGTGATGACACAGGCTAGAGACCTGCCAGTTCCCACCCACCCACCCACCCTTTGGACCCTTTCATTATTCAGAGAAGCAGACATAGATGTTGTAATAATGAAAGGCTCATTTATTCTACACAGTAAGGCATATAAATATATGGAAAAAATCTGTTTGTTTCTCATCAGTCATCATGCTTTTCCTAAAAATCCATAGCAGAATATGATGCAGCAGATGTATATAGTTTTGGACTACATTATATGATATGATATCTAATCAAAACTTCAATGTGAATTTGTGACATGTAAAACTATTGAATTTTCATCATTGAACAAAACATCAAACTCTAGAGCCCCACATCAATTCTCTTGATGTTCATGTCAAACACTTTGATACTCAGTGTCGGTGTTGCCAAGGTTATTCATGATGTGTGTTTTCACCACATGTAATGTATAGATGTAGAAATATCCGGAAATGATGTTCATTAGAACATATTATGTTGCCAAGGAACAACAACTTGAAACAAGTTAATCCCAGGTAATTAAGTTTAGGATTAAATAATAATACACAATAATTACGATGCCAAGAAATAAGTAAAATAGCAAGGTTAGTGGGTTTTTTCAGAGAATATATGCATTTGAAAGAGTGCTACTGCAGGTGTTGAAGCGCATGCAGATGATTTCTCATTTTTGTAAAACAAGGTTGTTGCTTTTTTTTTTCCTCTCATGCCTAATGCTACCAAAGAAACTTACTTTAAAACCTATTTTAAGCCTATTGGTAACAGACAGGAGTTTAGTGCATGCAAGGCTGCTTTGAAAGATTAAAAAAGAAATGTTAAATTATACCAATAAAGTGAGATTTTTCTTATCCTCAAAACATGCCTACCTAAAAGAAAGACACTCAAAAGATAAAAACCTAATCTTCCCCATCATTCCATCAACTCTATGGCTGACACTGGCAGTCACAGTACAAATATGCAAGTACCAAGTCCACTTTTAAGGGGGGAAAACCTTTTAAATTAAGTAAAAAGGTTTAGGATTTACGCTTTTCTTTAAAGTATTCGTGTTAGATGTATGTATTTGAGTATGAGTATTCTACATTCATCCCAGACCGAATAACATCCTATGCAAAGCATACCCTGCCAAAGATAGAATTAGGTAAAGCTTGAACAAAGCAAAAGAAGTTGAATATAATACCATTTGTTTGTGCTGTATGAATAAAACACTTTCAACTAAAGAGAATATTGGCATATAAATTTAGTGTAAAAGAACTAAATATCATGGAAGTTCTAAATTTTAGCATGCTCTCTATGTTGTCAGCATATGGAGTATTCTTAACTAATCAGAATTCAGAACAAGCTACAGTTCCCTTATCTTCTGCAGAATATGATAGCACTCAGTATTTGTATCAGTGATGCTTTATACCTTTACTTTATTATTTTTTTGCTGTTTTATAGTCCTTTCCATATCAGTTCCCACAATAACTATCATTTTATGCCCTCATGCATGACTTTATTGCAAAACACAATCTTGACAAAGGGTGGTTAAAGGATAACCGTTGATAAAGGAATCTATTTTCAGTCAAATATGATTGCCTTCATTTTGAAGAATGCCATCATTTCAGCAAGTGTAAGGCTGCAAGCATAATGGAAACTGCAGTGAAAGTTTATAAATTCCCCAGATTTCAGTATGGTTTTATCTTTCCATAAAGGCTGTTTGTTGATGAGAATAAAAAAAAAAGCTAAAGAATAACATGATTACAGCCATCAATGTTTACTACTTTGTGTTTACATAGCTCAAGTATTAAACAGTTCTATCATGCATATTATCAAACACATGGATGAGTTATCTTTCCTCCCACATGCTTTCCTCTCAGACCAAAGAGACATCATTTCCATGTAAACAGAGGACACATACATCATCACAAATTACTATTGATCATGAATAGATTGGAAGGTAAATTACTCATAGGCACTAATTACTTAAGGTCTAATGCATATTGAGCATTGACCACTTTATTATATAAGTTCCTATGGCTATAAGCACTTCACATATTTGTTTCATAATGCCATTTGTGTATGGCATATGCATCTTTTGCTTTACATGTTGAAGATGTGCAGTCATAGCCCAGATACTAAAAACTAATGTGGGATTGAGTAAAAGACAATCAATTTCACTTCAATGATCAAAATTAAGAAGTAACATATGAAATACATACCTTGGAAGAAAAGGTTCAATGCCTAAAACTTAAAAAGAAGGTTATTGGCTAAATATTTGGATATTGTTGTCAGAAAAAAAATATATTTAAAAAATTATTTACTTCATTTTTTATTTTTTGATCTATTACATTTACTACGGTAAGAATAGAAGTTGCCGAGACTATATACCGACCCCATTGATTACTCTATTGACGTGATAAGAATCATCATAGATCATGAAATAAACGAAGTCACACCTAAAATTAAAATAAATTCAACAATAAAAAAAAATTATCCTTTCTAGGATCATTTGGGACCAAAGCTTAAATTACAGACAGCTGGAAATTAACTCTGATATCCAAATGCGAATAACAGAAACTATAAAACACACTTATTTAATAATTCCGGCATTCATTCCCATCAATCAGTCCATCCAGTTTCATTACACCAACCACTTGAAGATTCCTGGGTTTTTCTAGTAAAATCTCGTATCGTTTAGGGAAAAAACTACCCATAGTTTGCTTTGGTACCCTGCTTTCTTCACCATAATCCTTCTACTGTGGCCTTTTCTTCTACTCACATCCAGGGGCGGACCTACTATTGTGTGTGCACGGTAGGTCACTTGCCCTACCGTTATTTTTTGACAAATTATATTTATGGTAGTCAATTTATTAGTCTTTATGTTTTGGTCACTAAATTATTATTTTTAATAAAATTTTATTTTTTTTCTTCCTATTTTTGTTACTAATATTATGTTTATCTTTATTTTTAGTCATCAATTTATTGTTTCTTATCTATTTTTCTATTGAATTGTTAGTTTTTATTAAATTATTATTTTTAATAAAATTTTATTTTTTTCTTCCTATTTTTGTTACTAATATTATGTTTATCTTTATTTTTAGTCATCAATTTATTGTTTCTTATCTATTTTTCTATTGAATTGTTAGTTTTTATTAAATTTTTAACGATAGGTGATCAAAACTAAAAATCATAACATTAATGATTATTTTATCAAAAATAATAGTTTAATGATTAAAATTAAATATGATTTGATGTCAACACCAATATCGTTAATAAAATAAAATTAAAAATTTTATTGACTGAAATGAAAGTTTTTCAATTTATTACACCGATATAAATTAATTTATATTATTATATTAATCAATGAACTACCAAATTTAAATTCTTAAATCCGTCCCTGCTAACATCAATGGCTAATAATACCATTTAAGTTGAAAAACCAAGAAAGGGTTTTCAACTTTTAGGGTTTGAAATGATAGAAATTTGGACATTTCGTTTACTACTTCTATACACGTAAAACCTCATTAAAACCTTAGATGTTATCCTCTTCCCATTATAACTCAAAAGCTTCACCTTTTACTCGATGAACAGGCAATTTTAGTACATCTTAAAACTATTCTTACCACTTGTAAATGAAGTAGGCATATGATCATATAAGATAAGAAAAATTCAACAAAAATATGTAGTTTGGAATACATCTCAAGCATCATCAAAACAAACATCTAAAACGGCCTTATAGAAAATAGCCAGACAGAAAACACAAAAAAAATTGCAGCAGAAGTCATACCGTTATTACTTCCCTTAGCTTACAGCTTGTCTTCGTACTCGGAAAGAGGGGTCATCTGCTCCTTCAATCCCTTCCTCTTGCGGATTTCAGCAACATGAGCAGCTGCCTGGGAATTTGGTTCCATTGGGTCTGATGACATCATATCCCAGTGATCAAATACACATTGTGGGAAAGCTTGTCCTGATGTTGCAGCTCTCAAAGTGCTAGAGAATCCAAAGGACTCGATGACAGGAAGGTAAGCCTTGATGTTGTAAAGTGGAGTACCGGGCCTTTGCATCTCCTCAAATACATGTCCACGTTTCTGGTTAAGAACACTGTAAATTCCACCAAGTGCCTGCTCAGGGGCTTGGATCTCGACCAAGTAGACAGGTTCAAGAAGCCTTGGCTTGGCTGTGAGTTGAGAAGCATAGAAAACTCTCCTAGCTGTTGGAATGATCTGCCCACCACCTCTGTGGATAGCATCAGCATGGAGAACCACATCACAGACTTCGAAGCAGATACCTCTCATGTTTTCTTCAGCCAGGGCACCTTCCTTTGATGCCCACTGGAACCCAGCAACAACAGAATCCTTAATTTCATTCAGGTACTGAACTCCCTTACACATATCAACCACCATGTTAGGACCAGTGGTCTCAGGGCCAAAACACCAAATCTTCTTGGCGAGATCTTTGTCCCAATTGTACTCCTCAGCCAAAATCTTGGAACGAATCTTGGGATCATCTCTAGGACCAATACGCCCTTCGTCAATGGCCTCGGCAAGACCTTCCTCCAGGGGTCGTGCTTCCATGTATAGACGGTTGTGTTTGTTAGGAGACTTGCTCATCACTGTCCTGCAAGACCTCTCTAGGACAGTCTCTTGGAAGGACACGACAGGGTCGGATTTGATGATCTCGGCACCACCCATAAAATCTTCTTGCAAATCTTTGAGACAGATCTCAAGGTGAAGTTCTCCAGCACCAGCAACAATGTGCTCTCCTGACTCTTCAATGCTACACAGAACCATAGGATCAGATTTGGCCAAACGCTTCAACCCCTCAACTAGTTTGGGAAGATCAGATGCAACCTTGCACTGAACAGCAACACGGACAACAGGAGAGACAGAGAACTTCATAGCACGGATTGGGTGAGCATCAACTTCCTTCTCATTAGTCAAAGTAGCGTTCTTGGTGATAAACTGATCCAACCCAACCATGGCCACTGTGTTACCACAAGGGACATCCTCAACAGTTTCCTGCTTCTTTCCCATCCAAATAACAGTTCTCTGAACACTCTTAACATACAAGTCTTTTTTCTCACCAGGTACATAGTTTGGACCCATGATCCTGACCTTCAAACCGGTTGAAACTTTGCCAGAGAAGACACGACCAAAAGCAAAGAACCTACCCTTATCAGAAGCAGGAATCATCTTTGAGACATAGAGCATAAGAGGACCTTCAGGATCACAGTTCCTGATAGCATTGGCATAGACATCATCAAGTGGTCCCTCATACAAGTTCTCAACATGATATTTCTGGGCCTTGCTAGGAGAGGGAAGGTGAAAGATCATCATTTCCAGGAGAGCACTGCTTGCAGGAAGCCAAGTCTGCATTACACGCTTCATTAAGGCCTTCCCTTCAATTCCTTCTCATCAGATTTCATGGTGACATTAAGCTTTTGCAACATGGGCCAGAGTTTATCCTTCTGATCATTCATACAGGTGTTTATAATTTGCTTGATGGGTTCATAACAGAATTGAACAAATCCACGCTTGCAGGTAGCAGAGCCAGTGTTCTTGGAGGTCCACTTCTTGGTAGCTGGATCAAAAAAGTTCTCACCCCAAAGTCTTTCCATCATTTTCGCTTCATCAACTCCAAACTTTGAGGCATACATTTTAGCAAAGTTGGTCAAAGTAAAAGCCCAACCATGCAAACCGGCAGAGAAAGCAACTGTTCCCTTCTCTGGGTAGACTTGAACATCACCAAGGAGAGGATCTTCATATGTGGCCATTATGACATTAGCGTTTTCAATCACTCTTTGGAATGTCTGGTAAGCTTCCTCACCATCAACCTGGAGCTCAAGGAAGCACCTGTCCATCTTGTTAACTGTCAAGACAGGCCTGATTCTTTCTCCAAGAGCCTGACGGAGGACAGTCTCTGTTTGCACACAGACACCTTCGATACAGTCAACAACCACAAGGGCACCATCAGTAATACGAAGAGCTGCTGTGACCTCAGACGAAAAGTCAACGTGCCCAGGAGAATCAATAAGATTGATGAGGTATTCATTCCCTTGCCTCTCCCCTTTGTAGCTCTTCAAAGAGTCGTCAGTCATTTCATAGTACAAAGAGATACCGGTAGACTTGATTGTGATACCACGTTCAGCTTCATCAGCTCGGGTATCTGTCATACGAACATCACCAGCAACTTCTTGGGCAATGATACCAGCAGCAGCCACAAGTGAATCGGTAAGAGTTGATTTCCCTGTATAAAAAAACTAAATCAGAACTAATGCATAGAATACCACCATATCACAACAGCACTTACACTTGTATTAAAAATTGTAAAACATAAAACAGCAAAAAGATTAATAATCAACAAAAATAGCTCCCAATTTGCAACTAATCTAAAGAAACTTCAAGGTACAGAAAAATCCAACATATATGCAATTCCATCCTTCAACTTGTGACAAACAAACATAAACAAATAAGCAACCATTATTGCAATAAAAGTAACTCAAAAAAGCTTTGATCTATTACATCTGGTTCACTGATAACAAGCATGAATTAAAAAAATTCATACCATGATCCACATGGGCAATAACAGACATATTACGAATGTTGTGCTTTCGGTCCATAATAGCCCGGAGCTCCTCAGCTGTAAACTTCACCTGAAACACATCCAACATGATATGTATCAAAACGTCACAGAAAAAAAAAACTTAGATAAATCTCAAAAATATAACAAAATATTCATTCAACTTACCATCTTGACTTGTGTTTAAAATACCACAACCTGCCCAGCAAACAAATATATATATAATTATTGATCTTGCTAAAAAGAATAAATACAAGCACAATCTAAAAAAGAAAAGAAAACTCATGCAATATAAAAATGGGTATTTCAAGATCTGAAACCATGTCATCCATAGATAAGCAATACCCAGATTAAAATAAACATTCAAAAACATTTTAGAGCTAAGAAACATCATAATTCACAACTTAAAACACTAATCTTTACTATAACATCCCGGAAAAGGAAACCATGTTACCTATACATAATCAATACCCAGATTAAAAAAGCATTCGAATACATTTTAGAGCTAAGAAACATCATAATTTGCCACCTAAAACATTCATATTTTCTATAACATCCACGAAAGGAAAAGGAAGACATAGTAGCTATACATAATCAATATCCAGATTAGAAATACATATAAATCAAAATAGCAGCATAATTAACTACTAAAAACATTCAAATTTCCTTCAATATTCGAGAAATGAAAAGGAAAGCAAGATCTAAGATAAAAAGCAAGAAGAAATGGATGTAAGGACCTAAAACCAGACAGATCTTGATGAAAATGAAAGAGGCGAACCTGAGGAACCGAGAAAGGCTGCAATGGAAAGAACAGGAGACGAGGAATTCGAGGGCCGTGGAGGATACGATGAAATTTATAGTCGAGGAAATGCAAGCAGTGCGTTTGAGAGTAAGCATGAGCGGTTCTCAGCTAGTTTCTTCTTCTTCTTCTTGGGCTTAATCTTGGGCTTTTGGTCTTATAATGACAAATATGGGTTTACATGGCTTTTGGGCTCTCAGCAATAATCTTCATTAGCAGACATTTGCATGCCTTGGACAATAACTGTTACATATAATATTTTTTATTATATTAATAATTATATGATAATATAGGTTTATATTTTCTAATTACGAGAACCGAGTTAATTGGGTATACGAGTCAATGGTTTGACTTTGACCAGAGCAAACCAGCAAGTGGGACGACTCCGAATTTACATTGTTTAAGAAGCTTCTGTACATATAATCTTTTTCAAAGCTAGCACTTGCCCTGTATTATGCTGGTTCATACACTAAACATGCTAGAATCGGATTGTTAATGCTTAAGCAGCTCCGGGGACAAAGATAGGAGAAGATGAACATACGTCGGAGGTGTTTGTGGTAACAAGGTTGTCGACAATGATGTTCTACTTCCAGGGTTGCGGTTTCGTCCTACTGATGAAGAGCTTGCCGGGTTTTTAAATGTGGAAAATAAAATATAGGTTGTTTTAAAATACAATGTTTATCAAGATCCTATCCACTTATAAGTCAAAGGAATTAAGTACTTGAACATATTCGATTTCACGTCTTCGTAATGTCCGGTCCGTGTTTATGTTATGTAGTACGTGTATGTCGTATTCCCTGTACTTCTATTCTGATCTTTTGTTTTATCACCTTTTTATTCTGAATTTGGATAAACTTCATCTCCTACCTTGAGCCATGAATTTGTATCAGGTTCTGCTGCATTATCAGGATCATACCTCAGCAATATACCGAACAAAATCTTCCCCTGAATCCATGGCAAAACTTAATATCACTCGCATTGCAGGTGCAAAAACAAAAAACGCAACATTTTTCGGTTTTAGATTCGGAAAGCTAACCTTGACTCTCCTGTATGATGCTAGAGTTGCCAATGGTTCATTCGTCTTCTTCACTTGCCCAGTTTGATGATAAAAGTTAATCATCTGGCAACGGTTGCAACCACCTAATGACTGTGGAAGAAATAGTAAGAAACACAGGCCATTTGTACTGCATTAAACGATACCGGTTTTATATACATGCGATTTTTGAAAACGACGAAGGAATACCGTCATCCAGAGCGGTCTATTTGCACTCTGATGGAGATAGGAAAGCAAGTGGAAATGAAATTAAAGGAGTTTAACTTACACTAAAATATGTGTTTCCAATTCTGAGATTTCTCCATCCATCTTCGGCATATGGTTCACCTCCGGATATGACAAGGTTGGGACGAAATCTCGTCGGATTGACGTAAGGTGCATCGTTACCAGAGAGTTTTTTAGTATCTAAGACTGCAAAATCAGTTTAATACCATAACATATCTTGTAAAACTAAAAGCAAACATAGAGAGTTCATTGAAACCATGAAGAATCTATATTGAAATGCCAATTTCAGCTTCTTGCAGGATAATAAGAGTTCATTGAAAATCATACTTGAGGATAGTCTATTGTTGAGGTCGGATACACTTTCCTCAGAAATCAATAAGAACTGAGCTTCATTCGCGAAATTCACCCTGCTATCCGCATCTCTGCACATACCTCCACTTCTGTTGTGGTTCAAAGAGCAGAAGTACTCGAACCGGCAACATCGCACTAAAGTGCAAGGTTGACCAACAGCATTACTAAACCATTGATTTATTTCGTTTTCGTAACATTGGACTTCGTATCTGATAATCAGGAAAGAAGTATATTTTAACTGCAAGAACTTTTGGAGCTTGAAATTACATGCAAATCACATTCCAACATGTTAAAAAACATGACTTAATAATAATATAAGAGAAAACGAAGACTCATTAGATCATATTGCACCTTTGATTATGAAAATAAAACTCTTCTTTCCCGAAAAGATATGAATCAGAGTCTAGTTTGATCTGCAGTTTCCTTTTGCAATGGGGCGACTCTACAGATAATATTTGTTGCTTGATGTTAATTAAGGTATTAATAAGGGACATCTAAGGAACCTACAAAAGAAAACAGAATACAAATTAACCTCTCAAAAATTCCATTGGGAAAACAAATTCCTGTCCAAAAATAGATACTTGCATGCATTAAGCTTCTGAACAATCTAACCTTCATTCATTCATTGACCAGATAAAATATATAAATTGGAACAAACTTTATAGAACAAATATTATAGGGCATATTTTATATACCAACCAGACACAATTTTACATGGCTCTAGACTATTTTGCTCTGACTTCTCATTTTTCTAGAAGTGCCCATGTCTGACACATTTCGAACATGGGTATACGTTTCAAAAACCCTCCAGTACATAGAAAACTTAGCAAAATAAATAAATAAATCATGCCTGTTTCGAAAAACACTCGTATCCAACACTCATACCTGTGTTCAAGTAACATTGTTCTAGTACCAGATTTATCATGATTCAAGCATATTTAGTTGTTCACAGTCATCGTATTTTCATAGTATGGAATCTCATTCATCACTACATTCCAGGTCAACCAAATATTAACCAATAATTAGGATAAGAAACATAAATCTACAAAAAAAGAAAAAAACAGCATTCGAAGGTACAGGCCTCTTCTAAGCAGAGGAAATATTAACCTTCTTTTGTGTAAGAATTTCACCAGTCAAGCTTTTAAGAAGCCATTCTCGATCATATTGCAGACCTGCATTGACAGGTAATAGTGAACAGACCTTTTACTTCTATATCATAGGCAGGAAAGAAATCGACAAGCAAAGATCTTCCATTCGTGCATGCACAGAAAGGAACAATGAGAGATTCAACATTAGAATCCAAGACAGAAAGCATTGTTTTTCATTCAGAGCATACACATGTTTGGAGGAGATGTAATGTAAGACCTCAAATGATGGCAATAGATTCAGTTCTCAACTAAACTAAAAAAATAATGCCATAGTATGTATATCGCTATCATGACAATGTAAAAAATTTGTGTAAACATTATGATGGAATCTGCTCATAAGCATGCAGTGTTTTATCATATGTTTTGGCCACGGGAAATAACAATTTTTTAGAAAAGAGAAATTATAATCTATAAAAATAAAAATAAAAAACATCAGCTTGGTTATAAAAAAATCAGTTTGAGCATCCGCTATATGAATGGAAGGAAAATAAAAATATCATGTTCGTTTAACCATAAACTACTAACGAAGCCAATGTTTTAACCATAAAGATTACAACAGATTACCAGTATTGCTAAGAGGCCAATTTTTCACACTGAAACCTGCACATGATTTTATGGGATAGATGTTTATGGACTTAAGGCAGAAACCAGAACTTGATAGTCGATCTTCAAGGCCCGTAATCCAGAAACACCAAATATTAAATCATGTTATGCCACAAACACATAAAAAACAGTACCAGAAGACAATTAAATGATGACTCTGCATAGAAAATCAGAATCCATCAAAAATAGTACTATATGACACCATGTGCTGAATTTTTGCGTATTTACCATGGGCAAAAGTTTAGAAGATAGAAGATTGTTTCAAATATTCAAATTTCTGAGGTCTTTAATGGCCTAGATGCACACACAACTATGTTACTTGGAGAATACTGCCTCTGCAGAGTGTGTTATTTAGTGCTGTATAGACTTGAGATCCCCCCCCCCCCCCCCTTCCTCTACTCTTCTCTAGTTATGCATTCTTCTTTTTCCATCTCTCTTCTTTCTATTAGCTCATTTCTGTTTGTTATAATATAGATATTCATGGTATTTAAAATAACATATAGCTGTGAATATAATTGGTATAATAGAATTAGTTTACAGAAGGAAATAATTTGCCAATCAAGTAAAGGAGAACTTGCAGATCTAACAAATAGTTTTCATTTCCTTGCAATAAAAATGAACCAAAACACTGAATAACCTTCAGATGGGTATGGAATTGACTTTGATCTGAGCAAGTACCCTTTCTCGAACTCATTTGGCATGGATACAAAGGAACTTCTTATAAAATCAATAAATTTCTGTACGGAGGAAAATTCAATGG
This sequence comes from Abelmoschus esculentus, assembly GCA_035048815.1. Classification (NCBI taxonomy): domain Eukaryota; kingdom Viridiplantae; phylum Streptophyta; class Magnoliopsida; order Malvales; family Malvaceae; genus Abelmoschus; species Abelmoschus esculentus. Next base: position 11,818,115 of record JAUCBN010000053.1, on the reverse strand, counting down.
TCATTAAATACCATCAAACAAAAAGAATGACAGAAACATGCACCAAAATATATCTCAACATGCTATTATCTATCGAAATCAACGATCCCCACAGAAGTTCTAATAGATCAACATCCTTTATGTTGGAAGCTTCTATGTTCCATTTCATGTGACAGCTGGTGCATGGATACAGTAAAAGAAAAAAAAGGACCATCTATTAATAAAGGACAAAAACCTAAAAGGTAACAAAAAATAAACACCTTAGCATCTTCATACGTTGACATGTAACCGAAAGATACTCTAACCGCTCCAGTTGGTTTTCCATTTATTACATCATTGTCATCCCAGCAAACATGCCCAGCCTGAACTCAAAGCAAAGCTTATTTTATTTCTTTCCCGTAAATCAACCACATCCATACAACTCAACCACTAAAATATAGCAAAAATATTATCAACCAACCAAAACAAAGGCATACCTCTAAGTTAGAAAGAAGATCTGAGTGAGACAACCCAAGATATTTTGCACAAGCACCAGGATTGCAAAAGCATCCTGTCTACAACAAGAGAGCAAAGGACAAAACAATTACCAGTCACTATGCTATAACACAAGTGCAATCAATTATTGCTTCAATCTTACTCTAGATCAATAACATTAATTTTCCTACAACATTGTATAAACAAGCCTCAAATATATTGATACAGTAGCAGAAAGCTAGAAAGTTGCCTCGTATTATTACAAAGCATTTTGAGGTTAGAAACAATATATAAAGGTGTTTGCATACTTTCTATTCTCCAACTACTTTGTAAGGTCTGGAATATTTAAGACCACATGAAAAAAAAGACACTTAGTAAGCAATCACTGAACCATAACACAAATCACTATTTGTTTAGAAAGTTATGCACTTATGCTTAATCTAGCCATTTTCTCAGAGTTTACCCGTAACTGAATCCCAGATAAGGATGCCAATTTTTCCACCTCCCAACATCCAAACCAAGAGCCATCTGGTCTTTGCAGGTTAAATGAGACAATAGAGCCAGAGTCAAGCATAGAAACCTATGAGAAGAGTTGCAAAACACTTAAAAAAGGTTAATAATTAAAAAGAATAAATGCAAATAATGGAAAGCATAATCAAAGCAACATATAGTGTAAAGCGTCAAACATCCCAATAGACCAGACTAAGCAATTATAAGCATAATCTTTTTTTTTTTTTTCTCTTCATTTCAAGTACATCTAAAGCAGTCATAACATGTCATAATTAATGCTTATTTGGGGGAATATAGTCTATCTACTGCATTATGTTATGGAACTAACCTTCAGAGCACAATTGCCATAAAGGGTGCAGACTCTTGCTCCATTCTCATGTCGCAAAGCTAAGAGCTTCTTCTTCAAAAACATAGTAAGTGACATAGTATGCCTAAAAGAGGACGGAGTAAGAGGAGTGGAAGCAGCGATATGTTAATAGGAGACACTCCTACAAAATACTTTAACAAGCTAAGGAAAAACAAAACAGTAATATAACATAATGTTAAAACGGAGGAAAACATATGGCAAAGACAGATTTATCGATAACCCTCTCTGAAGGAAACATTATTCACAATTTCACATTGATAGATAGTTTGATACTGATCGGAAAATAAAGTCAGAAGCACATTGTGTCATTGTCAATAGAAAATGAAAGCAAAGTAGAATTATACTCCTGCGTATCCTACAGGAACAGTTGGGCAAAATCCACGTGGAAAGCATGATCCATAAATACTTAGTTATAGGAGCAAACATGCCAACTCTATATTGAAAATAATTGAATAATATTAAGTTAGTTGCAATATGAAACTTGAAAAAAGTAACTAAAACTGACCATCATTGGCCAAAAAGAAACAGAGAACGTGAAATAGATAACCAAACATGGGAAACAGAAATCCAATATACATGACCATCATATGAACATTCACATTGATGTCAGGTAAATAATATAAAAAACTTGATAATCCTCATAAAATCTTTGATATTGTGGTGTTATAGAAATAAAATTTTGCATACCGGCACATTGCAGATGTAGTGAGGGTATTCAATATCTTAAATCCATGACGAATAGATGCTATGCTAAGGAATGAAATGGTGCCATCCTCGAAATGCTCCTCAACACCTTCTCGTCTTCTGACAAAGTCAATGTCAGCAATCGAAGCAGCAACAGTGCCTGTAACACTTATAGTTAACTAACAAAACAACTATTGCATATGTAACCATCAATAAGACTTCCAAGTACAAACCTCCACTGAAATAGGTCTTCTTCAATAACTTAGCAGCATCTGAAAGAAAAAGAAAAGAAAAATGGATATTAGAAAACCATATTAAAAAAGATTCATGTTCTTAAACTTTGATTTAATTAATCAGGATTTGTTGAGCAATGAAATGGAAAATTCAACATATCTATTTATTTCACAATTCATGAAATGTTTCTATTTCCAGAAATGCATAGTAATCTCAACCAGTCTAAATCTTTTATGGCAGAAAGACTAATTGTTTAGAAAGAAAAAAAGAACAGAAATAAAGAAAAGTCCATGCTTACAATCAATTAATGGAAAACAGAATCCTTCATTACAACAAGCCAATTAGGCACAGGAACATAGCAAAAATATCTGACTGGATCTATCTTACTATTGTGTACAAAAATAACTCCTTAAGCCAACAGCAGGGTATAACTTCAGAAATCAGTAATCAGTAATCTACAGACTCAGTCACTTACCATTTCGAATTATGAGAGCACCAAGTCCGGTTGGATAGCCAAACAACTTCAGAATGACAATGCAATGACAAAACAACATTATGTTGTTAGACTAATTTCTTCAGATTTCTACCATTTTAGGATAAACAAACAGTAAATACTCACTTAAAAGTTCTGCATGGTCTCATCCATTTACCTTATAGAATGAGATGACAACAAAATCTGCAGGATACAGTGACAAATCTGGAGGCCGTGTTGCACAGCCCTTTGCAGCATCAATTAAGACCATCCAACGTCCCCTGATCATACACAGTGATGATTAGAAACACACATCTAAAATAAAGACATCAAAGAAACATGAGTACATTTAAAACTAATGACTTCAAGGAAACGTGAGAATTTTCAAAAGTTCGTCTCTCAAGCAACGTGCATAGTAATCTCAACCAGCTCAATATATTAGTTGCAAGTAATACTTTACAGCATAATATCAGTTAAAATATGAGTGCTTATTGGTTAATTATCTGTATAAGTATTAAATTAAATAAATTTCTAAGTCCTGAACTTTTCTACCAAATCGGAAAAATTATAATGAATATTTTTACGTTAAACAAAGCTTTTCTGCTGCTTTCCTTTTTGCATGATTAGTAACACAATATGCACCATTATCTAAGTAGGATTAAATTTTTAAAGTTATAAGGCAGCCAGAGATTCAAGGGCTGTGCTAAACCATAACTATTAAAACTTCGACATGCCTATAGTGCATTTAATACACACACACAAAAAAAGTGTTGCCCCCACCTTCAGTCTTGCAGGAAGCTACTTATATGTTACTATTTCAATGCATTTTGGGCAGACAGTTTTCAACACAATATATTTAAAAATGACTGTTCATCTTTCTTGCTAAAGCAAATAAGCCTCTTCCATTTACAGCTACTATTCTTAACATAAATTTTCCTTTATTACTATTTTCCTTTTGAAAATGAAATGGTTAGGTTATGCAATAAAACAGACTTCTCAGATGGGGAAAATATTGCTATCCTTGTTGACCCTGCTTAATTTAACGAGGAATATAAGAATTTATGGGGAAAGTATCATATTAAATCAGAATTTAATAAGCAAGAAAAGCTCATTTAAAAAAAAACAGCCAAATCAGACCCCTTTATAAATATAATTCCTTTAGATTTTTCTCTTTTGGTTAACCTGGACTGTTTTATTTCAATTTGTGGGTTCCAAATGGAAACAACATAGAAGTTGCCCTTGTCAGATCAGACTGCTGTGGTTGGTGGTAAAAAGCAGACACATATGTCGAGATACAAAGTATGAAAACTACATACTTTGAATATGGCGAGCCTTCCAAAATATTTTCTGCATTTTGCTTAACAATATTCACCAAATCAAGGTTAAATCTCATTCCAGAGAAATTGCACTCAGAGGGGAAGGCAAACAAATTGTAAGCATCACCTGCAACAATAAAAAATGATATGAAGCTAAAGGGTGACAAGGACAAGGACAACAGATGCTTTCCTTCTTAAGTTAATATTTCAAGAAGAAAAAATAATTATTATAATTATTTCGAAAGCAACATTATCATTTTCTTTAGTCAAGCATCCAACAAGGAAAACCTTATATGCTCTGTATTTTACCACTATCAATACTAACTTTCTAGCCATTTAGCTCTTTATTAACAAATCTTTTGGTTGAGCAAAAATCTGATAAGAAAAAAAATACTAAAATTCTTTGAAAACACAATATCCATGTCTCTGTAAATCCCCAGCCATGAACTTTTAGCTCTGTGCCTCTTTCAGCAAAATGTACAAAAAATGTTATTTCATCCAGAATCAATTTTCTTGCAGGTATCTGTAGTTTTCAATTGATATATCTATCAAAATGTTACCTATAACTGCCCCTTCCGGAGCTTTAGCTTCATTTCTTCTCTGCACTGAATGCTGTGATACCTTAACTGAAGTCATAGAATTTCGAGATGCTCCATCCTGATCCAAAGCCTCATTTATATCTACAGCAAACGCTGCAGCTCCTTGACTGAGAGCATATCTAATAAATTATTAAGGAAAAAGTTATAGATTCAAGAATACCAAGAGAAAGAACAAGAATCCTGATCCTGTTCAATCATATGTTCAAACAAAAAACACAACATACTATTAATATCACCGGGAATATAAGATAATTTAGAAAGGAAAAGAAAAATCATAGCATGAATGCACCAGCCACAATTTATAATAGCACGCCCACAAGTAGAACTTGCAAGATACTCTCTAAGACCAAGTACGCTATTATGATTTTCCATCGTGTACATAAAGGTGCTCTTACAGCTCCAGGGAAAGTTCTCCCCTACAAGCTTCAATGCAGCTGTTGCACCGGAAGTGAATATACATTTATAATCCTTCTGAGAAGCATTGCAGTAATCGAGGACCTATTTAGCAAGAAAAATAAACAAAATACACAATGATTTTGATATCTCACACACATCAAGATAATTTATTTACCGGAACAGATGAAATTAGAGCACAATAACAAATATATATAAAGTACTCATGTACGACTTCATAGACCATAAAAATCTACGACCTCTAAAACAAAGCTTGGCAAAGAAATAAGAACCACAACTTAAACAGAGTAAGTGAGATTTCTGGTACCTGTCGGCGTGCTTCCCTTACAATGTCACTGGTGGCTAAACTTGAATCACTTTGGCTATCTTACAAAATTAGTCAAGAATAACATAACCTATGGTTCTATATGAAGCCTATTATTTCCAAGAACGGGCAAGACAATCCAATTATGACCAAAACTTAAAACAACAGAAGTAACCTCTACATTTTCAGCAAAAAATCCCATCAATTATCCAAAACAAACCAATAAAATACTGGATATTTCTAAAGGGCTCGTAGTAGAGTCACGGGCAAGACAATACTTCCCAAAACAGATTAAGAGAATTAATTTCTAGCTTCTCTTTCAAAAAAAAACATTACATCATAAAATCGAAACCAAACAAGTGCATCACGGATATTACTAAGGGATCTTGCTCGGTTCTTCAAATAACTCACAATCATTTATAAGCTCATTTACATACAAAATGGAAGAAACATATATAATCCAATGAATAAATAATAAGAAATTAAGAACAGTTGGAATTTGCTCAAATTAAGAGGGAAAAAAACAATGTTTTTCTAGTTAAGAGGATACGAGGATTTCCATAAACATTAGTCGTAAGATCTTTGAAGATAGCATCCATCTGCAACTCGGAGTAAAGGGTTGCTCCAGCATGATCCAAATACACAGTATCTACAATACCCAAAGCTCAAAATAGCTAATCAAAGTACCCAACCCAAAAGCATTAAACAAAACTCGAAATTCCATTTCTACATTCCAAAAGTTCAAATATTTCTTACTTGGCAACTATGAAACGAATATAAAAAGAATTCAAAGAAGAAAAAAGGTACCATCTAATCGCTTGAACTCGGAGGCTCGGATTTCGTCGATGGAATTACAGGCATTGTGGTAGCCGTAATAGTCACCGAATTCCTTGAGCTTGTCGTCCATTTGCAGAGAATTTTCAGGGGAGGAGGAGAGATGGCGATAAAAACAAACGTTGAGTAGCAAAACGCTTGAATCGGGCGAGGTGACCTATAGCTTCTTCCTATCGGAGAAAGTTCGGAACTTTTTTATTCTTAAATGGTTTGAGAGTTCAGACACGTTAAAATTCTTTGTTAAAAAAGGTCATGGAAATGTTTTTTGCACGTTGGCTCTATAAATTCTTTTGTGGATGATTACATATTTAGTATTTTATTTTTATTGTACGAGTCTTTTAGTTTAGGTGGATAAAGAAATGATTATTACTTTTAAAGGTTTCGGATTCGAGCATCAGTGATGTCATCAGATTGATTGAGCGATCAATGTCAAATGTTAAACATTATATATGATTTTTTCTCTTCTAATCAATATATTATACGAGTTTTCTTATAATTTTAATTGATATGATATGATGACTAAAGGGAGAACGTGACTACCCAAAAATCAAATTTTAAAATTAAATTCAAATATTAAATTTTTATGTTAAATTTTTAAATTGAAGATATTAAATTGGACCTTAAGTGAATTAATTTTTGAAAGATGAATGTTTTTATAATTATGAGATAAATAAATAATTAAATGAAAAAGAATAATTTAAAATTTAAATAAGTGGGAGAGTGGTTGAAAAAAAAAAAGAATAGATATGATAGAAGAGAGAGAAAAAGATGAGAATGATAGAAGAGTTTTTTTTTAGAAGACAAACTTAACCTATGATTTAGGGAGATTCAGTCATTCGAACGTAATATTATTATCGTTTTTGTGTTTATTTTGTCGAGACGAATTTGTTAATATCAACAACATCATCATCGAAGCTGTCGTTGGAGGATGTAAAAAAAAAGAAAAAATTATGTTGTTGAGTTGATGAGGTTAGAGAATTTGAATAGAGAAAAAGAATGTCATCATCGAGTTTACCGAATCGAAAAAAATCGATTGTGAAGTTCGATTCTTCTTAACGTCATTTTTCTGTTTTTATTTTCTTTCCTCAATCAGGTGACACATATCATCACTTGATTGAGGGAAGAAAATCAATCTCATAAATTAAATAAAATAATTAAAGTTAAATAAACAATTAATTTATTTTATTAAAATAAAATTAAGATCAAATTAAAAATATATAATTAATAAGGATCAAATATATAATTATACCTTAAATTTTTACTCTAATGTCATCTTTTTGTTAAACTTTTAACAACAAATATTTATATTAGAATTATTTTAATAATTATATTGTATTAAAATTAAAAATATAATAATTAAATTGACATTAACCCTATAATCGAGTAATCCTAGTTTACCCTTTACTTTTTGACTTATACTAAGAATGGATTTGAAGTTTTCAGCAAAACAATGTAATGGTAAAGGAAGGTGCCACAATCTCCAATTCTGACCAGAACACAAACATGATGGAAGAAGATGTCATGACTAAAACCATTCTGCATACAGATTTTTCCCTTGGTTCAATGATATCTTCTTACAGACAGAAATAACATCATTCTTCCAGAAAGAGTCTCTGGTTTTCCATATTTGCTATTTTGCATAATTGTTTTGGTCAGAAAAGGAGATTGAGGCAACTTGTCTTGAAATTCAAAGGTAAAATTTGTCATATTCCAATGTCCAATCCCTTCATCTGCTCAACACTTCAAGCCATTCCATTTCCCATGCATGCATATAAATACACCTTCCCTTGGGTTGATGTCACCACCACACAGTTTCATATCAATCAAGCTCTCTGCAACTACAAAAGAAATACCCCAATGGCTACAAGTTTTGATAATGAGAGTTACCTTTTTAATTTTGCCGTCCGAGATGGCTATGGCGTCAAAGGAATTGTGGACTCTGGCATTTCAACCCCAGGCTTACATTCAGCCACCTGCCGAGCAAATCAATAAGAACAATGCTACCAAATGTGAGATTCCGCCCATTGATTTGTTGAAGCTCGACGGCCCCGAGCATGGCCAATTGGTGAATCAAATTGTTAGAGCTGCTGAGACTCTTGGATTTTTCTAAGTTATCAACCATGGAGTTCCTATAGAACTACTTGAGTCTCTTAAGCAGACTGCACGTAACTTCTTTGGCTTGCCTGCAGAAAGAAAGGTTGTTTATCGTAAAGAAGTGAGTCCGTCTCCATTAGTGAAGAATGGGCGAGTTTTGCGCCTGAGAAGGAGAGAGCATTGGAATGGAAAGACTACATTAGCATGGCTTACACCGACGACGACGAAGCTCTTCAACAGTGGCCTATAGAGTGCAGGGATGATGCTCTTCAATATCTGAAGACATCACACGAGATGGTGAGGAAATTGCTTGAAGCTTTAATGGGGAATCTAGGAGTGGAGCTAGATGACTCCAACATTGATACATTCATAGGAAAGAAGACGGGTTAATATGAACTTTTATCCGACATGTCCTAATCCTGAACTTACCGTTGGTGTCGGACATCATTCCGATATAGGTACGCTTACCATCTTAATACAAGATGGGATTGGTAGTTTGTACGTCAAAGTTCCTGAAGATGTAAACATGGAAAACAAGGGAGAATGGGTAGAGATTCCTCCTATTAAGCTTAAAATTTTGATACATTCATAGGAAAGAAGATGGGTTAATATGAACTTTTATCCGACATGTCCTAATCCTGAACTTACCGTTGGTGTCGGACATCATTCCGATATAGGTACGCTTACCATCTTAATACAAAATGGGATTGGTAGTTTGTACGTCAAAGTTCCTGAAGATGTAAACATGGAAAACAAGGGAGAATGGGTAGAGATTCCTCCTATTAAGCTTAAAATTTTGAATACTATGGTATCACTTATCATTTTTGGCATTACATAAAACAAATGATGCAACCTAGAAATGGTATTCTAGTAAGCAGTCTGATTACTCATTGTCATATGGCGTAAACACTATCTTTTATTACAAACAGAACGTGAAACTAACATCATAACATATAAATCAACCATGGAAGACGGTGGTTTCAATCGTCTTGCTGATGTAGTTCACCGGTGCATCAAACTTGGTGAAAAGTCTATAGGAAGAGACCAGTGACAGCACCACATAGCAAAGCACCGTGACAAATGTGATGATCACAGATGTTGTGGCTTTGTGACAGAAACCGGCAAATGATCCGCAAGCAGCACTCCATGTGATTGCTGAATCTCCTTTGTTTGCCAAGTAAAGCACCTCCGTCGAAACGGCAGCCGCACCCAGGATCAGGTACGTTAGAATCTGCAGAAATATGATCAAAACCAGATGAAGAAAAAATGATTATGGTGTTTTAGCTGATAAATGGTTGATTTGATTAAGCAGAAAGAAGTTGAATTAGATGACCTGATCGAGAAGGAAGAAAGTCCAAGCTCTAGGCATGGTGGAGGGACGAGGCACGGCTGCTATAACAGCTGAAAGAAGGGAATAGCCTGCACAAATTCCATTTGCATGCACCAGATACCTTAAAAAAGTGAAACCCCAATTAATTCTTTGATCCAAAGTTTTATGTTTTCTTTTAAACGTGCTGGAAATTTAGCCTTTAGCTTAGTTAACTTAGCCATTAGATAATTACACGAATTATGGTAAATTAGTTAGTGTCATCATTGGAGTAGAATTTTTCTCCAACCTTTTACAAGTTCATACCTATCTATCTATATACCCCAACTGGAGAGTATGGCTGGCCATAGGCATGAATCAAGAGGCCTTAATTGCGATCGCACCTCTTGAAAAATTCAAATTTCGGTATAATTTAAGTATTGACGATATAATTTCAATACCCTTCAAATTTTGTGATTTTTCATCCTAAATTTTTAATACTGTATAACTTTTCAAAAATTTGCACCTTTAGTATAAAACCATATATCTATCTCTGGTTGGCACTTATTACAACCTAGCAAGCACCATGGATTGAAAACTGAACCATAAACACCTATTGACTTTGTTTGGCCTAAAGGATTTTTAACACTCTAGTGAAAGACTTGAGTTCTAAGATGAAAATTACCCTATTTCTGTTTCAGAAGGATACAAGTTCTTGGTGGTGTTCAGTGCAGTGGGTGCTGTTAGCTACTTACTTACCAGGGAATCATATGAATTTGTGAAGGTTTAAGTAGATTTTGTATCTTAGCTTATATATTGTGAGAAAAGGGGTATAAAGAAGAACCTGAAAGCTCCTAGATCTGAGTAAGAAACTGAGCCAAACTCATTAGACTGGGAGTCTTTGAGCATAACAACAAGTGCAGCAACCCCTAAAGCCATCGGCACTAACCGCAGCATGGTCTCGGCAGTTCTCATGCTAGTGTTCACTTCTTCCTCATTCCCATTTCTTGAAGACCCCATCAAAGCCATTGGAGACCTTGCTGTAGCAGCAGCAGCAACACTATTACTCTTTTCACTACCCTTCTCCATTACTCTCACTTTTTCCTTCTTCCTTGTTCTAGCTGTTGATAATGGAAATATGTATATACTGGTGTGGTTGAATACCCGTATTAATGGGGTTTAGGTAAGGTAGATGGTGAAATCAATGAATGGCATTCTAGGCATGCAGACCACCCTTTTCCCAAGTGAATTAATAAAACAAACCTTTCTCTCTCACACAAGGTTGGTGTTATGGCTTGGTTACCATCTTCCATGCTTTTCTTCCTTCTCCCATCGAAATCTCATTAATGCAGAAATTTCACTTTACCCACTTTCCATTCCATGTATCATGTGTCCATGTCATGCATTAAATGGCTTCTAATTAACTTATTTAATGTCCTTATTGATTCGAATCTCTTCTTGGCTCATGGTCTTCATTCCAATATGGCATGGCCCAAACCAGACTCCATGACATGGTTACACTTACCCATTAGCTTATATGCAATCTCTATGTTAGTTCATGTGGTAGTAAAATAGAGTTTTGGATTTGAATATCGTGGATGCAGAAAACAATGCAAGAGAATTTTGTTTCCCTCTAAGTGATCTGATTCAGTTTGATTCTTAATATAAATCTTAAAGCGAAGTCTCAAGTTTAAATCTTATCGATGAAAAACAACACTGAGACAACTTTGCTCGTGGTCTAGGAATTTGATTTAGTTCAACTCTAAATGTAACCGATACACATGTGGCTACAGACTTCAGAATTCTTTAGACCCGAAAATGGTAAAAACTAAAACATCGTCGACATCGTGGTTTGTTTCGAGGATGCATGATGCCTAGCCAATGGTGATTTCACAATGTTTTCTTTCTTACTTACTCTAATTCAAGAAATACTTAAGCTTACATAGTGTAAATAGATCTTTAATTCAAGAAATACTTAAGCTTACATAGTGTAAATAGATCTTTAAAAAATGATAATTTTCTGAGTTTTACGTAGTGTAAGTGGATCTTTAAACATTATCGTCAGCACATCTTTTGAGATTAAGAGCTAGGTTTTATGTAATAGCAATACTAAACAGGTTCTTCAACATTCAAAAATTTCAGAGGTTTAACTCTTAAGCATTGGACTCCAACAGTGACTGAGATCTGGTTCTTCAACAACCAATCTCCTAACTGATACCACACTATGATGAGGACCATATTTCAGTCCACATTCCATACCCCAAGTTACTGAGAAGCAGAAATCAAAGCTGGTTTTCATCTCTTCTTCTAGTAACCAAAAATCCCAGCAACAAAATGGTATTCTTACAATTCTGTAAGTGATTCTTATAAGTACTCAACCAACTAATCCGATCCATATGAGACTTCAAATTTCATACATTGAACATTAAGTATATCAGTTTCAATTACAATAATAACAAAAAAGTTTGAAACCAAATTCTCCAAAAAGAAATCAAAACTCATACAGCAAGTTGAATATCACCTACTTCAAGCTGAGCAGCAATCTCCTCCAATTGCTTCTTAACACTCATATCAATCAATTTTGACCCTGAATTCCCATACCTGATGGTAAATCCAGCTACCAAACTTGGGTCAATCTTAGTTTTAATCCTGACATTCTTAGCACCAGTCAGCTTCTGCACCTGTTTAGCAATTTGAGCCAAATGCTGAGATTCCAATGGCACCACCGAACTCACCACGGCCAACTCAGTGTCTGTCAGCGTATTGTAAACCATCTCAAACTCCTTGGCGATCTCTTTGATGAGGTCGATCCTCTTGGCATCAACCAGGATGTTCAAGAAGTTGGCAGTGTGAGGCTGGAGGTCCGATGATTTCACGATCTCGTCTAAAACCTGACGCTTCTTGAGGATATCGACGGTGGGGTTAGCGAAAAAGTCGAGGACTTGAGCGTCGGAGAAGACTTTCTCGATTTTTTCGACGTCGGAGCTGGTGGTGTCGAGGGAGTTGTTTGATTTGGCTACGTCGGCTAAAGCGGTGGCGTAGCTGGAAGCGGCTGTGGCGGACATCTTGGCTCCACCATGGAGAGGACGAGTGGTGGTGATTTTGAGGGAAGGGAAAGCGGCTGAGAAGGAGAGGTTGAGGGAAGGAAGGGCCCTGGGGAGTTGGGAAGATGGGAGGAACTTTGATTGAAGGAAGATTGAAGTTTGCTGAAGGGAAGCCATTGATGAAAGGTTGAAACTTTAGGGATGGAATTTGTTTGAGGATTGAGATGATGGAGGAGGAGAAGAAGATGAAAGGTGGGATCTTGATTTGTGGAGAACAAATGGGGAGTTATCTTCAAACGGAGGAGGAGCGCCACATATTGGATTGTGGATGATAAAATAGACTCCCACGTCCATTATTGACGTGATAATTAAATAAATATACAGGTATACATTTATTTTTTAATTTAGGTTAGAAATGATTTTTAAAATATTTCAGATACCAAATTAAAACAAACCATAAAATATTTAGGGTTAATTTTTATTTTCAAATCAAGATGCGACTTTTATTTTTTGTGGGACATTATTCTCAAGTGTCCAAGTGCATGCCCTGCACGAGATTGGTGAGACCTCAAATGGATAAAAATAAGATTATAAGGAGTTGACCGTTGTTTGACCAATTTATTTCGAACAGTTTTATCACTTATCCCTATCAAACGACTTTATAAGGAAGGTACTTGGATTGGATTTTAAATATATATCTATAGAATAGATTATAAACATGTTAACATATATCTATATAGATATTTATAAGACAGTTGTGTCGGTTAATACAATTACTAATCCTTAAAACTGAAAACTGACCGACATAAACTAAGACTATGTTTTTAGTTACTGTTGTGGTAAGAAATATGTTTTTAGTTACTGTTATGGTAAGAAATGCTCGTTCACCAGCAATAACAACCCAAACAATTTGTGTTTAACTCTAAATGCCAATTCATATTCAAATGGTCATTTCAGAACAACCAGAAAATCTAGCTTCTGTAAACACCTGTTTACCTCCCAAACCCAAGTTTGAAACTTCAATGAAAAACAAGCCTAAATCTTATAGCCTAAGCAAACCGAATGAGTTTGAACACACACACACACAAGCAAACCGAATGAGAATCATGTTGGTCAAAAAATATATGAATGGTTTACATGCATGAAAATCATGTTAGTCAAAAAGAATATATGAAAGTTTTAAATGCTTGGCCAACTGTTATATGCCAAGTTCATAATTCAGATTTCTTGAACCATTCTTTTCCACCTTGATTCATGTTTCTCAGCAGCCAAATGACAACAGTCTCCTGTAATCAGGTTACTATACAAGAACCAAAGAAAGGCTTTCACAAAATGTCATTACACCCTATATGTATAATCTCTATAAAGAAGCCTCAACTTGAAGAAATATCACAAGGACACAACCGAGATATTTCAGATTGCATAATAAGCTTTGGCCAGGCATAGATAAATAATTCAAGTTCTAAAACGAAATGAAGAGAATTATTGCATGAATATATACAATGTAATAATATGCCAGAGCATAATATGATAAAACAAATATTAGCATAAACATTTTACGTTGTGGCATACATTTTTAGGAACCATATCAATAATCAGTGAGATCAACAGTTATCAAGGTCCCTGCCCTGGCAGGAACAAGTAAACTAGACTAGACCGTGTTTCGTAAGAAAGAAGACACAGAATAGTGGATATAAGGAGCATATAACAAAACATACATAGTGCTGAGAATTTAATCAAAGCAGAGCCTGTGGATGCTGGATCAAAAGGAAAATGTGTCTATAAAAGAATTGCACAAAGACAGTCGAGCATCAGAAGCCACCATCCTGAAACACACTTCATTAGAAACAATTTTCTCGAATAAAAACATAAAATATATGAAATAAAAATCATGAGACAAATCCAAACGTAATAAGATAAGCTTAAGTGCATGCTATTGTGCATATAAGCAACCAAAAAATATGATCTCAAGTTACCAATGACATGCGCTACAGATACCCCACGATTAGCTACGCAAAACCAGCTTATCTAATAAGCACAATAAGTTAACATTCTTTCAAATGCACATAAAAATATCTCTTATTATACTAGCATTCTATTTGTCTTCGGACTAATAAGATTCCAGCACCAACTTGGCATGCTCCTTGACCAATTCAGTTCGCTGGATAAATAGCTCCAATTCGGCTATTTGCAATTTCCTCCATTTCGCATCCAAAGCCGCCTTCTTTTCGCTGTCAACCATATCTAAAGGATGCTTCAGAACTTCCTCTTCCAAGCTAGACACACACGACCTATTATCAAACAAACTATTACTCGAACTCTTGGATACCTTATCAACCTCCATTGGCACCCCGACATCTACTTTCTTATCTGGTGAAGAAAGCACCTCGGTTTTCATTGCAATCACCGCCTTGTTATTCACCTTGGCTTTCCCATTGGACTTAGCAGCTGAAGACTCGACCTTTCCACTAATACCTTCTTTGCCCCATATCTTTTTCGACAGCTCGTAGGCATTTTGCTCATGGGCTTTAGAGAAAGTTCGATCTTCACCCTTTTTAGCTTTACCGGCATTGTTTTCAAACTTTTTCTTTAACCTTCTAACCTTATCCATCAACTGTGCTTTCGTAACATCGGTATGAATCGATTTCTTAACAAAATCATAAAATGCATTCATATCAGCACAGGGATCAACCCCCTTTTTAGCAGAGTAATCCAACATACCTTTCAACAAAGCAATCTCATCGTCTTCACTGAATAACCTCTGGAAAAGCTGCTTCTTCGCATCTTCGCCGGTCTTTTTCACCTCCTCCGCAGCAAGAACCGAGCTATTCACTTCTTCCCCAGCTTTCTTCTTGGGTCGTTTCGCGTCCTTGGCATCCGAGTCAACATCCCCGGGTCGTTTCGACGAAGAAGACCTAACGGGAGAAGACACGGTCTTGTTGAATCTGAGTTTCTTCGCATTCATGTCCTCCATGGGTTTCGTTGCAATAGGCTTGACATTCGGTGTGGCCGTGTCGGATTCGGATTCTGACTCAGACCCAGATTCCTGATCCTCGGATTCTTCATTCCCAGGTACGGGTGTGGCGGATTCAGACTGCCTGTACGGCGGGGTCTTTTGGATCGACGGCGTAGACTGGGTTTTGGGTTCTTTCTCTTCTTCATCGCCCTCGGTTGTAGATCCTCTATCGTCATCGGAACTAAATTCTTCCTCATCAGATGAAGTAGCGCCGGGTGGGACTTCAATGGGGTTTGAACGCTTTGGTGCCATCGAATTTCAATAAAGGGAGAGAGGCTGATTAGGGGTTTGGTTTGATGGTTTTATAGGAAAGAGAAGAGATGCGTAGAAAGTTGAAGTGAACCTACCAAAAAAAAATAATCTCGAATTTTCGAATTCGATTCAAATTCGATTTTAATTTTTATATTAAATTTTTAAAATTTAAAATACCAAAACATAAACTCTGAACTTCTAAATTATAAACTAAATCTTTAAACTATAAAATAAGTTTATTTATGTACACTAAAATTTAAACTGCGGTCCATTAAATTTTTTTCATTAATTGATTGATGAACTATACAAATAAAAAAAAATTGTCTCTTAGTTGTGTCTCTTTTCATATTTCGTGTCAAAAAATCTTAAAAAAATAAATTTTAAATTTTAACCCTAATTTTCTATATCTTAAATCTTAAAACTTACACCTTAAAAATATACACCATACCCCTAATTCCTTAAACCCTAACTACAATCTCTAACCCTAAACCCTAAATTTACTAATTTAAATAAAATCATAAATAGAGATACAATTAAAAGATAAACTATTTATACCCGAATTATACCATCTATATAGACTATATGCTCCTCAAGGTGGAGGGATTGGGCCAGCTATTCCCTTTTAATTTTTTAGGCTTTATGTATTTTCAACAACGGCCCATTTGTATATTTTTCTTGAGCTGTTGGGCTTTACTTTTAGGTCTAATCCCTCGATAAATAATCCCTCGACTCTTTTGATTTAATAATTTAAGTTCAATTCATAACTGCATAAAAGAAACTCCCTTAAATGAGGTTGTGTGGAAATCCTACTTTTATGGAACAATGTAGGAAATCCTTACAGTTACATCCCTAAATTTAAATTCGAAAACCTTATGTTTCAACATTTTTATTTTTTCATTGCGTCTTTCACGCGTATAATATAATATCACATGAATAATTTTATTTAACAGTCACAAAATTCGAATAATTTGAAGATGACATAAAACAGACCTCAATCGACAACAATAACAATATTATTATTATTCAACAACATATATTTTAATTCAATCTGAATTCAATCGAATCGAATTTTAGTTGAGTCAAACTTGTGTAACTCACAATCTGTATCATCTACTAATGTGTTCTTAGTAGAAATCAACTGCTTCTTTATCATGTCTTCTATTGAAAATTTTTTAAATTTTGAATTTTAAACCCCTTATTTTTTATATTCTAAACCCTAAAAATACAATATATCCCTATTTTTTAACTTGTAACTTAAACCCTAAACACTCTAATTTAAAATAGAGGCATAAAATGAGATATAGAAAGAAGGCATACGAATTTCACCGTAGGCAGGTAGCAAAATGGGACGTACCATTATAGTCAAACGGAATGTTTGAAGTTGCTTATTACATGTTTGAGCATTGCTCCTAGAATATGAAAACAAAACAACTCCATGACTTTTTGAGTTTCGAGCCAGCAGCAAGTTAAAGAACTGTAAGAACCTAAAACACCAGCCAGTTCCAATGAACATAAACAGAAAACAAAGGACATTTATCCTAACTCAATCAGACAGAGTAGCTACCCCATGCCTTTATTTTATAACTTTGTATTGGGATATATGGACAAGGTTAGATTTACAATCCAATAGGTAAGCTTTCTGTTCATGAGGGGGAATCTGAATTATTCACAGTCTCAAGTTGTTCTGACAATCAAAGTGCTGTTGACGTGGACTTGAACATCATCCACTCTCCAAGTTGAAGAGATTCATGGTTTGCATGGTTAAATCAGACAGGACTTGAAACCAAAATCTGACAAAAAGGGTTATCAGTTAACAACTTGTAAGAGTTGTTGACTTAAACAAAAAGATGTCTAATCTGTCGTTTTTCCCTTGAATTATTTAACATTTAACCATGCTGGATTCTCATTTGTTCATTGTTTTTAAAGAGTTCAACTTGATTGTTCTTGGCAAAAATGGACCAAACCTGCAGGCTGCAAACCATTTGATATGTTAAACAAATCAACTTGCTTGTCGTGTCTTGCCGGGTGTCTATGCAAAGATATATGTAATCCAGGAACTTTTCCTGTAAGAAAGATATAAATGTAGTGTAAATTTCAAGTATTTATAATCAAACAGAGAATTACAGAGGAAACAGTAATTTTCCTGTGATTTTATGTACTGTTTAATGAACACAAAGTGAAATAATAAGCAGAAACCAGCTGAGCTTCTATGAGACAAAAGCTGCGAGCTGTGTTTCTCAAAATGTTCTAAAAGTGTAGGACAAACAACCCCACAAAACCCTGTGGTAAATCTCCTCTTTTTGATCATCTAAAATGGGTGATGAATTTAGGCCTGATTTTCCAAGTCATTCGAGCTTATGAATGTTCCATGAAAACCATATGGAACTCGAGATGGAAGTTGAACCGTGGCTTCTAGCTTTAAATCGATGGCGTTCACGATTTGAAGCTCTGATTTCCATGTCCTCTCGTCGTGAACGAAGGCTAAAATGTAGCCGTCGTCTTCGTTTGGAGAGTCGGGGTTTCGAGGCAAGAACAAAGGCTCACCACCGTACCTTTGGTGTCCATAGATATACTTCTTAACTTCACCGGTCGAGAGGTCGACTTTGGCGATTCCTGACACTTTAGGCCAAGGCTCAGCTAGAGCCAAATATGCGAACCGAGTTTTTCTTCCGAGTAGGTTCTTGTTCACCATCCCTGCTTCCAAATTCACTTGCTCGGATTCCGAAATGATGGCACGGCGAGTCGACTTCCCGGTCTTCAAATTCAATCGAATTTCGGAGAGGATACTCTTGAGATTCTCTTCGCATTCGTTGAAAATCGAATCCGGAGGCGTCATGCAGGAGCTGATCACGACAACTTCATCTGTCTCCGGTTCCTCCCATGCATTCCAAAGATGGAAACAAAAGCAATCAGGTGCCTCAATCCATTTAATTCCGGAAGCATCAACGGCATTCTTGTCCAATACCCCGAACCGTGACACCTTGTTCTTGTCATACACAACCGGTGAACCACCATGAACCATTTCACCCAATTTGAACACCACTTGCTGGTCTGGTATCACCACAAAGTTCTTGGTGATGGCGAAATCATGCATCATTGTCGGACCATCAACCGGTATTTCTACATCGGGTGATTTCGTACCATCGGGTCCGAATTTGAAGTACTTTAGATATGGTTTTTTGATAACATCATAGCTGAGAGCAAAGAATTCACCCGTTTGTTGATCAACTTTGGGGTGAGCAATCATTGTAGACTTCAACTGACCATCGAAATCATATCTGCCAACGGTTTCCAAGTCCCCGGACAGTGTGATACGAACATGGTAAGGCAAATCGTCTTCTGACATCGCGAGAAGGTGGCCGTTGAAGTAAACGAGTCCGGCGTTCGCAACACCGGTGCCGTGGCTCGGATCAACGAGACCGAATAGGCCACGAGCATAGAAAAGTATCAGTCTAGCTATGCCCGAGTGGCCATGGAGCTCACCTATGGCCTTAGGGAAAATTGGACGCCCGAATGACCTTTCTTGAACAAGACGGTTCGTCTCGGTGAACCTACAAGCGTAGCTCGCCGAGCCATTTTCGAACTGAACCGCATGAACCATCCCATCCCCATCGAAGAAATGGTGTCCGGCCACCGGCTCGTGAAGCGGGTTCGCCCCGTTTCGAGCGTAGACTCCCTGTATACATTCCGGGATTGTGCCGATAACGGGAAGCCTCTGCTTGACTGGCTGTTCAGGGACGGGAGCAAAGTTTCCGGCGATTTGAACTCCGGGATCGGCTGTTTTCGGTAAAGGATGTTGACGCTCGTGAGAGACTAAAGCTTTCTCTACCGCATCTAAAGCCATAGCCGCCGCTCGTTGCAAAGGATTCCATTGCTTTTGGGAATGAGCTTTCTCCACAGAAGAGCCATGTTCCGTCGGAGTAGAAGAAGGCGACGGAGGGAAACCCGGTGCTTGTTTCTTTGGAAAATGGAGAATCGAAGGGTTTTGAATAGAACACGAAATGTAGAGCTGTTTTTCATTACCCTTCTTGCAACCTATAGAGGAAGAAGAAGAAGATTTGTAAACCGGGAGTTTTGTCACCTTAAGACCACGGCTCCCACTAGCAACCGATGCTGCTGATGAAGTAGCCATACAAACATGCAAGCAAGATCTTATACTTTATGAGAAATGTGTTCTTTTTCTTTTCCGCTTCTGTGATGTTTGGTTGAAGAGAAAATGTAGTGGGAAGCGGAGCGAATGGTGAGTGAAAACGGGTAGAGCGAAGAAGGTATATATAGATACTGAAGAGAGGTAGAGTTCCATAGGAGACATATAAGATGAGAGTCATGAGACCACGTGTTGCATTTGAGTAGTCGAGAAGGGGACGAGTTGAAGTGATTTTAGACGATGAGAGTGGGGGGAAAGGGGGTTGCGGGACATAGTGGCTTAATCCTTTGACACGGTCACACCATCATCTGCCTGTTTTAGGATATATTTTTTCTTTATTTTGTACAATGATCTGCTTTAAAGTTTTAACGATACGAGTGTAGCTATATTTATTACGGAAAAATTATTAGATAAGTCTCGTTTTTTACGTCATCTATATTCTCATCCAATAATAATTTTACTTTATTTTTTAAAAATGAATCTTCCGTCATTTATTTTTATAAGATAAATCTTTAACTTTTTTACGTATCATTAAATTAATGAATCTTATAATAAAATCATTAATGACGTGATAAGACGAGAATATATAATAATTTTTTAGTTATATCCATAACACAATGGATATTAATAGCACGAGTAGCATCTGTATACATGTATAGGGTTAAAATTTAAGATTAAAAATAAAATATTTATATTTATATCTATCTTTATATACTATACTAATGATATATCAATTAAATTAGATTTATTTATTGAATTTTTATTTTTTTAATACCAAAAGATGTAATCTTATGATCATGGTCTGGTGTAGCGCGTTTCCTCCTCCCACGAGAGTGTTTTTGATCAACACGTGTCGTTTGGTAGTTTTCCAACTCCCAAATCTCAGTCGTATCAATTGTCCCACACGCTTCCTTCTCCAACAACAACACAAAGATTTCTAGTTGATTAATTAAAGTAACTATAAAACATTTATCAAACATATGGTTAGAGGTGTATTTGATTGAATCGAGTTAAAAGAATTGAATTATTTAACGGTATTATCTTCAAATACTAACGAAATGAAACATTAGGCACCTATTTCAGCAAAAAAATATATATGTATAATTTATGCATTTATTTTAGCTGAAAAAAAATTAGACACCTATTTCAGGAAAAAAAAGTGTATAGTTTAGACACTTATTTCTGAGTTAAATCTATTTAAATTGATATGTTAAATTTTATAATTTAAGTCTTATTTAAATTTTTTTCGATTCGATTCGAGTCAAGTTTTTGAGTTCTTATAAAAATTTAATTATAATTATTTATCATATTATTGTACGATTTGATTGTAATTTAAACAACTTTCGTTAATTATGTATATATTTATATGTGACAATATTTTTACATTTATATATATATCATAAAAAATTAAAAGACTCGTCTCGAACTTAAAAATAAATCCTTTAATTACTAAAATTTCAAATTATTGGAGTTATTCGAATTTTTATTTTACAACTTAAACTTTATTGATTTTTTTTCAAATTTAATCGAATTTATGAAATTTCGAATCAAATATTTTTATCTCTAATAGAATCGTATTATTTATTTTTTTCGAATTAAATTAAGTTTTATTCATCTACATATAGCGCTAAAAATTATGAAATAAAAATTACCTACAACTACCTAAGTTATTTAAATTAATCACACAATCCAAACTATTTCATTAATAAAAGCATCTGCTTTTTCAGTGGGAGATTGTCTCTTCCCGAATGTCATCAATGAGCTTAAGCTGTTTAATAGTTATATTCTCTCACTTTATAACAATATTATTAACCTTAATTAAATCGAACGGTTGGTTAATTTGTTGAAACATGACCAATCTCTAAGCTTAATTTAGAATCAAGACAACATTCTAAAAACCTTCAACATGTCCATCAATAGGTGCTCTCATGCTCACAATTGAAATTTTTTATTAAAATTATATTTTTAATTTATTTTATATAAAACAAATTAGAATATAAAAAAGTTGAAGTTTAAATTTTAAATTTATTAAATATCACTTCTTATTCTTTATAAAATATAATCCGAATCAAATGAATTAAGTCTCGGATTTATCTTAATTTTTGTTCTATCATGTTCCAACATTGTCCTTTCCATGTTAATCAACGCACCTATATATTTTATAGGTATATACACGTGCATATCTGTCATTTTTTTGGTTTATATGTAAAGCATTTCACATGTAAGATTTTTGGGAAATAATTATAACAATAATGATTTATGTTTGCATTATTGGTTGCAATTAGTGCATGAAATCATCAGGTAAAATCATGTTGGAAATAAAATAATTGTCATGATTTAATTATAGAGATTGATAATTCACGAGAGGTTGTTAGGCTTGAGAGAAGCAAGAATATTAGCTCAATGTTAGAAGGAAAAATAAAGTATGAACTCTTGGGAGAATGTCTAGCACGAGAAAGGATAATAATGTAACATTAGAAATCTCTTGAGATACATAGTTGTGGCGTTGTACATCTTATCGGATATAATTTTTGAAAAGAAAATACTGATCATATAACGGTATCGAAACAACCCTTTGACTATCCAATTTCACATCGAATCTCATAAATAAGATATTGCAAATGTCATTGAGGTGCACATGTCATGACATGGAAATGGTAAGCACATCTCATGGTAATATGATATGCAAATGCAAACCATTGGATCACATCATATGTCCACATGATGACATGTGCTATGTGATTAAACCTCATCATCATCAATTAGTCTTCCAATTATAGGCAAGTGGAAATAATAAGCCTATATTATTACATATAAAAATATCAAGGAATATGAGGATAATTAAGAAAATTAATGTGGAAAATAATTTATCTTTTATTTTAATTTTATAATAAAATTTTAAAGGGATAAATTTTAAAAAAAAACATTTAAATTTTTTTTAAAGGGATAAAATTTTAAAAAAATAAAAATATATAAAAAAATATTTTAAAAAATTTAGTAAGAAATTGCAATTAATTAATTTGACATATTGTGCAACTTGCATTACCAATATGAAAAAATATCTGAATTCAAAGGGGTTTATGAATAAATAACACAGTCTTTTGGTTCCTCCGTTGGTGATGGAAGAATATCCTCTCAAAGAATAATTCAATTTAAAACTATTCAACCAACCGTTTTTACCTGAAAAAACGACCAACTGCCAACTAATTAATAATATATCAAATAATTAATTTCTTTTACATACCCACCATTATAAGCTTAAATAAACACATCTAGATAAGCATTTTTTAACAAAGTGCATTCACTTTAATGAAAAGAGATTACGAAACACTAATTATCATTAACATATCTTTAAACTTTTTAAGCTTAATAATCATTAGGGACGGAATCAAGATTTAAGGTCGAGAGACAAAACACGTATCAATAAATGTTAGATGCAGTTGTAAGATGTGTTGAAATTTTTAAAAAATAGCTTGAATTTTAATTTCGAAAATAGATCATGGACATAAAATATAATATATATGTATATAAATATATATATAACAGTACATTAATTATAGATTTGCATATCAATGACTGAATTATTTGAATCAATATTGATTTGGACCGTTCATCGTATTATGTTTATGTGACCTTAATATAAGATTAGATTAAGGTTACAAAAATTAATGATTGTTTTTTAACGTGACTTCATATGAAAAGGGTCCGTTGAATTAAGGCACATGGTGGGCACATTGTTTGGCAGCTAAAGGAGAGGTGGTTGGCTACCAAAAACAAAATTAGTGGGGAAATTTTAATGAAAAAAAAACTATTAATATCGTCTCGATTTATCATGTTTCATCGGGTCTTGGATGTGATATAATTTTAAAGGATGAATTGAGTAGTTCCAATAAGATTTCATTTTTAATAAAAATTATTTATTCATTTCTTCTATTTCATGACCCGAAAGAAGAAAAATAAATGTTACACCCATGATTTTAAATCAGAAAAGAGATTTAAAGAAATAATAAATTTATTCACTCTATTAATAATCGAACAAAATTTGATATATCTTAAGGGATTTATTTTTTATTGATTCTTACGAATTGAATCAAAATTAATTCTAAACGAGATATTTAACTTCAATGATGAATCAAACATATTTAACTTCAGTGATGAATCGAACAAAAATCTTTATTGATTTTATCTCTTATTTTAAATGTATTATACACATTATTAAATTAATACATTAAATGTCTTTTTTTTAAAAGGTGAATATTACCGCGTTCTTTTTTTTTAAATCAATATCTATAAACATAGACTTAGTGATTCAAACCCGAAATTTAAATTATTTATCTTGATTTTAATTTATTTAATCTTAAAATTTTTAAAAATAAATTTGATTAATTTTGATTGGAATCATAAAAATTAATAAAATATAATATATAAATATATCGTGTCTGATTATTTTTTTTATCTTAAACTCGAACTTAATCTAACTCGACTTTATTTTTCAATGATCCGTCTTAAACCCGATTTTTAATAAAAAAAATCTCTATCAAATCAAGACCTGGCGATAATAAATTATTTTACCGTCCTTTAAATTCTTTGGAAAAAAATTGCCAACCCCACATTTCCCCCATGTCTTTTATTTTTCTTTATTATTGTTACAAAAATAAATATTCGTATCCCTTCGTGCTTTTCTACACCACAATGCATATGAACTGCATGATAATATCTGTAGACTATACCATCTTCATGTGTCAAAAATTGTCGACCGGAGACAATGAGTTTGATTCATTACATGCAACTTTCCCAACAGTCAAACTTAAAGAGTAAATGCACGTCTCTCAAGGGATCCCTTATTCATAGGAATGTACTTTTTGGTATGATTCTCGTGATAGGGTATTATCCTATTATTTTCGGTATGTTTAAATTAAACATTAAGTTAAAACGATAATAGAGAAAATATCTTTTTAAAAAATAGATTCGGATGATCTTAATAGAAAAAGGTTTAAAAGACTCAAATTCGAGTAATCCGTTTGATCATTATCAAAAAAATTAAAGTATGTGATCATTATCAAAAAGTTTTTAAAAAATAAACATATATTATCATGATTCTACCATGTGCGTCGAACATCATTGAATACCATTAATACTGAATACCGTTGAATATTATTAAATTAATTAATAAAGACTTAACATATAATTATTAATTGCACGTTGATTCTTTTATATTTTTAATTTTTATTAATTAATTTAGTGATATTCAATGTTATTCAGGATTAATGGTATCCAATGGTGTTCGACGCTCGTTGTAGAATTTTCGATTATCATATCATTAAAATTTAAGAAGTAATATGTAATTAGAGATAAAAATGGTGTTAGATCAGAATAAAGATATTCTTATTCATAATTTTAAATTTTAATCTTAAATATTAATTTTAAATTTAATTTTAAATGAGAGAACACATAAATAGGATAACAAAAAAGCGAACATATGATTTTTATTTAGTGAGTTTTATGATTTTCAATTTTATTTTTAACCATTTTTTATATGTAAATTAAAAAAATATTTTTGTTCATGGTTGAATGCTTC
Organism: Abelmoschus esculentus; assembly: GCA_035048815.1. Classification (NCBI taxonomy): domain Eukaryota; kingdom Viridiplantae; phylum Streptophyta; class Magnoliopsida; order Malvales; family Malvaceae; genus Abelmoschus; species Abelmoschus esculentus. The sequence continues at coordinate 11,792,491 of JAUCBN010000053.1, read as the reverse complement.
GATGACTACAATGAGATTTGGTCGGCAGGTTGGAACATATAATTCATTGAACCCAAAAAGAAAAATTACACGTCGGAAAACGCGTGGAATATTAGCTGACGTGATATTGTCTTGGATATTGTCTTGCAATTGCATCGTTTTGTTAGCTGACGTATATGATAGAGTAAATCTTGGAGGATGATAGAGGAAGGTTATTGAAAGTGATCATTGTTCGTTGAGTTCGGTGTAATTTTTTATATCATATCTGATACAAAAAGAATTATAGATTGTATGGTCATTCGCTTTTACCGACAGTATCTATGAGATTGTAGATTCGAAAGACAATATGTTAAAAACTATCTGAGAATTCGAAATTAGTTTTTTCCTCCCCTACTCTTGTGTGGAATGGAGTTTGCTTTAATTTTGTTTATGCTTTGAGAGTATATATCGATGGTTCTTTTGGATGAATGGAATAACTTTAATTTATAGAGAAAAAACTCTCTCTCGTTTAAGTGTTAAATCAGACATAAAAACATTTATTCAGTGTGTTGTTCGAATCTATTTAATATTATTTTTTTCGATTAACACTCTAATATTCCTTAGAAAAATATAATTGAACACACCCTAAGTGCTAATGTTACAACATGGCGTTGCAGTTAAGAACTTGTACTGCTGACTCCTTTTGGTTACTGTTTTATATACTTTACAAACTTTGAGGTTTCTTGTGAAAAATGCAATCCCTTGATCAAAACATATTCATATTCTCATGTTTACCCAAACTTATGGTCGGAATTTAAATATCATAATATTCAGGATAATTTTATTTTTTATTTTTAATAATAACAATCCAAGTGATTAAAATTCTTAAAATATTTTTTTATTTTCAATTACTTTTCATTTGATTGTGTTTTTTCTTTTCTAATAAAATCAAAACAAAACCAGCGGAAACCAACCGACCATATCACCATAAAGAGAGGTTCAGTGTATTTGGGAATTGGAATGAGTCAACTATCCACAATTTTCAAAGATTTAATCTACACAACAAATATCAATCGGACTATAAAATATTTTACGCTAAAAATATAAGTATTTTAGTTTTAAAATTAAAAAAAATTAATTTAAGGTTTAATTTAGTGATTTATGTATAAGGTTTAAAATTTAAGATTCAGGGTTAAAATTAAAATTTAAAATTATATTCTCTAATATATAAATTCTTAAACTCTAAGTTCTAGGTTTTAAACCTGAAATTAAATTGCTTGTGAAAATTTTAAATTTTCACCATCATTTTATGAACCATCAATGGAGTTGGTTTAAGCAGTTAATAACTTGATATAATTAAAGTAAATTTAAAATTTAAAATATTATAAATACAAAATAATTATTTAAAATCTTACTCATAAAACTAAATATACGATACCGATGAATAAAAAATCATCTCTTTAACCTTTTCAAACACCCTCAAGACAAAGGTGCCGCCAAGGACAGAAATTCTATCCCTCGTTGCCATGCAATTCCATGTCTGGACATTCCAACAAAATCCTTTCACCTGATACGTGTCGTGTCCATGCATCATCTTCCACACATCGATGGCAACGTGTCGAGGTTTTGACTCGGTAATAACCGAGTCATAATCCAGTCAACTCAAACCCTCATCAAAACTAACCGCACTACGAGTTGGTGCTCTTCCTTTTGTCTGTAAGATGCATCCGACATTGATTATGACAGACCAAGAAAAACCAACTAAATAAAAACGTGTAGCATGGAGATGTAATGTTAGTGAAGAGTCTTTGTTCAGAATCCTCCATGGCAATACCTAACTCAAAGATCAGTCACTGTCATCTTGGTTTCATGTTGCTGTTGTTGAAGTGAAGCTTATGGAAATCTCTGACAAACAACACATGGAAACACAAACACACAAGGTTTGGTCCATTTAATGGGTGTACTCCACACGGATTGTTGTCTTTCACGTTCTTATTTTCAAACTTGAAAATATTTTTCTTTGTGACCAATCACCACTTTGTATTTGATTTACACTTTGCTATGATATACTTACCGATAAAAAATCAATTATGATTACGATTTTGATTTAGGATTTAGATCGAAATGTTTATAATTTAGGGTTTATTGTTATTATTAAAATATAATCTAAAATATAAAAACTATTTAATGCACATCCTTTGTATTTAATGTTAAATGTTTAGTTTGTAGAATTTAAAATTTAGAGTTATGATTAATTTTTGTAAAATCTGATCTAAATTAATCGATGAATAAATTACACAGTCTTAGCCCTTGGTTCACTCAGTTGTTAAGCCGTACGACACTTGAAAAGGAACACATTCTCGACAAATCAGCCTTAAGCACATACGTCACCAAAAGGATGCGTCGCGAAAACGTTAGGATCAAGACAACGTGAGTCATTTCTCATTCACTACACTATCTTTTAAGCTATAATCGATATCGTGGGACATAGCAGATGCCACATGTAGATCTCGATTTTCTTCAAAAGAAAAATAAAAGTGATCTTATTAAAAAAAGTGTTTTTTGGGATTATAAAGAAGACTCACGCACATCATCGGATAGAGAAGTAGGAACCATCTCAATGATGTGTAGAAAAGAACCCATACCTAGACTTGTGGAGCAGTTCATACTCAGCCGACTATCTATCCCCTACATATATGCGAATAAAACATTATGAAAATGTCCCGATTACGCTTTTTTTTTTGAACAACCCGATTACGCATTAGTTTGCTCGAACAGGGGACAGTTTTTCCTGAGCCAAAAGGAAAAACTTAAAATCAAGATGTTCCTAAAAACATAAAAAAAAAAAAAAAATTGAATTATTATGAAACTTGGATTATTAGTTTCTAAAGTGAAGGCAATGGACAATATTTAGAGCTCTCTGGGCTTGTGTGGTTGAATATAGTTTTATGGATTTGTGGGCCTATCATCTCCTATTTGTTGAACTATTTGGGTTTAGTCAAAAAGCCCGGCCAATAATAAATAATCTAAATAAAAAATAAAAAGGAAAGACAAGTTGTCATCCAGAATTACCCCTCTGTCAAAGTCAAACGTAATCACCACCGTTCATCAAGACCTCAGTGATGGGTCCCGCATCAAAATAAGTAATAATCGTCCCTTGATTAGTTCGTCTGTTACCAAAACAAAACTCACGGGTCAGTGACCACATCATTACGCCGCCTACTTTCTGCTGTGTGTCTACATTCGAGTTTCTGCTTTTTTTTCTACAAAGGCAAGCTCCCCGTATATATATAGATCGTCAAAGGTTGTCTTACTGGGGGAATTTTGTAATTAAGCTGCTAAAAAGACAAAATTCAACAAGGTGGTTTTGCTCTTTGGGTTCATGTTGCTTGAATTTCCACCATTCTTTTTGGATATAGTTTTTCAATTTTGACACCCTTTTTCCTTGTGGGGCAGGAAATTTGATTTGATGTTTCAACTAGGATTTTTACTTGATTGATTGGTGTTTTGGGTAAGCTTTAGATTTTGGAAATTTGTTATTTTTTATTTGTAATCCAAAATTTTCTTTCTTTTCTCCCAAACCCACCATTTCCTGTCTCTGATTTCTCAGGTCAAGCTTTTACTTTCTGCTGTAAAGGAGAGATTTTTTGAGTGGTTGAAACTTGAATTGGTGTTACCAGTGTGTAATTCGTTTTGATTGATTTCGTGGTTGTGGAACTTGGGTATGTCTTTTTCAGTGTTACTATCATGAGAGATTTGTGCAAATTGGATAATCCTATTGGCTTCTGCTAAGTTCTTTGTTTGTTGGATGAAACTATGTTTAGTCTTTTTGGTGTTTGCTATCATAATTTTTTTGGGGGGTAAATTTTGAGAAATTGATTTCCTTTTTTGTTGAATTTGTTGCGGCTTTCATTGTTTAGCAGGATAATTAGTGAGTGTATGTGTTGATAGGTTTTGCAGAATCTAAGTAGTCAAGTGTCTTTCTCTATGTTGTCAATCATGCATATTGGTCAATAAAAAAAGAATTTTGCATGTTTTGTTGGATAAACTGGACATTCTTTAGGGTTTGTTGTTCATAATGTTGTGTGTGTAATATGTATATATATATACATACACTAGCATAAATACAAAAGCATTTCAGATATGTATTGTCCCCTTGACTATGGTTATCTTTTGTTTGTTGATTTCTGTTTTATTGATCAGCTTACGCTTTACTTAGATGTTTTGCTTGATTTTGATTTCTTTGTCATTTATGCTTAAGGGTATGTTTGGCTACCAAGAATTGGGGAGGAAAGAATAGGGATAGAAACTGGGTAGGATTATATGATGTTTGATTTGGCTTAAATATGTTGAAATATAGGACATGTTGTATGTTTTATTCTATCTCGCCTGCTATCTTGTAATAAAACAGACATGTTAATTGTTTATAATCTACCTTTCTCCTTCAGGCATGTGAAGAACAAGTTAGAGGCTTAGGTGGTTCAGTCAGGATGGATTCTTGCAACTGCATTGAGCCACAATGGCCCCCAGATGACCTGTTAATGAAATATCAATATATTTCTGACTTCTTCATTGCGCTTGCTTATTTCTCTATCCCTTTAGAGCTTATATATTTTGTCAAGAAATCTGCCGTGTTTCCATATAAATGGGTGCTCGTCCAGTTTGGTGCCTTTATAGTCCTATGCGGAGCAACACATCTAATTAACTTATGGACTTTTACATTGCATTCGAGAACTGTGGCAGTGGTAATGACGACTGCAAAGGTTTTTACTGCGGTGGTATCATGTGTAACTGCCTTGTTGCTGGTACATATTATTCCTGATTTATTGAGTGTTAAAACTAGAGAATTATTTTTGAAAAATAAGGCCGCAGAGCTTGATAGAGAAATGGGTCTTATTCGTACACAAGAGGAAACAGGTCGACATGTTAGGATGCTCACTCATGAAATCAGAAGCACTTTGGATAGACATACCATACTGAAAACCACTCTAATTGAATTGGGTCGAACTTTGGCACTAGAAGAATGTGCCCTGTGGATGCCTACACGTACTGGGCTCGAGCTTCAACTTTCATACACTCTCCGTCAACAGAATCCAATTGGATATACTGTGCCAATTCATCATCCTATGATCAATCAAGTATTTAGTAGCAGTCATGCAGTAAAAATATCTCCGAATTGTCCGGTGGCAAGAATACGCCCTGCAGGGAAGTACATGCCTGGGGAGGTGGTTGCTGTTCGTGTCCCGCTCCTGCATCTCTCTAACTTCCAAATTAATGATTGGCCAGAACTTTCGACAAAACGATACGCTTTGATGGTTTTGATGCTCCCTTCAGATAGCGCAAGGCGATGGCATGTCCACGAGCTGGAGCTTGTTGAAGTAGTTGCTGATCAGGTATAATTGTCCTGTTTTGCTTCTAAACTATGTATTTTCTGCAACCTCTTCTCATTTTTTACTCTGTTATCACACTAATCATTTATGGAATTGTATGCCACTCTTAGATTGCTGCTTCTGTTCCGGAGATCAGTGTTGCTAAAAGCACTTAATAAGTAAATTTGTATAATGAACTCAGGTGGCTGTTGCTCTATCACATGCTGCAATTTTAGAAGAGTCGATGAGGGCTAGGGATCTTCTTATGGAGCAGAATCTTGCCCTTGATCTGGCCAGAAGAGAAGCAGAAATGGCAATCCGTGCTCGAAACGATTTCTTAGCTGTTATGAATCATGAGATGAGAACCCCAATGCATGCAATTATCGCTCTATCTTCTTTGTTGCAAGAAACTGAGTTAACACCCGAACAACGTCTGATGGTTGAAACAATTCTTAAGAGTAGTAATCTTATTGCTACCCTAATTAATGATGTACTGGATCTTTCGAGGCTGGAAGATGGCAGCCTTCAACTTGACCTTGGAACTTTTAACCTTTATGCTGTATTCAGAGAGGTAGAATTTCATTTTCAGGTTCTGGAAATTTTTAGAGGTTTTGCTCATTGATTCTCATTCTAGTAACATGCATTTATTGTGTTGCTAGGTTCTTAACATGGTCAAGCCCATTGCGTCTGTTAAAAAGCTTCATGTTTCATTAAATCTGGCTCCTGAATTGCCTGAGTATGCTGTTGGTGACGAGAAGCGCCTGACGCAAACGATTTTACATGTTGTTGGTAATGCTGTGAAGTTTTCAAAGGATGGCAGCATTTTTATCACGGCTTCTGTTGCAAAAGCAGAATTACTGAGAGATTCTCAAACTCCTGAATTTTCCCCCACGCCTGGCGATAATCACTTTTATTTGCATGTACAGGTTAGTTCCGCTGGTGCCTGTCGTAATTGTTTTATCTTGGAGGTTGATGGTGTTTACACTTTTCTTCCGGTGTAGGTGAAAGATTCAGGCATTGGAGTTAGCCCCCAAGATATTCCCAAGTTATTTACCAAATTTACGCAAACTCAATCAACAGCAATACGAAATTTTGATGGCAGTGGTCTAGGCCTTGCAATTTGCAAGAGGTATATACTTTTTTGAGTACCTAGCATCCTGGTTTCAGACAACCCCTCTACTGGTGTTTCGATTTTTGGCTATCCACATAATGTTTTACCTTTTTTATTGCGCAATCAGGTTTGTAAATCTAATGGAAGGACATATTTGGATCGAGAGTGAAGGTCTTGGTAAGGGATGTACTGCTATCTTCATGGTAAAACTCGGGATCCCAGAACGGTTGAATGAATCCAAACTTGCTTTCATGCCTAAAGTACCACCAAATCATGATCCGACAGCTTTTCCCGGGCTTAAAGTTCTGGTTATGGATGAGAATGGGTCAGTTTCATTGTGTTCATTTTAATTGATATTTGATTAATAGTTCTGACCATATCTCTTAGTTATGGCCTATGGGTAATAAATTATGTCCGACAATTGTTGCTTGTTTAGTTACAAATCCTTTTAACACATGCCATATTCTATGCATCAATGGACTTCTTTCTTTCTTGCCAAGTGAGAGTGAACATTTAGTTATGTTGTGATGCAGGGTTAGCCGGAAGGTGACCAAGGGGATTCTTGTGCATCTAGGGTGCGATGTAACGATGGTAAGCTCAAGTGAGGAGTGTTTGCGTGTGGTTTCTCACGAGCACAAGGTTGTTTTCATGGATGTTTGTGTTCCGGGTATGGACGGTTATGAAATCATGATCCGCATACACAAGAAGTTTACAAAACGCCATGAGAGGCCGATAATAGTAGCGCTCACCGGAAACACAGACAAGGTGACAAAAGAGAAACTCATGAGGGTTGGTATGGATGGTTTTATATTGAAACCTGTTTCACTTGATAAGATGAGGAGTGCTTTATCGGATCTTCTGGAGCACCGAGTTTTTTTCAAGGCAGTATAAACACGGACGAGAGTTTCGGGTGACCGACCGGTGATGTGGGAAATGAAAGAAAAAAAGAAAGAAAGAAAACGAATGCCATGAAAGAACATCTCTTGGATGGAGTTGCATAGCCTGTGCACATAGCATGCTGAAGCAGAGCATTATATAAAAGGAAAATGGAGAAGTTGGGGCGAAATTACAAAAACTGGGAAATAATTTTTTGTGGGGTTCATTTTTGAGCAACAACAAATTTATGGTTTACAGATAATAATTATTTTATCAATTCCTTTTTATTTTCCATAAGGATTTGAGTAATCTTCCAATAGTTTACATTAAAACGAGAATCTGATCTATAGCTCAGTTGGTGGAATGATGAGGAAAAAAAGTGAACAAGATGTCTTGTTTGTTCGACTGCTGTCCCTTTCGTACCTCTGAGTTTAACGCCTGTGTAGTTTCCAGTTATGGTGTTCAGCTGGTGGGACGAAATCAATGAGTCGACTCACTGGTAGGATGCATCTTCTACATCCTCTGAGCCGCTTATGCCTCCCATCGCTCTGTCCCTCGGTGTTTAACGGGTTAGTGTCTAATTTGAAATAAAACTAAAAGTTCAGTTATCATTTGTGAACTTTACCCTATTGTCATAGGCTTTATGGTATATATATATAGTCTACCTACTCAAATATTCCAAATCCAACCCAAACAATACGCCTTCGAATGGAAAACCAAGAAAAGCAGTAGGCAAAGACTGGCGTACGAAGACTTCAGTTTACCTTATCTTTTTGTTCTGGTTATAAATATACATTCATTACAGAATCATATACATAACACAGTTTCTTGTTCAATTCAGGGGAAGATGGAGGAAATCTTGATACCACTTCCCTCTAAATTTCTCAACTTTCCATTTTTGATCATTTTAGTCTCCCAAGTTGCTTTTTTGCCCTCTTCTTCACACTTGTGCCCTCCTGATCAGAACCTTGCATTGCTCCATTTCAAGAATGCAATTTCTTCGAATAACTGTTCTTTTCAGGGTCCATTTATAAGCAACCTATCTGGGATGGTACCAAGAAAGATTCATTCTTGGAAGGAAGGAACTGACTGTTGCTTGTGGGATGGAGTTTCCTGTGATAATGTAACCGGAAATGTCATTGGTCTCCACCTTCAAGACTGCATGCTTTATGGCACGATCAATTCAACAGCAGTCTTTTTCTTCTTTCTCATCTCCAATTGCTTAACCTGGCTGACAACGCCTTATGCATGTCTGAAATCCCCTCAACCATCTCGCAGTTGGCTAGTTTGACACATCTTGATTTATCTAATTCTGATCTCTCTGGTTCAGTACCACAAGAAATATCCCATTTATCCAAACTTGTTTCTCTTGACCTCTCTTCCAATCCGTATCTCTACTTGGAGAATATTGCTATGAAGAGGTTGGTTAGAAACATGACTAATTTAAGGGAATTGATGCTCAATGGGGTGGACATGTATCGTGTTGCACCTCCTACTCTGGCAAATTTGTCTTCTTCTTTGGTGTCTCTCAATCTAGATTTCTGTAATCTCGGAGAAACCAATGGAGGAGAGTTTCCGGTTCATATCTTCCAATTACCAAACTTGCAATCAATCCAACTAAGTTTTAATCCTATGAGAGGTCATTTCCCCAAGTCTAATTGGACTGCTCCCCTCAAGTTCTTAGAAGTAGTTGGCACAGGATTCTCAGGAAGATTGCCAGATTCTATTGGGGGGTTGAAGTTTTTGGAACTTTTGAATGTTGATGGCACCGGAGAATTACCCAATTCCATTGGCAATTTAGTGTCACTCAAGTCCCTGATTCTAGGAGGTTCTTTCACAGGATCTATTCCTGCATCCATTGGAAACCTTACACAGATCACTGATATTTACCTCTCCAGTCAGAATTTCACAGGTGAGCTTCCCTTTTCACTAGGCAAACTTGAACATCTTGCTTCATTAGATCTTCAAGGTAACAACTTCACTGGTCAAATTCCGAATGCATTCACTAATCTCACCAACCTCTCGTCCATAAATCTTCGGCTCAACAATTTCAACGGCCAGTTGCCATTTTCTTTATTCAACTTAACACAGCCTATTTCAGTAGACTTTTCATATAATCAACTCACAGGTCCTATTCCATCAAGCATAAGTAGTCATTCAGGCTTGGTTTCACTTGACATGTCTCATAACCTACTCACCGGAACAGTACCATCTTCCTTGTTTAGTATCCCTTCATTACAACGCTTGGATCTTAGCTATAATGAACTTGATGGCCATATTGATGACTTTCAAGCGATTAAGTCACAGCTGTCTGATGTTGATCTGAGTAACAACAAACTCCACGGCCAAATTCCAAGGTCACTCTTTAAGTTTGTGCACCTAACCAGTCTTAGCCTTGGGTTAAATAACATGACTGGCTTCCTTGATCTAGAGATGATTTCACAACTCAAGAATCTTACCTCTCTTGATCTTTCATACAACACCTTGTCCTTGACCCTTCCTAGTAGCAACCAAAATTTATCTTTCCCCATGTTTTCTTCCTTACATTTGTCCTCCTGCAACCTAAGAGAATTCCCAACATTCTTAAGAGATTCAAAGTATGTGCAAACTTTAGATCTTTCGAGTAACAAAATTCAGGGGACCCTTCCAGAGTGGTTTTGGGGACTTGGAGAGGATTCGTTGTTGTATCTGAATCTTTCACACAACCATTTGACAAGTTTCCAAGGATTTCTTCCATGGCAAAGCTTGTCTGTACTTGATCTCCACTCGAATTTACTTCAAGGACAACTTCCGGATGCAGTGTATTGGCCAGAAGTAGTTTTAATTTCAAACAATAAGTTGACAGGAGAGATTCCTCTTTCAATCTGCAACAAGAGTTTTACTTCAATCATCGACTTGTCTGAAAACAACTTGAATGGACAAATTCCACAATGTTTGGGGAATTTCAGTGATTCGTTGATGGTGTTAGATTTGCGGATGAACAACTTTCATGGGGTACTCCCTACGAAGTTTGCCAAGTGTCAAGACCTAATGACTCTTGCCTTGAATGGGAACCAATTAGAGGGATTGTTGCCCAAATCTCTGCAGAATTGTAAAGAATTGGAAGTTGTCGATGTTGGTAACAATAAAATTAGTGGTCAGTTTCCCCATTGGCTGGGAACTCTTCCGAAGCTTCGAGTTCTTGTCTTAAGATCCAACATGTTTCATGGTGCCATACTCAGCTCTAAAACCAAAACATGGTTTCCCATGTTGCGAATCATGGACATCTCTCACAATGAATTCACAGGCTCATTGCCTATGAAGTTCTTCGAGAATTTAAAAGCTATGTTGAGCTTGAGCAGCAATGAACTACATACTCTGCAATACATGGGACCTGAAAACGGCTACTATCGGGATGATGTGAAGATTACCATGAAAGGAACAGATATTGAGCTGGCAAGAATTCTTACCATCTTCACCACAATTGATCTTTCCTGCAACAATTTCAGTGGGGAAATTCCAAGCAACATTGGAAAGCTTAAGTTTCTTAAAGGGCTCAACTTCTCCCATAACAATCTTGTGGGATGCATTCCATCATCAATTGGTTCCTTGACAAATTTGGAATGGTTGGACCTCTCTTCAAATCAACTCACTTGCAGAATTCCACAAAAGTTGTTGGATCTGACGTTCCTTGAAGTCCTGAACTTTTCACACAACAAACTCGAGGGGCCAATCCCAGTGGGGAAGCAATTCAATTCATTTTCAAACGATTCATATCTAGGAAACTCGGCATTATGCGGATTTCCATTGTCCAAGAAGTGTAACCCAAGTGAAACACGGCATCCTCCAGTGCCATCATTTGCAGGGCAACAGAATGTTTCATCAGGTTCAATGTTCGAATTCGGGTGGAAAGTTGTAGTGTTGGGGTATGGATGTGGAGTTATTTTTGGACTGATCATGGGGTATGTGGTGTTTTCAACTGGGAAACCTCAATGGCTGGTGATGTTGGTAGAAGGACTTCAACCCCGAAAGCTGAAACGGTCGAAACTCCGTGGTAGACGCCATCGAAGAAGCAACTAGTTGCAGAGTAATTCAAAAGTCTTTGGTATTTACCATGTCTAATTGGTTTTTCTGATATATCTGGTATTTGTATTGTGCTGAACTTATATGATTGTTCTTAGTAGAGTAATGTGTAATGTTGTTATGTGCAACCTTTTACAGTCATATATGAACTCTTGTATTCTGTGTATGCATGTAAGATAACTGCACAATCGAACTAATAAACTAGAATATAATTGGATAATTAGATCTATTCGAATATAATTCGATAACTCGATTCAAAATAATCTAGCACTTCAATTTTAGTAATATAGTTACAAATATTCGTTTATATTTCTCTGTTTTGTATTTTTTTGTAATATACTTATTCTCTTTTCCAAGCCAATTGTTTGACTAATGAATTAAAAAGCATTATTAAGCATTTTTCGAATTAGTGCTCTATTTTTTTAGACATTATATTTAAATATTCCAATAAGATAATAAAAGAGATAAAATCATCAATTTTTGTTTTTAAAATTATTTTTATGCACTTAGATGTTAAGAATCAATTTCAGAATTAAATTATTTTTAAAATTATATTTTAATAGAAAAAAGATGGAAACAAACTGAAAATTCTTAGGTCATCTATATGTTAAATAAAATGCTGGCTTTAAAGCTTTTGTTATAATTATGTATGTTTCTCGGTTGATGCTGCTTCTTGCACAACTTCGTTCCTTCTCTCATGAGACATGTAATAATTTACAATAATGTTCTAGCTTGATCATTTAGGTCTATAGAGATTTATCTGTCTGTGATATTTGCAAGACTCTGTCTTTTCCACTTTTGTATCTTTTTAAGGCTTGGTCCTGCAGTTCATATTTTGAATTTTCATTTAGAGCCTCCTTAAAACTCCAACGGAATTTCTAAATTTGACTTCGTGAGTTGAGTATCTCCTTTCTTCTTGGGAAAAAAGACAGGATGTTGTGGCTTTGGTTGATGCTGCGTGATAGCTAGGAATTGGATTACTTTCTTTGATGATGGCTTATGAGGCAGATTTCCGTATGACATTTCTGAAGTGGATGGGGAATTATTATTGAAGGTTGTTGATTGCCGAGTTTGCGACGATCCTCATTCAGTTCTTCGGTTTGCTTTTGTAGAATTCGCAGATGAAGGTAAGCACCTTCTAAGGCTGGAAATGAAGTTTTCTTTTATAAATCAATGTTCAGAGTTATTCACATGTTACATTTTATATGTACTTTGTTTTACAGAAGGTGCAAGGGCTGCTTTGAATCTCAATAGGATAATGTTGGGGTTCAATCCAGTTAGGGTCTTGCCTTCTAAAACTGCCATCCTCCCTGTGAACCCCACGTTTCTCGCAAGGGTATGTATTCTGGCTCTTAGCTATCTCAGTTTTGCATAAACTTCACTTTCCAATGGCATTCATCAGTACTAAATAGCTGTTGAGGTTTCTCTATACTTTTCTTTCTAGACTTGCTGTTCATTGTAATAACTACAACTGCAGTCAGAAGATGAAAGGGAGATGTGCACCAGGACGGTGTATTGTACAAATATTGACAAGAAGGTAAACCTTGTTGAGTTCTCGAATTTTATCACTGCTGTAATTGCCAATTGGTTAGCATTTATATTAGTGTAATTTACTCAAATCAATCCTCTAGAACATTTTAACTTGCATTTGAAGGTTTCTCAAGCTGAAGTGAAGAATTTCTTTGAATCAGCCTGTGGTGAGGTTAGTATTATATCAATACCATGCATGCCTTTTTCCATATCTTCACGAAATTATCTTCTTTTTCCATATATTGTGCTAGGAACTTGTAGTCTAATACTTGTTTCCCAAGTAATAAGTTTTCGGCATGATGTTTTGCTCCCCCGAGACCGATAATTTCGTGTTTCGGATTGAAGCTTCACCTCTTTCTTACATATCATTAAATGAATGAATCTTATTGGATGAGATTATAAATGATCTGATGAACCAGCACCATTTTCCATCTCTGGGTTTCTTTGCTGCTACTTTCCTTACATTTCTAATATTTGCTAAGCTTAGTGTCCTCAAGTGAGGAACCAAAGAGTCCAACTAAAAGCAAGGACGAAGATTTGAAACCGAACTAAGATATTACTTTATAATTGGATCAGCTTCTAAAATATTTTGGTATAATTGAAAGGTATTATTATTTTTCTCAAAATTTTTGGTATAACTGTATTTTATGTCCTAGTATAAAGTTTTGGTATAACGATTAATATTAGTTTCGTCCCTTATTAAGTTATTCGACCGGACCAAACCTTGACCAGTTACTTTTGTTTCAAATCTACACAATCTAATCCTGTTTAGTAATAAATCTCATTTGACTATAATCTGTGTTGGATAATGACTGTTTCCAAACACTCAATTAAGTTAAGTTTGGTGTTGCTGTCCCAGCAGCGGTCAAGCATGGCTATTGTCATCTTCTTCCTCTCGCTTTCCCTTTTCCCTTGCATGAAGAAAACAACAAGAAGGGAAGGGACAGTCTAGACTGAGGCAGGATACAGTTGGGTTACAGTTCGACATTAATCGAAATGTTATATAAAATAAAATTTAAAATATTTTTTGACAACCTAAAATATTGTACTTTGATATTTAACTTCGAATCATTAATTTAAAATATTATTAAAAAATATAATATTTTAAGTTTTATATTCATAATTTTTTTATTTTATGTCGTATTATAATCATACTATAACTTATTATACCTTAGACTCTAAATTAGTCCTTCAATTATTCACCCTAGAACTGGAGAGTGCAAATCGTCTGTCCCTTCCCCATGCCCCATTTATGTCTCCACTTCAAATTAGAGGGTTTAGAGTATAGGGTTTTAGGTTAGAGTATAGGAAATTAGGGGTAGAGTGTATTTTTTAGGTATAGGGGATATAAAAAATATGAGTTAGGGTTTAAAATTTAATTTTTTAATAAAATAACAAAAGAAACACAAATGGGGCATGAAAAAGGGGCAAAAGATTTTTCTCAGGGACCAACCTTACCAAAACTTTTGAAAATATCCCCCCCCCCCCCCCCACACACAAAAAAAAACTTTAGAAATAAAGTAAACCATTTAGACTTTGTTGTCCAAAAAAAAAACAGCTAATTATTTTTTTAATTTATAAATTAAATTAATTAAAATTTTTAACCAAATTTAACCATCAATTCTTAAACTTTAAATTTATCATTTAATTTTTTTATATTAAATAAAATAAAATTAATTTTTTCGAATTAAATTTCACTCTCCCTAACCATCAGCTTAATCCAAAAGTGACCTTTTCTTATCCAAAGGTTCCTAATCCATGTATGTCAAGATTTATATGACTCTACTTACTGAGTTCTCAAGCATAATCACTAAGTATCAAAATTTATATTAAAATATGAGTTAATATTCGATACACAAAGATAACGAAAAATATTTTTTTGCGAGTATAATTATTCAAACATAAAACTAATTTTAACTCTAAATTTATTAACCTTAAACTCTAAACTTAAACTAATTATTACTCTCTAAAATAAATATATTCGATAATATATCATTTTTTTTAATAAAATATATCTTTTATAAGAGTAACTAATTTTGAATCATTGACGCAACGTGATTAACCATTACTACGTCTCAGTCTCTCCTTCCTTCATCAACCACATCAATGGAAGTTGAAAAGCTTGAAAAATATATGAAAAGTCAAAGCAGCAGGGCCAGCCAGGGTCCACCATGGCTTGCATGTGTCCTTTGACTCACCTTATAATTGTATATCGTATACATACGTACAAAAACAATGCATGCACTTTCCTCTCATGTGCCATTGAAGTTTATACGTATAAACTTACTTTTGACCTAATCAAGTTATTTTTATTACTTTTTGGTCCTTCTAGACTGCTGAGAAACATAACGGTCAAACAGTCTCATCTCTCTTTATAGGATTCGACGAATATCCGTACAAGTTTCATCTACTTCTATATATGGAAATCATATGAACTAACACAAAATCACAAAATAAAAAGATACCCTTTGGCCTTTAGCATACTTGGATTCTTGTTTTCTATTGATTTTTCGATATGGCAAATGATCGAGAGCCGACGAAGGTAGTGATTATAAACACTGAGTATGTCGATGCTACTAGCTTTAAGTCCGTGGTACAAGAGCTGACTGGAAAAGATTCGAGAGTTACAAGCGATCCGCGGAGGCCGAGGAGACGGTTTTACCGTGAAGAGATAAAGAAGAAAGGACATGTTGCCGGGGTCGGTAGTATGTCAAGATTAGGTTAAAAAGAACAAGAAAATAGAACAGAAAGAACAAGAAATGTAGAATAGAATAGAGTAATTCGAGAGAAAGGAAGAAGAAAATTCATTCAGCAGATTTTTCACACTCTTCTCTCTGGTACAATAGACGTTATAACAGCTAGCTTGTTATTTTTGGACAGTTGGCCTAACAACCAAACCTTTTCAAAACGTCACCGTTTGAGAACCCATTTCCCTTTATCAAAACGACACTGTTCCATTCATGATCTTCAACTTTCAAAAACGACATCGTTCCCTTTAATAACATCAGACCTCAAAACGACTCCGTTGCCTTTCCTGATTTCAGTCCTTTCCTCGTTCCCAATTTCTTCAGCAATCCCTAATTCCATTTCCCCCTTTTTACTCCCAATTTCCTTAGAAATCCCTAGATTTCCTTCCTTTACCATGACATAGTACTTCTTCAAGACCCGGGGAGTCTGTCTTGATGAAGAATTTGTCGTTCAATGAGTTGGAAAGGTTGCTAAAGGAGATGCCTCCGGTGGATGATTTGTGGGGGAAGATGGAGTCAATTTAAGCCGCCGATTATCGTGATAAAATTTTATTTTTTTAATTATTTGTATTTAATTTATTAGTTGATTAAATCGAATATATACGATTATCGTTTTGATAAGTTATTATAATCCATCATTATAGACAAAATTATGATCAAATATTGAGAGAGACAAGAGTTTATAAAAATATTGAGAGTAACATAATTTTGTCGATGCTCATTGTACGAGATTTGTTCCAAACCCTTATTCGAACAGAGTTCATATATGCTAGTTTGTATTAGGTTTAGGCATTAATTCAATCAATGAAGTTATAATAGGATTCATTTTTTATTAAGTATAAAAATATTATATTTTCAAGATAATTATCGAGATTCGAATTTATACAAAATGAAGTAACATGTATAATTTTGATTACTCAATCGATTAGTAAATCTTAGAATTCATATTATTTAATTTCCTAGGTTTTGCTTCATGGGACTTGAGATATAACTCGTAAAATGTTTTAAATTTCATCTTGTTATCTGTATGGCATCTCCTTCTTTACTCGACTGTGTTACCTACAGACTTTAGTTGATTTCATGTTTATATAGGATGGTAGCAGACTGAGAAATTCTAACTGCAGAGATGCTGCTGCTTTGGACATATCTCTCCTGCCATGACCACAGTGGCTGGTTCATCATCATCTGCTTCTGGTGGTCGTGTTTGTGCCGTGGCTGAGTGTTAGGAGATGACTGGAGATTCTGGTCCTGATTATAATGTAAATATGCCAGCATTCAATATGTTTCCCAGGCTCAGCAACAGCAGATGTAAATTGGACCGAGTTGCTAAGAACTATCCTCCCGCACAAAGTCTGGTAGACATGTCAACCAATGATGGGATGCACGCACCAGCAAGATATGAAGGGGGACGGGGCGTAGATCATGGACCCGAAGTGGTTGAATTAGGGACTAGGTAGGCAAACTCTAATGTGACACCAGATGCTGGCGCAATCTACTCAATAACATAACAAACTGAAACAAGGGGCGGGTTTCGTACTCTCCCTGAACCCATTGTTCACGAAGTTACGAGGAGCAGATGCTGCTGGCTACTGCATCCATCGCTGCTGGTAGATCATTGGATTTTCATGGCAATAATTCCATGGTCAAGCTACTCATGACGTGATAAATCAGACTCATCTAATAATTTTTCTAACCTAAAAGAGAGAAAAAGGTGTTAACCGAAAACTTCTAAGCATTTACTCTATAGATTATTGACGAAACAAAAAATCTTAAAGTTATGAGATAAAATTTAAAAAATAATTATTTTCTAATTAATTTGAAATATCATATAATACCTATTCTGAATAATAAAATGGAAAAAGATATGGTTCCATGGTTAAAACATGCATGCAATAAGCCATAATAATATTATATATTTTATGAAAATATTTTTATCATTGAATATAAGTCTTTATGATCAGATGATCTGATCACCTTTGATCTCTCTTGTTTCATCATGTTGCTCAACTGTGGACCTGGACATTAAAATTGGTGATGGTGGATGGGTGTCCTTAGCCCATAGAGTAGTTGAAAAATTATGGGAAAACAATTAAATTTCACATGCAGTGTCTTGCCTTAGTACAAGGAAAGCTCATCAACTTATGTTGCATTTCACATGCTGCTTCATGGACTAAGATTTGATAGTATTGTTTTGGTTTAATAAATACAAGCTTAAATAATTGATATATCTGTATAAATTAAATTATTTGAAAAATAATTTTTAATTAAAATAATTGTCCAAAGACAAAATCATTGTAAGGAGATTCAGTTTTTTTTTTTAAATTATTTTTGTCACTATTTGTCAACATGTTGCACATAAAATGAATAATTCATTGAGCAAATGTCACAACTTGTGCAGTCTTTATTTGATTTCTATGATCAAGACAAAAATATAATTTGATGTACCAATTTTATTTTTTATTTTAAATGTTGAATGGAAATTTTCAATTTTAAAATATAAAACTAACTTCAATTATTAAAAAAAAAAAGTCATACAAACAAGAGTGCCTGTTCATGCACAGAGAGAACTACTACGAGACATGAAACTGGAACAGGGTTTGAAGATTTGAAAACAGACATAAAGACAAGAGTTGAAGAGACAGGTTAGGTTGGACGGGGATTTCAAACATATTAATTAACTCATAAACAAGATTGAAAGTATAATTAGACAATAATAGAAGCAATTAGTATATATTAGCATTCAAATTCAAATTATATAAAATAATACTAGTCTTGAATTTTTTTTAAATTTTTTTTTTTTATTTTTTTCATCTAATAAATCATTAAACCAAAAGAATTTAAGTTTAATAGTTAAAACTGATAATAAAAATTTAATTAATTTAATTTATTAGTTTAAGAATTAATTGATTTAATTTTGTGATTTAAGGATTTAATTAAATATAAAAATAAAAATTTAAAAAATTTAACGGCTTCTTACATCCAAAAACTAATAATTTATTATTTATTTATTGTTGTTTTTGAGTGATATATATGCCACTTTCCCATTTGCAGCTTTTATTCAAACTTTTGAACCCTTCTTTCTCTCTGTTGCTTCATTGCTTAAAACAAATTTGTGGGGCATTTTCCTTTCCTTTCCCCATTGCTTTGCATTTCAGTTTCAGCACTGGAAGCTTTCTCAGCTCTTTCATGGCTTAAGAGTTCTTCATTTCTTTTCTAAGGTAAGATAGCTTTCTTCTTCACTCTTTCCTGTTCTTCTCGAAAAGAAGCAGTAAAGTTTTGATCTTTCGATCCAGTTCAGTTTCATACTTTGCTTTAATGTCCCTGAGATTTCAGACACAGAATTCCTTTACTTTTTGGTTGTTTTCTTTGCTATGCTTACAAGAAAATAGCTTGTGAAAACTGGGTTCAACTTGAACTTGAAGTTCCATATGTATGTAAAGATCTGATACATAATGTTGTTCTACTAGCTAACTGTTGTTGTAATTAAAATGCTTTGAAGTTTTATCTTTTTTATGATTATTTTGATTGAGAAATGCAGTTTCTGAAACTGGTTTTTGCATATAATATGTTTGAGTTAATTCTTGAGATTTTGATATGTTTTCAAATCCTTAGAATTTGCAGACCAAGAACCTTGTCTGATTGTCTGCATAATAAGCCAAAAATTTCCAAACCTAATACTTGTAATATTTTATTCTGAATTTGCTTCACCCCCCATCACGCTCACGGTGGCGCGTGACATTGGTTTTTGACTCAGGAGTCCTGACAGGAGGCAAAGGCATGCATGCCTGGCTTCCCTTTAATCATACATTAACATCCTCAAATTACAAAAACACCGTTTTTATCAATAAAAACCAAAGACATGCATGCCCCAGAAATTGATGTGCATGAAAAAAGGGGGTTTTGCACTTCCCCAGAAAAGCCAGGGAAACTAGCTTAAAAGATCTAAGAAACAAACAAAGAATCAAAGACATAGGGTATAGGAAAAGTGAAAAACTATTTTTGGAAATCTTTAGTGGATATGTTTCTTGTTGCATAGTGATTTGATTATATGTGGTTTGGTTGGACAATTAGTAGGACTTTCCACTGTTTATCTATGTAAAAAAAAGTATATGCAAAATATTTTTACCAGCATGCCATTTCAGTTTGATTATAATTGGCGAGACATATAAAGTAGAACAGAAAAAGAGTAGACGAATTCGATTTTATTTGTCGTAATCCGAATAACATAGGTCTCTGTATTATGTCATCTTTTCTCATATTCTCAGTGCATCCACTAGTATTTTTTCTTTTTTAAAAAAGGGTCATTTGTGCAGCCCAAAGTGGGATCTTGAGGGGGGAAAGAACTTAACTTTGGAAATGGTTTTTAGCTTTAAATGAGAGGAATCATTTAGACAAGTTTGAGGATTCAACTCCCCAAACCATAAAATTTAAGTTGCCCTGTGAGCAGTGCCACCTTAATTGATGTTCTTTTACCCCAGAAATAAAATTCAAAAAGCCCTACACTTGCCTTCAATAATTGAGAAAAAGTTGATGTCAAACCTGCCTCCATTACACGGTTCCTACACCAGAATCAACAGCAGGTGCCCACTTCATAGATATGGTGGGCCAATGTGTTCACTTCACCCTGTTTTTTTCAAGTGTTTTGGAAAATGCATGAGTCTTTAGTTGCTTGGAGTGGAGTTGGATTTGACCTGTGTTAAGCAGAGTAGAAAGTAGAAACCTGATATGTAATTTCGTTTCGGGTTTTTATAAGTGATGTTGTATGTCGAAGATGCTACATTCGAGGATCGAAAATCGTGTTATATGTGTTGTATTTGTTTTCTAGTATTTACATCTTACATTCTCACTTTTTTTTTCTTTGATGCACTTCATGATCTGCAGGTTGCTGGTTTTTTTAGTATTTAGTTCCTTTTCAATCACAAACAATTCAAAGTTTAGGTGCCAAATATGCCAAGATCAAGGTGAGAATCTAATCTGCCATGAACTAATGAATATTGTTCTTATTCATGTTTTAGTACTTTTGAATAAGGTTTTTACCGTTATGAGATTCTATTTGTTACATGTTTTATGTTCTTTTGATTTGTATGCATTTTTTGTGATTTTCTTTTTTGATGAGGACTAGGAGCTCAGAAATGCCACAAAGGCAATCTCCTCGAGGCATGCATCAGGTTAGGTCATCAAGTTCGGATTCAGACCGTCCACATTATCGATCGATTACTGATCGGAGTAGTCCCAAGGTTGGAGACCGTCGTTCCCCAAGAGGTGCTCCCCAGTCGGATCCATTGAACCAGAAGAAGCTTGGCACTCGCATTGCGGATTTAGAATCTCAACTGGGGCAAGCACAGGAAGAGCTGAAGAATCTGAAAGACCAGTTGGTTTCAGCTGAAGCTGCAAAGAAAGAAGCACAACAAGAGCTGGAAAATAAGTCCAAGAAGCTGAAAGCTCCGGAGCCTAATGAAAAGAGTTCTCCGAAAAAAGTTCGAGATTCTAAGAAATCTGACTGCAGCATCAAAGATGAAGTCTCTGAAGACAATCAACGAGAAACTGATGTTTTTGAAGTCCCTGTGGAAAAAGCAGCAATTGAGCCTAAGGTGGAAGTTGAACAAGTCGATCAAGCAGAAGAAAAATCCGAAGCAATAGAGATATCAACTGCATCACCGGCGGAATTAGAGCCTGAGAAACCATCTTCGCGTGACTTGGCTTTGAAAAATGATGAGATAAATATGCTAAAATCCAAGTTAGAAGATAAAGAAAAGGAGCTTAGTGTGCTTACTCTAGAAAACAAGGACCTGAAACAGCAACTCGATGAAGCGACCTCGAACATTTCAAGTGCTAAAGCCAAGGAAGAAGAAATGACTTTGAAGCTGGGCCAAGTAGGAGAGGAGCTGGGAGCAAGTAAAACAGATGCAGCTCAGTTGAAGGAAAAGCTCCAATCAGTGGAAGAGCAAAAGGAAGCACTGGAAGCAGAGATGAAGAAGCTAAGGGTACAGACCGAACAGTGGAGAAAAGCAGCAGATGCTGCAGCAGCTATTCTTTCTGGAGGCATGGAAATGAATGGGAGGATTTCGAACCGGTGTAGCTCAATGGATAAGCATTTTGGCGGCGTGTTCGAGACTCCAGCTGCTGGTGGTTTTGCAGGTTATGTCGGATCACCAGGCATAGGTGACGATATGGATGATAGTTTCGGAAGTGGAAAGCGCAAGGGCTCTGGGATTAAAATGTTTGGAGATTTATGGAAAAAGAAGAGCCAGAAGTAAAACTTTGAGTCTACAAATTGCTTTCGAAGATCGTATTTTTAATGGCAGCTTGTATAATCGTTGTGAAATGGTTGCTCACCATTTCGGTTTTTGTTGGTCATGTGTTTCGATGGTTGCAGCAGGTCTGCCTGCCATATCTCTTGCTCAGTAGGTAGTATTGTTCCTGCAAAGTTAAAGTAAAATCTAAAACCACTAAGGATGGTCTTTAATATGTTGTAGTGTTATTAATTAGGTATGGAGCCATATGTTATTTAGGGAAACATTTCTTGAAGCAATTTGTAAAAAACAAGGTTCCATCAGCTATGTTTCATTTATGTTGCAGAGTTTTTTTCATATATTTGGACGATTCGACGGTGTCCGAATGTGTCGAGACACAAGTTACAGCAAACCAAAAGACAAAATGCCTGTACAAACTCGTCCAGAAATGAACACAAACTATTTTCTACACCAAATAACCACAACCTATGCATCTTCAGACCAATAAAATTCCAACATCAATTTGGCCGGTTCCATTACCAACACATTCCTCTGCAAATACAGCTCCAACTCGGCAATCTGCAATTTCCTCCATTTCTCCTTCAAAACTGCTCTCTTTTAAATTTAATCTAGATTTCATAATGATAACAAATTCTACACTTTATTTTGTGTGTTTCATAAAACAGTCCAACATAGCAACCCCTTCAAGCTATTCTGCAAATTCATTTCAATCTCAATGTCACAATATCATAATGAAAAGCTTTTGCTGCAGCTTCAATGCATCCGATGAAATGCAGAGTCATATAAAATCATTATCCAAAGTCGTATGAAATATATGTAAAAGGTAAGGGGTGCGTGCATGCACTTATATATCAGCAGTAGAAGCTAAAAGGAACACAAAGATGAGTAAGAAGGTTCATACCTATATGTGGATCTTCAGACATAAAGTTACAAAAAATTAACAAGTTTCTCCTCTCTACCCTACTCTACTTCTCTCTTTTACTGTCAATTGGAAAAAATGTGACAAAGGTCTTTTTGGATTTTCCCATCTAAAAACAGAAAGAAGCCGTCCATTTCCCGTGGTGTTAATTTCTATTTTACCTCTGAGCCTCAGGTCCAGGTTGGGTATGGTTGAAGGAAATATGCACTCCATCACTATCATCATCGGATTCAGAATCAGAGGAAACAGAGCTATCCTCGGAAGAAAAAGAAAGCCCTGCCAAAGGAAAGCCACCAGTCATAAGATCCCGAGAAATCTGTTCAGTATCTGTTCGCTGTTCATGTTGCCCCAAAATATTAAAATCTTCCCTTGGTGTGGATCTGTTAACCCCATAGATACCAGAAAGAATCTTAGTTGTTGACCACTGATTAAGAGGACAATCATCAGGCCTGCAAACAGATTCTTGAATTTTTCTCGTCTTTAACTTCTCAGATAATTTAGTATCATCATTATCACCATTTTCACTCTCACATGCATCTATAGACGATGTTTGTTTTCTTTTGAGAGTTGGAGTCCCATTTCCAACACAATTTTGAGCTGAATGTGAGTTCTTTGGACCAGTCATTCTCTTTTCACTCGGATTTTCTTCTGGTGCAGAATCATCGTCACTATCAATATTAACAATCTCAACAGTGTTTTGAGATGGAAGTCCCCGTTTCCCTGGCATGCAAGTTGTAAGTTATACTGGCAGATGGATGTTACAGGGGAAAAAGAACTCCAAAATAGATAATATTTCCCATAGACATACAAGCATGTAACATAAGCTCTTAGAATTTGTTCTAAAACGCTTAGAAATCTAATGAATTTATCATCCATATTAACTCGAAGAGATTCAATTGTGCCGAACTCATAACTTTCATCAAATTCGATTCCATTTCAGGAAGTTTCATTGTTTCAAAAGTGGAATCAATGTCTAAAAGAGTACAACAGAATACAAGTATTTTGATTTTGATACAGATAGCAAACTACAACATGTTGAAACCGCATTCTATGATCTACACAAACAGTAAATTTTAAAATTGAGAACTAATTTTCTCACTGGTATGATAAACAAATTACATATTGCTAAATAAACAAACTTTAATGTTTTGATGATTCCTGTCATTTTTTTGCTCAATCAAAATATATTATTAATCTTAAAGAAAATTGTTCAAGACACAGTGAACCGAATAGCAGTCCACGTACACCACCATACGACAACAATTAAAACAAAAAACACAATCCATTCTACCACCATGCCACGAAAAGGGAAAGCCTGCTTAACCCCGCTTTAGCAAGGGCGTCTGCTAAACTATAAGTCATTCTAGAACCAAACACAATTGGCTCCAAAAACTAAGTTTTAGACTAATTGATTATGCTGTTATTGTATGATTTATTGGTTTAACAACTGTATCCGACTCATTAGTGGACTAATCCGGATACCCTGTTATTATATAATTTGATACAAGTATCTGTTCATATTAGTCCATAAACTGAAATGATACTGAACTCTTCCTATGCAAAACAATATCGATGATCAATCATAGCATGATTTTAACCAATCAAACAACAGCATAAACCCGAAAATAAATTTTTAAAAAGGAGAAAATGAGGAAACACGTAAAATTTTACCAGCATTTGGTGAATTCCCTTTAACTTTCAAAGGAGAAACACAACTTGGAACGATGGAGGTTTCTTCCACGTTCATAGTGTCAGCAGGTTTGAAGCTTCCATTTTCAGAATTACCAATTTCTTCTTCAATCCCATTGTCGTTCTTGGAATCATCTTCGCCTCCCAACATTGTGAGACCACTCTCTAGATTCGAAACCCTCTCATCCAACTCCTTAAACCTCACCCTCATTATTTCCATCTCAGATTCGGCCTTGGTTTTAGCACATTCAAGCTCACAATTTTTTCCTTTCAAATCAATAATTTCATGGTCTTTTTCTCTCATACTCTTCACTTCCTCCGATAATCTCTTCAGCCTTTCTTCTGCAGACTTTTCTTTCTCCCTTAAAACAAAATTCTCTACCTTTAGCTTTGACACTTCGCTCCTCATTTCATCAACCTTGTCCTTGCATTTTCTCAGCTCCTCCGCAATACCCAAATTTTCTAATCTCCCCTCCTCCAACTTTCCAGAAAATGAGCTCTTTTCCTCTCTCAGTGTCTCGATTTCCAGCTTCGATTTCTTTTCTCTCGCTACTAGCTCCGCTTCTACCATGGAAAAATCATCTGGTCGAAAAGTGGATTTAAGGAAATGAATCATTGTGGAAACGCTCCAATCGCTGATAGTTTCGGTTTTGTTGTTTACCGGGACTGTCAAAGGCTTAATATCGATCTCCTCCGCCATTGGATGCAAAAAAAATGCTATGATCAGACTAAAAATACAAGAGAAGTAGAAGGGAAAAGATAATTGAGGAAGGAGAGAAATTCCCAATCTTTCAGGAAAGGGAATGAAGGAATAGGGATTTGAGTCTGAATTGGTAAAGTGGAAGTGCAAGGAGAAGCTATCTGCTCGACTTATTGGGGACAAGACAGACGACAACGTTTTGATGGTTTAATTGAATCATCACGTCAAGATTAAAAATAAAAGGAAAAATGGGTCGGGTCGTAGAGGTAGCAATCGAGTCATTCAAATTGATTTTTGATTCGGAAGCTTTTCAATTTAAAATTAATTAAATTGGATTTAATTTGAATTTAGTTTAGACTTATGTTATTTTGAATAGAATGTTTGGATCAATTGATTTTTTTTGTTTTTGTGTCGATATTGTATCGATCAATTTTCGATTATAATCAATATAAATCTTTTAAAGAAAAAATATATTAAATTAAAATTAAAGGTAATGTCATATGTTGTTGAGTTTTTTTTTTATATAAATAGAATATTTGTACTTTTTTTTCTATTTAAGATTAAGAATTTTTTCTAATAAGATACAAGGTTATATTCTCTTATCAACCAAAAAAATATAAACCCGAATTTAAATTTATAAAATAAAAAATACAAACTTAAATAATTCAAAAAATATAGAATAGATTCGATCGAAGAACCAATCCTAAACAAAGATGCATTGTTCCCGGTCCCACACCTCATTATATTACTTTGACTTTAGGAGTATTATAAATCCTTGATTTTTAAAAAAAATCAATAAAGTTCCTTAATTTTTTTTTATCTAATTAAGCTTTTAGACTTTAAAATTTCACCTCTTCACTTATTTGACTTTGTTTATTAAATCTAATTAATTTTTTATCAGTTGATGTAACATGTTATATTATAATATTATCATTTAATATTTTCAAAGTTATTTTATTTTATTTAAAAAATTCTAAAACTTCTTTAAAAAGTTTGTAATTTTTTTTCTTAAAAAAATATAATACAATTATAGGTTAGTTACAGCGGAGGTCACGTTTGTTTGCCTCCAGTACAAACTTAGTCACCGATTTTAAAAATCGAGCAATATAGTCACATACGTTTTCGGGTTGTAAACTTATAGTCATTGAGACGTTTGTTGCTGTTAAACTTTAACGGAAAATTAATCTGTCATAATAAAAAAATGATAAACTACTTAAATAGTCCATGTATTATTCTTTTACTTATGTTTTATCTTTAATTTGACCCTCAAGATTTTAAATCTTTATATTTTCACTATCTTCTCAAACAATAAATTTGCAGAGAACAACAAATTTGCAAAACATCTTAATACTATCCAATTGCTGAACAGGGCACAATAATTTCCCCGCAAATAAATCATCTTATAAGCTTAATTTTCAAGATCTTAGTACATCAAGTAACTTGTTGCGAGAAGGCAAAGCAACACCATTTCCCACATCAGAAACAGTGACAGGAAGTGTAGTTGTACCTCCAGTACTTAAGTCTACAATCATTGGAGCAGATGATAAGGGACATGCTAAACAGACAGATGGCATTGAAGAACCTGGATGTAGACGAGCTTGTAGAGGTGTTTGTTGCAGAACGATGCGAGTAATCTTCTCACCATTGACTACATCCCAAAGTGTTAATGACTTGTCAGCAACAGACACAAGAATTCGATGATCATACTTTGACCAGCAGACACTAGTTATAGCAGCAGCACAGTCTCTATCTCTAAGCTCCTTGGCGATGCCCCTCGTCTCAAAATCCCAAATAACACAACTTCCATCAGAGCATTCAGCCGGCATAAAATGCAAAAAAACACAAACATACACACAACATGAGATTTACTGGCATGCTTTTCTTAAACTCATAATCGCAGGTTAGCAGAAAAAAAGTCAGAAGAGTGATACTTAAAAAAATCACGAACTGCAATTCGTCATCCTTTCTCCAGCCAACTAAACAGTCCACATTCCAGAAATAAACAAGCTTTCAACTTAAAAAATCTTGCTTCTGTTGAGATATGATATAAAGTTAAAAAATCTTGAAAATTAAGCTTATAAGATTATTTATTTGCGGAAAAATTATTGTGCCATGTTCAGCAATTGGATAGTACTAAGATGTTTTACAAATTTATTGTTCTCTGTAAATTTATTGTTTGAGAAAATGGTGAAAATATAAAGATTTAAAATTTTGAGGGTCAAATTAAAGATAAAACATAAGTAAAAGAATAATACATGGACTATTTAAGTAGTTTATCATTTTTTATTATGACAGATCAGCTTCCCATTAAAGTTTAACGGCAACAAACGTCTAAGTGACTATCAGTTTACAACCCGAAAATTATGTGGCTATATTGCTCGATCTTTAAAATCGGTGACTAAGTTTATATTGGAGACAAACAAACATGACCTCCGCTGTAATTAACCCTACAATTATATCCTTATGTTATTTATTAATTGTCAAAAAAACACTTAAAAAAAACAGTTAAAATTATTTCTCTTATTTACATATTAAGAAAACGGTTGAGATTAGATCGAACAAAACATCATTAAAAATTAAAATTAAACTCAACATGATTTATTTTCAAGCTTATTCGGCAAAAATTTAAGTAAAAAAATTACTTTTTTTAAAGCGTAACTCGACACGACTCGTGATCATTATTTAAAACAATAGTCAGAACATGTTTCGATATTGTTATTTACGTGGTATTTATAGTATCTAAAATGTGAATGTAAGTTGTACTATATTAACAAGAAGGACACAAAGAAGAAAATAAATAATGAAAAAAGTTTGATCTTTTTTCCAACTATAGGAGATCTTTTGTACTACAAACTTTCCCTAATCCTATTTCTTATTCGAAGTATAACTAAAGATTAACGATTATAATATACAATATTCGATTCAGATTAATCGGTGAATCAGTTGAATACTAATTTTTATACCAAAGATTATGAAGCAGCAATCTTTTCAAAGTGAATGAGCCTGTTGTCTGCCAACCTTGAATTGTAAGCAGATCTTTTGTACTCAAACCAGGTAAATTCTTTGTACAAGCTTTGCTGATCACCTCTCATCAAAGATGGCAAAGGTACTATTTTCTCACTCAATGGTGGCCCACAAAAGTAAATCATGGAAAGCCTAGGTTTCACACTGTTGGTCAAAACCCTGTGTTTTACACTTCTAAACCTTCCATTGGTCATCACCTGAACAACATAAACAACAACAGCTGAGGTGAAAAATGAAACTTTTTTACAATACCCAAAGCTCCAAATCTGGTGAAAATGCTGGATATGATCCAAAAATGTAATTTTTTTAAAATTACCTGTAAGGAATCACCAACATTGATGAAGAATGAGTTTTGGTCAGGTGGAACTGAAATCCATCTTCCATCTTTAAGAGAGATTTGCAGACCAGAAGTGTTGTTGGATCTTAGAACTGAGATGATTTGTGGGTCAGTGTGTTCTCCAAATCCAATCACATCACCATTGCTGCCATTGGGATTCACAGGTTCAACATTTGGACATGGTGGGTAATGGTTAAACCTGAAAACAGAGTCACTCTCTTCATCCATTAACAGCTTGCTCAAAGCATTTCTGGGGTGAATCTTCAAACCATCAGCCATTGTTTCAAGTATCTCACAAGCCATTTTCTTCACTGATTTCATGTAATCACTCAAAGCCAATCTGAAAAAAAAAAAACACATAAATCTCATTTCCCGTTATGTCTGCAATCGCGATAAAACATGGAATTGGCATACCTAAAAGTGTTGAATCTATGGAGATTGGGGTCTTGGTTTGTTGTCAATAGGAGAAACTCAACCCAACCAACATCCCCATGTGTACCAATCCTCTTATTACCATAACCATAAGGCTTAGGCTGTCCTGTCTTCTGTTTCTCACAAAGTGGTAAACCAAAGAACTTGGTAGCTTCAGATTCCAGCAGGGAAATACATTCCATTGGCACCCCATGGTTGATCACCTTGAAGAATCCAAACTCCTCACAGGCTTTGATTATCTGGTGCTTCGAATCAGGCATCGACAAGTCCACAAGTGGGATTTGAGTCAACAATGCAGAGGTTGTCTGCTTGTTTCTGATGTGGGAGAACTGTTCAATTGCTGGTTTTGACAACAACACCATTGCTCTTGTCTGCTGTTGATGTTTTTTTGATGAAAATAAGAAACAAAGAGAAAAAAGAAATGAAATTACTGAAAATCTTGTGATTTGATTTTCTTTTGAATGGAATTGAGTTTGATAAGAGGTTTGCAGGAAGGGGTACATGAACAAATGACTTAGGGGGTTGCTTGGCTATTTATAGGAATAAAGGGAGTGAGAAGAAAAAATATTTTATTATATTAATTATAAATACAAAATATTTTATTAAACATAATAATATTTTTATACAAAAAATAATAATTATAGATAAGGTACATTGTTTTTTGACATTTATTTCTACTTCCTAACATGTATAGGTCGGCCATAAGGTGCTTTCACACACAAATAGTCAAGTCAACACCAATGAGGAAATATTAACGCAAGAATAGGATTTCATTTTGTCATTGTAATTTAATTGTTATTTTTTAAGTATTATTATAAAAAGTTAATATACTTAAAAAAATAATATATTGATGTTTAGTCAACTCCAATTTCATATTAATATTGACATATCATATCGATATACAAAAACCCATATCGATACTTAAATGTCGTGTATCAATATATTTTATATTAAATGTATCAAATAATTTTTTTTTTAAGATATGTACTGATACGTTTCACATGTATCGATATTCATTAGACTAAAAGTGCATCAATAGCTGAAAATAAAGTCTTCAATGGTTCTTAAGTCTTAACAACTCCAACGGTTAAAAACAACCACAAACTTTTTAAAAGAAAATTAAAACATTTCTTCAAACAGCTATAAAATAATAAAAAAAAACATTACTGTCAACATTCATATATAAAGTTTTTTTCGCTTGTAAAGTCATTTTTTATTAAAAGGATGAGTCTACAACGGGCGTCGAACACTGCTGAACATTGTTAATGTTAAACACCGTTGAATATTATTAAATTAATTTATAAAGAATAAAAATCTAAAGGACTAATCATACAATTATTAATTATATGTTGAGTTTATCACTCTTTTATTAATTACATATTGAGTCCTTGAGATATTAAATTTTTATTAATTAATTTAATAGTGTTCAACAATGTTCAACATTAGCGGTGTTCAGCGGTGTTCGACGTCCATTGTAGAATTTTCCTTATTAAAATACGCTTGTGAGTTTAATTATTATACTCATTTAAGTGTTTAGGTTTTATTAGGGATGAGCATTTTACTCGGTCCAATCAATTTGAATTTTCTGATGAAAAAATCGAGTTTAGGTCGGGTCAAGTATTTTTTAAAGTGACATCGGGTGAGTTCGGGTTTAGGATGTAAAATATCTGACCCGACTCTCGGCTAAATATGTAATTTCCATAATTTTTAGGGATATTTATAATAATGATCCTCTATCTATATATTTTTTTATAATTAAGTTCTTAAAATTAATTTTTTATTTATAATTTAGTCCTTAAAATTATATTTTTTATAATTAAGTCCCAAAATTTTTTATTTTTTATAATGATTCTCTATCTATACATACATGATATCAAGTATTTTCTTGATATTTTAATTTTTTATATTAAAATTTAAAAATTTTAGGGTGTCATGGTTACAATATAATAATATTATTTTTGTTTAATAAATTCATAATTATTAAAATAAAAATTACTAACTAAACATTCAAATTATAATTATTAGAAAGGGATTGTTGACTCAAGTTAGAACTCGAGATTTTAATTTATATCATACGGTTGAGAATTACAAACATTATAATAATATATAATTATCATTTTATATTGTAGTGAGGAAAAACAATAATAAGATATATAGAATTTAAAAAATAATATTATTAAATATAATAAAAAACTCAAACACTAGTAAAATAAATATAAAAAAATATAAATATGTATCATTATATATTTATTGGTTAAAAATATGAGATAATTATACCGCCTTCAATTGTTTAGTTTCAAGTCTCAATACGTGGATCCCTAGGAACGCCACGTTCATTATTAGACTACGTGGTTTAATCTCATCCGTAGCTTTCGCTGTCGGCCACATTTGTTGTCGACATTTTTTCCTCTTATTTAAAATTCTCAGTTTATTTTTTATATTTATATTCAGAATTAATTTTAGTTATTTAGTATGCAATTGTACTCGAAATCTAAAACAAGTAATATTATATTTTTTTATCTGTATAATAATATTTATTCTAAAAGATAATTCCAACTATTTGAGATTAATCGCTCAATCAATTTATTATAATTACTGATGTTTGAACCTATAACCTCTAGGAACAACAACCATTCCGTTAACCACTTGGGTTAGAAAACTCGTACGATAATATTAAACTTTTTAATCCAACAAAAAATCCAGTGAAAAAATAGATTATACATAAATAAATACTATTATATAATCACTTTTAGATTATTTTAAAAAGTAATATTATTTTTTTAATAGAGAAGAAATATTAGTTGTATAATATATTAAATGTATTTTTTATATGCATAAAAAACTACACAAGCACATATATATTACTTTTTTTAACTTTTAAATTTAATTTTAATTCTCAAATTAAATCTTTAACCCTTAAAACAGAATCACTTTAACTTTAACTACATAATATACGTGTCAAACATTTTTTTTATATAGATAATTTTTTATACATATATTATGCAAGAAAAATTCTACAAAACCTCTATATTTACTTAATAAATTGAATTACCCTTCATTAATAATAATAATAATAATAATAATAATAATAATCTATTTTACTATTTCTCGGTCATTAATTTTATAAGAAACGTGATATGGTGCCCATATATGAAATACCCAACATGCTTTCAAAATGTTGTTCTACTTTTAATGATTAAAAAATTGTACGAATCATATATTAATAATATTAATACAGTAAATGAACGATTAATATCTAATAATTAAAAATATGCTTTAAAACAAATACTATTAATCTATTATAATTATCGTTTAAGAAAATCAAAGCGTCTAAAAGCACCATTTTAAATTTTAATAACCTTATGAATTATATGGAAATGGTCGGTCCAAATTTTGAATTCTATG
The DNA here is from genome assembly GCA_035048815.1 of Abelmoschus esculentus. Classification (NCBI taxonomy): domain Eukaryota; kingdom Viridiplantae; phylum Streptophyta; class Magnoliopsida; order Malvales; family Malvaceae; genus Abelmoschus; species Abelmoschus esculentus. The sequence continues at coordinate 11,760,078 of JAUCBN010000053.1, read as the reverse complement.
CTTCATTAACTGATGTGTGGACCCCGTTTGGCTCCCATTTTGATCTCCGTCTCTTTCCCCGAGATCGACTGAAGTACCCCCATGGAATTAATGATGACTTGAACAAATTCTTATGTGCAGGCCAATTATTAGATAAAATCAGTGTAGAAAAAGACGATTCAAGTACCAATCAGGTTTTTTTGGCAAGGGAAAAAAAATATCATGCCATGCTTGACATTTTGAAGATTGAGATTAGTATTGATCATGAGGTTGAAATTTATTTGGGTTAATTTCGCGTCAAATTTTTAATATATTTTAGTTCGAATTTGGTGGATCGTCTAGATTGGAAATGAAACTAAAACAGAAGCTTTACAGTTTGTTCCGTGTATAAATTACGACGACGATGTTATTTTAGTGTTATCTTTGTTATATGACGATGTTAATATAAGTGATGTATTCATGTTGAGTCTAAATAATTAATAAGATTATTATCCTTATTTTATATATAAAAAATATTAAACATATGATTTATTAAATAGTTTCAATAAAATAGAAACTATAATTTTTTTAAAATATTTAGGTTACTTATCACGATACACATTTCTGATCAAAGAAGGTCTACGATATATCTCGTATAGTTATATTATATTTTTTTATATTAATACTTAAGCATTTAACCTCGCAAGAAATTATATAAAAATTTAGTATGGATAAAATTAGTCCACGTATAAATCTATATTGTACATATAAAATACAATTCCAATTTTTTTTGTCCCTTGATTTGTATTAAAATTGATTGATACTGTGTTGTCACAACACATGAAAGCATCCACATAAGAAAAAATGGGACAAAAAATTGAAAGCTTTCTTCATTACTATCATATTTCAATTTCTTGGCCCTCAAATGAATCATACGGACTTTATGACCAGACAAGATATTTAGGACGAGGGATAAAACATTGTCGACGTGTTAATCATTTTCTCCGTACACGACATATCTAAAAATATTATAAATATAAATACATATACATTAATAATATAGTTTTTAAAAATAAATTAAGTTATTATCTATGTCATCTTTAATCGACATTTGATTATAATTTGCATGTAAGCGGGTGGAAAATAAAATTATAAAATTGACACAATTAATAAAATAATAACAGGAAAATTTGATTTCAGGATGGACACATGAAATTTTTAAACTTTACGCATTTAATTAAGGGTGATAATGAGCCTAACCAGCTCCCGAGTTATTCGGGCTTGACTCGATCAAAACTCAGTTCAAGTGAGCTTGATTCGGGCTCGGGTTCGGCTCGAGACCTTAATGAGCCGAGCCGAGCTGATTTAAGCTCGGCTCGAAAAGCTCATGAACAGACTCGAAATAATTATATTATGTATATGCTACATGTACACTAACAGTAATCTCTTTAGCAAAAGAAAAGCAATAAAATAAATTATGAGAAACCTATTAAAATAAATTAACTAAAATAAATTAGGTATTTTATTTCAATTTTAGTCGAGTCGAGTCGACTTATCGAATATTTATATTTTTAAATTAAATTAATAGATAATCAAATCGGATCAATTAGATCAAATATTTTTGAATATCCCTAGTCAAAGGACTTAATCGATGAACAGTAAAAAATTTTGATTGATCACAGGGCTATGGCATTTGGATTTACTTGGAGATTACGTATTTGTAAAAGAAAATACTTTTAAAATATTTAATTTATTTATATTTTATATAAATTTAAATGTTAATATTTACATTATTGTCATTGTATTATAAAACTATTTTTAAAATAGAAGTCACTTAAAAAGGAATTTTAAGTAAGTTTATTAATTAAGTTTTTACCCATTTTCTTATATGATCCTTTTTATAATCTTAAATAATTATAAAAAAAATCAGAATTATGTATTAATTTACTTTCATGATTATAGAATATTTAAAATTATAATAATAGTTTATAATCATGAAATGATAAAAATATTATTTTAATCTTATATGACATTAAATTTCAAATTCTATTTCATTCCACTCCTTACATTTTTTTTCTCTATTATAAACTAGTGGTAGTGAGTTGAGATGACTCAAGCCAAGTAGCAGATAACAATTATTATTTTTTTAAAAGTTAAATTAATATTTTATTTTAAAAATTCATCATAATAATAATTGATTTTTTTAAATGTGATATAAAATGTCACATATTTTTATCTATATCTTCTAAGCTTATCTTATCCCACATATTCATTGAGGTGATGCCATATTATCATCATTCTCACATGTTTCACAACTAAAGAAAATGTGATCAAATATTTATAAATTTTTTTATTAAATAATTATAATAGATTCTTGATCTTCTAATTATATCAGATATATTAAATTATATGTTTAATATTAATTATATCATTAAATTAAAATTAATATTGTTTAATATTAAAATTTAGGCTTTATTTTTTACACCGATAAAATTGATGATATAGATAGATAGATCTTAACGGTCTTTATATGATAATATGAAAGAATTTTATTATTTCATTGATATAATTAAAGCATAAACTAGAGTTTAGTACTAAAATAATATATTTTTTAATTCAATAGTATAATCGATATTAAATTTACTGTTTAGTAGTATATAATGTAGTTTACTAAAAAAATTATTCAAATATTAATTATAGAAATTTAATTAAGAAAAACAATAATATAAATTTTAGAATGATTCAAAATCAAACAAAAATAACTTTAATCGATTAAATTGTTACAACAGGGTTGGTTTAAGGGGTAAAAATCCTCTATCTTTTTATCATACCTTCGTCTATGCCTTTTGTTAAAAAATTCTAAAAAATTAAATTTTAAACCCTAGAAAATTCACCATACCTCTAATTCCCTAAACCCTAACTATAACTCTTAACCTTAAACTCTAAACCTTCTAATTTGAACCGGAGTCACGAATAGTGATATGAAAAAGAGGCAGACGATTTCCACCCTGATGTAAATGGTAAACAACTTGTTATCGCTTAAGCAAACTTCAAATTTGAGGTCTTATGCATGTATAAAATCTCAATCATAAGATTCACTCACTAAAATTAAATGTACGACTCATGTCAGTCAAAATTAATCAAAAACCATCCAAAAATAAAAATAAAAACAAAAAAAATAATTTAAATTATTCCATAAAATATACTTCTTATAAATTCCATATTTTTGTGACTGTAGTAGATTGTGTTGTGTGACCTAGTGATCGAACGTTCTTAGTCAAAATAAGTTTGATACCATTTGATATTAAATCAAAATTAGATCTTTCAGATATCTTTCGGTTCAATTTTTCTAACTTATCATTATAAACTTCACCAAAGAATTTAATATACGGGATACGAACCATTATTAAAGTTAACAAACATTATATTAACAGATTATGTCAGTGTTTATAAAGGAAAAATTCAAATTAATAACAATTAAAAATGGAATTGTATATTTCTTAATCTAGTTATTCTCTTAAAACTCTGTTATCTGTAAATTTTTTCTTTTCATTACTAGTAGTTAATAATTAATTTTAGTATTGATCGTTGATCATTAGGTCTATTATTATTATTATTATTATTATTATTATTATTATTATTGTTGTTGTTGTTGTTGTTGTTGTTGTTGTTTTGTATTTTAATAAGAATATTTGTCTTTGTAATATGTTTTTTTTAATTAGTTTTATTTGTCTTTGTGATATAATTTCAACATATCGTAATGGTCGTTTCTTACTTGCACTAAGATTTTAACGATATTAGTTTCTGATTATGATTTAGCGGTAGTTATGAAAAAAATTAGATCCTCACTCAGTTCATGGTTGATTGTCAATGTAATCAGTCCCGTATAACGGAACATTCTACCTATTATGCCTCTCTATTGAATAAAGACTAAGAGATTCAAAAAAGCTTATAGATATTGATGGTATGCTTATCTTTACAAAAGTATATATTTTTTTTTATTATTTTTGGATTGTAAGAGATTTTGATATATTAGTCTCATTCTTTTTCTTTCTGAATGTATTGTAATCATAATATCTTTTATGATTTTAATAAAAATTCAGTAACTATTGTATATAAAAAAAATATTTATAGCAAATCAACGAATGTAAAATCATAAGATTTTTTTTTAATTTTAATCAGTGATTGAGTTTTCGATTATCATTTTAAATATAAAATATTTTTAAAATTTATAAATGTTTATCTTAATATAAACTATTGAAACAAACAAGTGTTAACCCACTCATAATTATGTTTTTGAAGCTAATAAAGTTGAAATCCAACTCAATGTATCCCACCCATCATCCATAGATCTTTCTAGATATCATCTGGACTCAAAAGTTTAGACTAAATTCACTTCTTCAAACTCAATAATTATGGTTATAATCTGAGTGACAATATTTTAAAATTTTAGGGTAAACAACGCAAATGGTCCCTAAACTTTTATAATAAATATTTAATAAGGTCATTTAAATTTTAGTTTATATTTAATAAAATTATTCAATTTTATTAGATATAAAAGAAAATGTTTATAATATATGATTAATATATACTGATAATTTAAGATAAAACTAAAATATTTAAAAATTTTAAAGTGATAGTTTATAGACATTGGATATAATTAAATAAAAAACTCTTGAATTAATTTTTTTTTTATAATGATGTAGAATATTTATTTTCCTTTTTCTTTTCTAATCATATGATTCTCCCCCTCCAACCTCTTAATTTCCTTGTCATCATTAATATCTTTTAACACTAATTATGGTTGCTTATGTAGATACATGAATTGATGCTCAGAATTTTGATTGAGCATGACAATTTATATAGGACACGTGGTTTCCATTTCAAATGGCCTGAGGTTCTGATGATGGCAGGAATTATTAGATTGAATATTAGATTTTTTAAGTAAAATGTTCGAGATATAAACAAAATAAATTAAATTGAGAGAGTTATTTTTATAATAATCTTCGTAGTACCTGATTTCAATAAGTTAAATATGAGAAGGTAATAATATGCAACAACATATCAGAAAAACATGTTACCATCGGGTCATAAACACGAAAAATTATTAGGTGAACCCTGTTCATCACGTCATTTATGGTCCAATTAATCAGTACCGTTTATCTCAATTTCTTTTAAGGTGAATCATCACTTCTGTCATACATGTGATTAGTGGATGATCAATTTTTAGATAGTTATTTAAAGATGAACGATCTTAATTGCTTGGATCATGGATGACGTGGTGAACATGGTTCATCTAATAATCTCTCCATAAACACTAAATTTCCCGAGTTACTCTGCAACTAGTTGCTTCTTCAATGGCGTCTACCACCGAGTTTCGACCGTTTCGGCTTTCAAAGTTGAAGTCCTTCAATGGCGTCATCTATGCTTTCAGGTTTCCCAGTTGAAAACACCACGTTCCTCATAATCAGTCCAAAACTAACTCCACTTTCGTACCCCAACACTACAACTTTCCACCCGAATTCGAACATTGAACCTGATGAAACATTCTGTTGTCCGGCAAATGATCACTTCGGTCCCTCAAGTGAACTGAATTGCTTCCCCAGTGGGTTTGGTCCCTCAAGTCTGTTATGTGAAAAGTTCAAGACTTGAAGGAATGTCAGAACCAACAATTTCTGTGAAATTCTGCAAGTGAGTTGATTTGAGTAAAGGTCTAACCGGTCCAAGTTTGTCAAGGAACCAATTGATGAGGGAATACATCCCAAAAGAGTGTTATGGGAGAAGTTTAAGCCTTCCAGTGTTGCTAGGAATTTTGGAAAGATCAATGGTGGTGAAGATGGTAAGAATTTTGATAATAGGGGTCGAGGATTTAAATAGCGGTCCGCAATTGTAATAGTGGTTGTTATACGGTGGTTTTGATACTGTTCGAAACCATAATACTCACAACTGTTATGTCTGTGAGGTTTCATGTAGTGAACAGCCGCCGAAGTCAACAAGACGACACAATACGTTGCAGCAAAGCTTGCAAAGGTGAAGTTTGATCAAATTCATACCAATTTTCTTCATCTACATCTGATGCCAATGGCTTCTCGACGACTGAAGACAGTCAAAAAGTTAAGACCAACCAACTCAGATGGGATTGTTCCACTTAAGTCGTAAGAAAAATCCAGACTCTCAACTTGGGATAGATTCGACAACGAAATTAACCGGGATAAGCCCCGTCAGATGAATGTGGGACAAGTTGAGTGCATGAAGGGATGTCATTTTCCCAAGATTACGAGGACTATAGCCTGTCAGATTTAATAAAATGCGAACCTAAAAAGAATATTTTATTATAAAAGATATTATTAGATTATCCTCTTGAGCAACAAAAAAATTAACTCATAAACATCTAGAAATAAAACATTTTCAGTTAAAAATGTCTTTTTTGCATGTTTTAAAACAAAATCATATATAACACTTTCAATATCAATTTCTTATAAAAAGATCATTTTCGATTGCCATCAAAGTAAGCCCATTTGATCTTTCTTATGACATAGTTAGTTGTTCGTAAGTATGACTTCAACAACTTTAATTTTAAAAAGCTCCGCTTTATAAAAGCAACAATAATAGAAATAATTAATAAGATTCTATATACAATATTTGTCACATTTGGGAAACAATTATAACTCGTCTTTCTTAAAGAAAATTTTTACATTGAATTTTAAGATTAACTCTAATAAATGTAATTTATCAAAATTTAGGATTGTTTAGGAATTCTATGCAATTGTTCCTATTACACCTGTTCAATACCCACTAATCCGAATCAAATTAAAGTGGTCCAAATTGATCTCCACCATATTTTGATTAGTATATTTTATCGTAAAGACTCGATGATTTAAAAATCAAGCCAATCCCCAAGTTGGCAATATTGCTTAAAATGTCAATTTCATATCTTAGTCTATGTTTGGTTGAGTCAGATACAACCAATACATGTGATATACTTCAAATAATTTTATGTTATTTCTTTGCTAAGTGTTCCATATTTGCCTGCCACAAACATTGATTTAATCAAATTGTTTTTTTTATTGTCCGATTGATTATCTATTTAATTATTGGTTGAGCACATGTGCACATGTTCCATGGGGTCTCACAAGGACAATTACTAGGGTTATATAAAGGCTAGCTTCCATTGATGGACTCATTACAAGCATCTTTCCTTCTTCCTTATTCTACTCCAAAAGAACTTCAGTTCATGGCTCTCGTGTTGAACGAGAAACCCGGGATGATCGATGGAAGTAACGCGACTGAAGAAACCGAACTTCCTGTAATCGACGCCGCTCTTCTAATGTCGTTGTTGGAGGAATCACAGTGTGAGGAGTCCTGCAACGAGGAGCAAGTAAGTAGTTTGATGGAATCTCTGGAAGCCGAGATTCGAACGGCGAGTGCCGGTCCGTGCAGTGTTGAAGGGGATACGGAAAGCAACGGTGGGTTTGAATGGAGTGAAATGGAAATGTCGCCATCGTCGCCGAGCGATGACATGAATTGGTATGTTGAAGATCATGTTGAAGAGATGGCGATGGATGACTACTTGGTTCAGTTTGGGAATGATTTCCCTTTGAATTGGTATGAAATTCAGACAGAAAATGACTTTACTTCTTTGTGGCAAGAGACATATGGTACAGATGTGTGCAATTAGATTGCACATACCCTTTGTTCTAATTCGACAGAAAGTATACATTTAAGGTTAATTCAAGTGTAATGCCTTCCACCATTGATGAAAATTAATTTGTTTGAGTTATGGGTAAGTTTACGATTGGGTCACACTTCAAACTTTAAAAATTATATCAATTTAGTTATTTTTTCTTCCAAATCACTTGTATATCCTCATTAACATTCGAGTACTTCATTTAAAATTATTAATTAATCTAATATGCACATTGATAAACTTCTTTAAACATGAAGGGTGACCCAAATCAATGTAACCTTATCCAAAATTAAATGACTTAAATATAATTTTTAATAATTTAGTGACTCAAATATAATATTATTTATAATTGAGTGACCTCCGTTGTAGTTTATCTATTAATGAATGAAGATAGGCTTAAAGAATTATTATATGTATTTGATAACGTCATTAAACTTAATTAAATTGGAAATCAAATCAATCCCTAATTATTTCCTTGTTACAAATATTAAAATTATAAATCAAAAGCATTCTCGATTTGAAAATCTTAATCTTATAATATAAAAAAAAATAGCAACATGTAAATCTTGACCAACCAGTCCAGCTATATATGATTTAAGTAATATAAAATGAAACGACACTCCAAAGTGTGTTTAGTGACTTACCCTACATTTAATCATCATCCGAATGGATTAAGATTAATATTATTTTTAAATTAACGGGGTAGCTGAATTGATTTTTTATATATAAAAAAGAAAATCTTTACCGACATTTCCACTTATTTAAAGGTAGAATCAGAGCACGTGGGTGCTGTTCCATTCATTGTCACTTAACCTAAAAGAGCTGTTCAACTTCATGTTTTTGAGGTGGCAACACGTGCATTGAATCGTTGGTTGAATGAGAAAAATATGGGCCAATGTAATGTTGCTCGATCCGGTTTAAGAAAATATTTTCATATACGAATATAAATTCTTTGATTCTAAGGTTTAGGGTTTAAAATTTTAGGTTAAGGTTTAAAAATTTAGTATATAATATTTAAGGTTTATAGTTAAAATTTAAGATTTAAAGTTTAGAGTACTGAGTTTCGAGTTTAGATTTTAAATTTTATAGAATAATTATATAAATATTTTTTATTATAATTTATATATAAAAAATATAATCTTATTTGATTGTACATTTCCTCAACACCCAACATGAGCATGTGACACAAACTCACTTCTTTTATGTATTATTAAAGGGTCTACAACGAATCTTGTCCATGGTGGGTTATGGTGTACAATGTTGGCTACATTGTTTGACAATGCTAGATCTTATTAAAAATTCATCGGGTCTAACCGAGACTAGATAATTGGATTTTTTACCCACCCCTAATCAACATATGTAATTATTACATCATCCTCATTTAACGTACAAGTGACCAAAATAAGACTAATTCAAAAAATCAACAATCAAATTAAATGAATTTAACGTTTACTGGCCAAATAAGAATAAAAAAAAAGTTGATTGAAGAATTTTGTAACTTACCCTTATTCGAATCTTATCATATAATCAGATTTTTACCCAACTTGTCCATGGTACTTGATATTGTCATTTGTCTGCTCTGTGTTTCATTAGGTCAAACGCAACCAATGCTGGACATTGCCTACCTGTAAGACAGTAGTTTCTTGACAAAGTGGGTGGCTGTTCTATTCCAACCCCATTATCTAGTTAATTATTGGTTAAGTACAGGTGCGCACGTTCGATGGTGTAATACCCGAATTTCGTCCGGGTTCAAATATAAAATAAGGCTTACGTAAATATAATTAAACGAATAAATAAGTAGATAATAACCAAAATTAAAAAAATAAAATAAAAAAATAAATAAAATCAAATAAAAAATCAAATAAAATATATATTAATGGATAAGGATTTGGTTCGATTACCTGGGAGTTAGCTTTTTGGTTTCCATCAGTTTCAAGGGGGTGGGGGCCATGTTTTACTCAGGGGCTTTTTGAGAGAAAACGGGAGAGAGAAGGCAAAGGAAAAAATAGAGAAAAAGAGAGAGGAGGGGGGCATTCGGCAGAAACAAAAGGAAGAAATGGTTTTTGCCATCATGAGACAATGATTAGGGAGAATGGCAACAATGATGGGCTCATTATGAGGCAATGATTGAAGTGATCATTGAGACAATGATTAAAAATCATGGAACAATGATGGAGAGAAAAAGGAAACCATCATCAATTTTGCATGATCCCAATTTTGTTTAGTGACAATCATTCCATGCGATGTGGCAAAGCAAATTGGAGGGGTCGGTGGTAAAGGGACAGAGGCAATTTGGAGGCATTAATTTAGAAGGAGATGGTGCCAGGAGCATTAAAGTGGTAAACAAAGGAAAGACGAACAAAGAAAGAGGCTTGCCGTCTTCAACAAATGGAGTTAAAGAGCAGACTCGAATCTGGAGACTTGCCAGAGCAGGCCGCTAATACCGAAAGGTGGTGCGGGTAGTCCAGGTTATGACTAGTGTCACGGGGCTAGAGTCTTGACCTAGCTGAACCGCGCGGCCTTAGTCGATGTTCTTAGACAAACGACTAAGTCAGCCTGAAAACTCGCTCCGGAAGATCAAACTTCCCAAGGCACTAAGAACGCTGAATCGTTCTGGCGGAAAGCAAACTATGAGTATGGCTACTCAAGAACGAAAAGAAGAACGCGAAGAACACAGAGAACAATTGAGAGAGTTTTTTAGAGTGAATGCCACTTGATTACTCAAAGATGAGATGATACAAATGAGACTGGGGAGGTCTCTATTTATAGTTGATTCCCCTTACATCCGACGGTTCCCACTGATTTACATCGATGGCTAGGATCATTTCCTACCAACCACATTGGCACAATCCTAAGAATATTCCATGTTAACTAAGGAAACAAATCCTAAGAATACAAGGAAAGTTTACAAGGCCAAAATGGCTATCTTCTAGAATCCTCCATGGAACGGGCTAAGTCTGGTGGTACCTTTAGGCCCAAAATCTCCCTAAGAACCTCTTGGGCAGCAATATGCGCATGTGGCACGAGCTCGAACTGACGGCCCGTGACATTCTCCCCCACCAAACATGGCGACGCCCTCGTCGCCGCCTCGGAACGAAGATAGAACCGATCCTGGGAATTCCTTGTCACCTCGGCTTGCCCCAAACTCTGAATCGGGCTGGATGCTCTTCTCATAAAGAGCACTCGACTCTGGCTCAGTTGTCCACCCAAATGGACTGCTTGCTTTGGTACTCGTCGCCATCTAACATCAGTCACCGTCCCTCCAAGCGCATCTCGATCGTAGGAGTTAGCTCCTACCAGTTGTGATTTGCCCCCATTTGGACACACATGGTCCTTGCACAATGACTTGGACGCCACAACATTGAACACTGAGCGGTCTCTCAAGATCGTCGGCAACCCTCGTTTGCGCCTAAGAACTCTGAAAGGTGGCTTGTGCTCTCGCCAAGTATCGACAACTCCATTTGAAGGGTTAGGTTTTTGCTGGCCTACACCCGACAAACAAGGCAAATCAAACTGTAAAACACAATCATTGTGTTCGGGATGTACCTCAATCAACTTTTCCGCATTCACTCTAACTCGCATCAATCTTTCTTCACTCGTGAAGTTTGATGCTCCCATCGATGCTCCGTCTTCATTGAAGCTCGATGCCTCGTCCATCTCCTCAATGGATGGATCTCCCACGGGTTCACTATCATGTGGCTCAGGCAACTCTTGCCCCACCAAGGTGTCCACTCCAATAGCCTCCAAAGCGATGCCTCCTTCCCTTGGAGCATCCTTGGTAAGCTGAATGGATGTCAGCTTCTCGATCCTCCGTCCCTTGTCTCGATACACGGGCACAACACAATGTTGTTTCGGATCCAAAATGCATATAACATCGGCACAAGGGATGATAAGAGCTTGAACACGGTCAAGGAAGTTAAGCCCCAAAACGAAATCAAAGTCATCTAAGTGAATTACCTTGAAATCTTCCTTGGCCTTCCATTCACCAATCTGCAGCTCTACCTTCCGCACTGTTCCAACAACTGGAACCTCCTTGGCATTAACGGTCTTGATCTTTTTGGTTGAACCTTCAACTTCGAGACCAAGCTTCTCAGCAGCCATCTTTGACATGAAGAGATCGGATGCTCCGGTATCCACTAGAGCACTCCTCGATCGTCCCGCCACGTTGATGTTGACAAACATCAACCCATTCTGCTTCGGGCCCTTCTTCGCCTTTGCAGAATTTAGTATCATTGCCCCAAGCTTACAAGCCTCACTTGACTCGGGCTTGTCCCTTTTGGGCTGCTTGGCTCGATCCGGGTGCTCACGAACTACGTGAGGTCCCTTGCTCTCGTAACATTGCTTCCCCACCCTTGGCTTGATTGCTCTAACACTAGCAATCGTACCAAGCATACATTCCTCATCCTCTTGCTCGTCATCCGCATCATTGATCGTATCGGGGCGCTTCTTCTTGGGACACTCTTTCACCAAGTGTGAACCATGGCAATGGTAGCACTTCAAAGGCCCTCGATCCTTTTTCTCCGATGGTTTGACAAACTTGTTGACCCTCTCATCATCATTGCAAGAATGATTATCCTCCTCGTCTCCCCCACCAAAGCTCTTACCTCGGGGCTTGGAAGACTTGGACATGTCAACTTCGAACTGAGCTATGGACTCGGCTGCGGTAAAGGCTTTGGAAAGCTCCTCGACTCCCCTCCGCTCTAGCTCCATTTGAGCCCATTTTTGGAGTCCATCCATGAAGTAGGAAAATCCCTCCGCTTCACTCAAGTCCTGGATTTGGAGCTTGATTTCAATGAACTTCCTGACATAGTCAGTGATGGAACCCTCATGTTTCAATTGCCGCAACTTCTTACGAGCCTCCCGTTGAGCATTCGTCGGATAGAATTGTTCTTTGAACTCAACTTGGAACTCCTTCCATGTCTCAAAAGGAATGTCTCCACTCGGCTCCTCTGAGCATCTGCGTCGCCACCACAAAAGAGCGACATCAGTTAAATACATCGAAGCAACGTTTACTTTCTCCGCATCATCCTTGATGCCCATGGCTCGAAAATACTGCTCCATGCCCCACAAGAAGTTCTCAACATCTTGGGCCGATCGGTTCCCCTTGAACACATTTGGCTTTGGAATGTCCTTCTTCGACTTGGATGCAGTGGCCATCTTTCCATTCATCAAGGCAACTTTGTAAATATACAAGTCTGCCTTCATCTCCTCCATCTCAATCTTCACAGCCTGCAATTCGGCCTCAAGCACCTCGCACCTCTCTTCCGCACCGTTGGCCACCTGGCTGAGTTTATCAACTCGCTCCTCCAGCGTAGCTACAGCATCCCTCGAACTTGCTCTTTGGCTTTGCCCAGCAACGATCTTCACACCCTTTGCTGCAACGTCTTCTTCTCCACGTGCCATAATCACTAGCGCCTTGCTCGAACCACGCTCTGATACCACTTGTCACGGGGCTAGAGTCTTGACCTAGCTGAACCGCGCGGCCTTAGTCGATGTTCTTAGACAAACGACTAAGTCAGCCTGAAAACTCGCTCCGGAAGATCAAACTTCCCAAGGCACTAAGAACGCTGAATCGTTCTGGCGGAAAGCAAACTATGAGTATGGCTACTCAAGAACGAAAAGAAGAACGCGAAGAACACAAAGAACAATTGAGAGAGTTTTTTAGAGTGAATGCCACTTGATTACTCAAAGATGAGATGATACAAATGAGACTGGGGAGGTCTCTATTTATAGTTGATTCCCCTTACATCCGACGGTTCCCACTGATTTACATCGATGGCTAGGATCATTTCCTACCAACCACATTGGCACAATCCTAAGAATATTCCATGTTAACTAAGGAAACAAATCCTAAGAATACAAGGAAAGTTTACAAGGCCAAAATGGCTATCTTCTAGAATCCTCCATGGAACGGGCTAAGTCTGGTGGTACCTTTAGGCCCAAAATCTCCCTAAGAACCTCTTGGGCAGCAATATGCGCATGTGGCACGAGCTCGAACTGACGGCCCGTGACACTAGTGTACTCTGGTATGGCTATCGAGATAGTTGGTGATGCATGCGTTAGGGAACAAACATGGAATCATTGATCATGCTGCTGTTTTGTTCATGGAAATTCCAATTCCAATTAAGAGGTTATTTATTTATTTATTTTTATATTAGTTATATTTATTTATTTAAAATATAAATAATTTAGTCTAAAATCCTTTCAATTTGGTCTTTGTATCTTTTATTTATTTAATTTATGTGCTTGCTTGCATGTTTATAAATCCATATAGTATATTTGTTTAGAATGTCACTTAATTCACACCTAGATAATTAAAATTAGAGCCTTTTTAGGATTAGTCACTTTAATTAATTAATTAAATAGGAGAGATAATTTAGTAACGATGATGTTCTAATCATATATCTCGGATACACTAAGTGGTCAGTGTTTTGAAATAACATTATGTTGGCCAATAGTGTACTTTGGTATCGTATTTGGCGCATCATCGAAACATAAAAAAATGGTAAATAATTTAGGGTTAGAATTTAATGAAATTAATTAGGTAAATAATTAGAAACACTAATAGTAATTATTAATTTTGTTTGGTGTCAAAATGGTAGTGTTCGTGCATTCGGACGTTATCATAATACATCCGGTGAAATTAATAATTTAATAGGGTTTAAACATTTAAATCAATGGAGCCTTTTTAGGTTAGAACTTAAAATGAACCATATAATAAATCGATCATGCATTTAAAACCTTTTGGGTCAGAATTTATATTTCTTTAAATACGAGTTAAGATTTCCTATTCTAGGACGTCTTTTTCAAAGCTTGTATTTAAAAGAAATGTACCTTTTTACTCAAAAGGATATTCTTATTCGAGCGATGTTTATTCGATAATAATGGATTAAATTAAATTATTCGAAATGCCAAAATGCCACGTGTAATTAATAAGGTACCAATTTCGGGCGCTCGTAAGGGTCGTCCTTACGCGTAACCGATTCCCGAACCCAAATGTTTTCAAAATGAATCTCTGGTTTGTTTTATGGTGTCTGGCCTACCAAAGTGGCCGGTGGCGACTCCCAAGTTTTTAAAATTCAAATAAAATATGTTTTTTTAATACCCCGATTTTTCATAAATAATAATTAAAAGTGGTAAAAAAACTCGATTTTTCAAAATTCAATCATCAGGCTATTTTTCATACTTTCGGTTTTAAAATGGTTGCGACAGATGGGGTCTCACAAGTACAATTCACAAGGGTTATAAAAAGGTTAGCTTCCATTGATGGAGCCTTAAATCTAAGCTATCTAACCCTAGCTAGCTCTTTCATTCTTTGTTTTTCTACACCGAAAACACTGCGACTTATGACTCTCGTGTCGAACGAGAAACCGAGGTTGATCGAGGGAAGTGATCCGATGGAAGAAGTACTCGACGCCCCCGAAATCGATACCGCTATTCTAATGTCATTGTTAGATGAATCACACTGTGAGGAGTACTGCAACGAGGAGCAAGTGAACAGTTTGATGGAATCTTTAGAAGCCGAGATTCGAATGGCGGGTGGTAGCTCGTGCGGTGTCGAAGGAGACATGAAAAACAACGATTGGTTCGAATGGAGTGGAACAGAAACGGTGTGTTCGTCGCCGAGCGATGACATGAATTGGTATGTTGAGGATGATGTTGAAGATATGGCGATGGATGGCTAGTTGGTTCAGTTTGGGAATGAATTTCCTTTGAATGGTTACGAAGTTGAGTCAGAAAATGGCTTGGCTCTGTGGCAAGAGACGTATGATACAGCTATATTCAATTAGATTGTATATATGTATTATGTATAATATTTTTTTCTAAAGAAAAAATTAACATTTATGTTATTATTGGTATTTTTTCTCGTATTTTAATACATGAGTTATTAATAAAATAACTTCATTTTCTCTAAATTTCGAAATTTTTTTATGAGTAAAAATTTTCTGCTTCTAATTATGTCTTCTATATCCCGTTAAAAAATCTTAAAACTTTAAATTTTAAACTTTAACCTTAAATTTTTATATACCGAAACATAAACTATTCTGTAAAAAATCTACTCCATCGAAACTAATTCTCTAAACCCTAAACATAAATTAGCTTTAGTTTCACCAATCACCCGAAACTACCCTTTGGCATTTCCCGATCAAAATTAATTAGCCTCTGTTACACTAATACGATAGCGTTTCCCAACTGTGATCATTATATATGGTGGAAGTCGCTTATAGCAGTCATTTCATTTGGTTTATGGATTCATTCCAGCAAAAGCACGCACCCCTTTTAATTTCAACTTTTCAAGTCTTTGATTACGATTCCTCTGTTTTTCCAAAATAAATTCCTTTGAAAGATCCTTTCTTTCTTCTCCTTCTTCTTGATTTCCTTAACGGTGATAGTGATTTGGGGTATGGGATAGAAAAAAGAGTGAAAAGTTGTGATTTTTGTTGAAGTGGGGTTTTCTTTCTCTGTTTCTTGAAATGAGTTTAATGGAGATTTCAATAATGCTTCACGTTGGATTAGTATTGCTCCTGCTTTGGATGCTTGCTCACTACAATCTTTGCCACCCAGTTGCTTATTTTGCGTCTCTCATTTACCTATATTTGGTAATTCATTCATCTACTTTGGGGGTGGGGTGGAGGGTGAATCTTTTGATTATTTTTGAACATGGCTTGTACTCTTTTTTTCTTTACAAAAATTCCTTTTATTTATTTGTTTGTTTCTTTGTTGATCAAAGGTTCATGAAAGTTATGTGATGAGATTGAGGAAGAAATTGGAGTTCGAGGAAAAAAGGCAAAATTTTAGGAGAAGGGTGATTCTCAGTTTCTTTCCCTCCATTGCTTTACTTTTTGAGTTGTTGAAAATATTAAATTCTTCATTCTGGTAATTATGATTACTGCAGCACATATTCTTTTGTTCTTTAATGGAGGTTTTTCCTTCTTTATTTGGTTCGAATGGCTACTTTTCTTAGTCAATTTTAGTCTTTTGGGTGTTGAGAAAATGTTAAGATTCTGCTACTTTATGAAAAAACCCTTTATTGAAAGAAGAAGAAGCATCTGCTTTGCAACTTTATGTTTTATTCTTTTTGTGATGTATATATAAGTAGATTCAAGCTTTAGATTCATGAGTTTGATCTTGTAAAGTTTGTACCGTTAACGCTTTGTTTGTCTTTTATTTATCTTCAGGTACTTTCAGATTCTGAATCTGTTCGGTGGCTAAACCATGCTGTTGAAAAGATATGGCCTATTTGTATGGAACAAATTACATCACAGAAGATTCTGTTTCCTATCATTCCTTGGTTCTTGGATAAGTACAAGCCTTGGACTGCTGTAAGAATTTTGCTTTCTTGGTACTTTCTGTTTGATTGACTCTCTGTAATGTTATTACATAAAGATTGTGATTTAGTAAAATGTCCAATTTAGTGCAAGCATTATGAGCAAATTCTTTTGTGGTTTCAATTGGTGAATTTGATGATTCTTATGGCATAAAAAATTGTCTGGCAGTCTAATTGAAGAATAACAATCTCAGTACTTGCATTTTCTCCTGTGAAGTTGCTTTCAAAGACCAGCAGATGATTATATCCTTCTCCACTTTGTGAGTATTTCATTATAATACTGCTGTACGTGCAGGAAAAAGCTGTGGTTCAGCATTTGTATTTAGGAAGAAATCCACCTTTGTTCACAGAGATGAGAGTTCTTCGTGAATGCTCCGATGATGACCACTTGGTACTTGTTCTCCTTATCCCCCCTTCTTCCCCTAAGGTATTATCAGTGGCACTGATTTTTCATTTCAAAGTTTCATATAATAGTAGTTTCATTTTTCCTTGCAGGTACTGGAGTTGGGAATGAATTTTCTCACAGCCGATGACATGAGTGCAATTCTTGCTGTGAAACTAAGGAAAAGACTGGGAGGGATGTGGGCGAAATTGCATGTAACAGGCATGCATGTAGAAGGAAAGGTACTGAAAAAAAAAGAAATGGTTATTTTTGCTATAGTATTAGCTACGTTACACATGAAAAGAGAATGTCTCTCGTAAACAGTAGTGCTGCCAAGGAATTGGCATCATGTCAAATAGTTCGTGCCCTATCCTGGCCCCTGCAAATACTGATTTCTATTGACTTAACATAATGAATTGGCACTTACTCCATCTTTTAGGTTTTGATTGGGGTGAAGTTTATTAGGAAGTGGCCTTTCCTTGGTCGTCTGAGAGTTTGCTTTGCTGAGCCTCCATATTTCCAGATGACTGTGAAACCTATCTTTACGCATGGAGTCGATGTTACTGAACTTCCAGGGATTGCTGGATGGCTTGTAATGACTCTTTTTCTTTGATAAATCTTCAACTTATAATTTATCATCTCTTCCTTTATCCTATTCTAATTGTGCATCCTCGTTGTAGGATAAACTTCTCTCAACTGCGTTTGAGCAGACACTTGTTGAGGTTAGGTTTTTTCAGCTCTGTTGCCGTACCATGTTCTATCTTATATTCTGCAAATACATATTGCTGTTTTAGGATGTACTTTCAGGTTTAAGTTACCAGCAATTTTCTCTTTTGATCGAACTTTAGCTCTAAATATTTGTTTCTTTTGCAGCCTAATATGCTGGTAGTTGATGTTGAGAAGTTTGCTTCACCCAGTTCAGGTAATTTGGCCATTAGTTTCCCATGCTTCTTTTGCAGCCTAATATGCTGGTGGTTGATAGAACTTTAACTGTTTTCACGAGTTGATATTGTTATTGTGACTTCTATTTTTCTCATTTTCCTTATTGTTGATTATATTACCCCAGAAAACTGGTTTTCTGTCGTTGAGAAGCAACCTATTGCTCATGCTAAGGTTGAAGTTATCGAAGCATCTGATATGAAACCTTCAGACTTAAATGGTTAGTTTCAGATCGAGTTGCTTAATCTTTTTATCATATAATACCTGGTTTTATGATCATTGATTGAATATAAATTTCCAGGATTGGCTGATCCATATGTGATGGGGACACTTGGCCCTTATAGATTCAGGACTAAGACGCACAAGAAAACTTTGTCTCCGAAATGGCAAGAGGAATTTCTGATCCCTATCTGCTCTTGGGAGACACCTAATGTAATGGTTATTGAAGTTCGGGACAAAGACCATTTGTTTGATGACACCCTTGGGTTTGTTTCTAGTTTACTCATTCGTTTATTTTCTATCTAGCACATGTTTAGCTTTTATGGTTGTGAGATTTGGTACCGCAAATTGATGCTTTTGTGATTTTAACCTTAATTTCCTTTCAGCTTGCCATTTTTACTTGTGATTTTAATCATACTTTCTGCTGATTCCATTATCCTTATAACTTGTTTATCAGTCTCATTTGGCATACTGATTTTCTTGTGTTACAGTAATTGCTCGGTAAATGTCACTGAACTTAGGGATGGCCAGAGACATGACATGTGGTTGCCTCTTCGAGATATTAAAATGGGAAGACTGCATCTTGCAATAACTGTGCTTGAAGATAATGCTAAGGTAATCTATTATATAATTCACTGGTCGACAAGTAAAAGCCTGAAGGTTTTTAATTTGCAACCTTGCTTCAAATTAGTATTATGAGTTAAAATCTGCAGAGACTAAAAATGAATCTATGGACAGTTTACACAGGGAAGTGATGATGCAGTTCATGCTGAAGCATTAAACAAGGAAGATGTACAAATCGCCTTTGCGACTGAAGATGTTGATAACATTTCATTCTCACCTACCTCTTCGATGAAGTCTCCAACCCTGCCGGATCATTTAGAACCGATAGATGTTGAAGGACAACAACAAACTGGGATATGGGTTCATCACCCTGGAAGTGAAGTTTCGCCGACTTGGGAACCTAGGAAAGGGAAGGATAGAAGCCTTGAGACACAGATTCATAGAGTGCCTAATAGTTCTTTTGGCAACACCATTTCAGCAGCATCTGGATCCATTAAAAGTGATGACAGCAGTTCTGAAGAAAATATTAATTCAAAGAAGCGAGTCAACATGGTTAAGCAGGGTTTTCGGAAGATTGGTTCTGTATTTCAGAGGAGCCCCAAAAGTGAGGGTTACTCGGGCAACCTTGCGGAGGTGGTTCCTTCTTCCCATGAAAACCTCAGAGCAGTTAATGACAAGGATGTTATGGTGAAGTTTGTAGTTGATGACAATCTCTCTGCTGATAAGGTCTCAAATGAGGGGAGCTCGAGTCCTGGCGGAAGCAGTGCAGAAAGCCCTAGAAAAATGAAAGGTATGGCAAAGAGTATTCTAAAACATGCCGGGAAATCTGCTCGTAGCATAAAACATGTTCTTTCTCGTAGAAGGTCGAAAAAATCCCGCAATCTATCAGCTGTGGAAGAAAAAGATTTTCCCATAGAATCTGATCCCAATGACGACGATTATTCTTCGTCATCACCCGGAGTCAAGAGAATGCCAGTTTTTTCCAATCGCTTATCCAGCTCAAGTGGCAATGACGATGCAAATGATGCTCGGGAGCATGTCATTCTAGCAGATTCAAACAACCAGTTGGACCCTGAAACAAATATCGAGGGACAAGTGAAGCAAATGAGTGTCGAAGGTCCTAGTACAATCAATGGTGATGAAGTCAACACTCCTGTTAAGCTCAGTAATGGAACGAATGAGCCGCCTAAAAAAACAAATCCCTCCGAGGAGGGGAACTCGGAATGTGAGAAAAAGGTAGAAGACAGTCCTCAAACTGATACTGACAAACAAATAGACCGAGTTTTGAAGAACAGTGCCATGGTACAGCAATATAGAGTTTTAGGTGAATAACAGTAAATCTCCATGTTTGATTTCTCATCTTTGTTGTAAACTACTAAAATGAAAACAGTTTGTACATGATGAGCAAACACCTGATCAGGCTTGAATGAAATAGTTTTTAATCCTTTTGTTCATTTTATTGGAAGTTGGTAGAGATGATTCATAACGAGAGCCATTTCCCTTGTTTTGAGCACCTTGTTTTCTTAGTTGGATGCTTTTGACATTGTAATAATTTATTCAAAATTTCCAGGCTCTAACTTGCAATAAGGTATATTGTTAATAAAGAGCCCACCGTTTCTCCAGCAAGCCGCGAAAGAGCAAAATTGCGAAAATGACGTTTAAGGAATGTCCGATGACAGTAAAAAAAAAACCCTGCTTTGCTTTCCAATGCAGACGCCACCAAGCCAAACAAAAACGTAACATTAAAAAACAACACTTGAAGGTATTGTCCAACTGATGAAGCTTTGATCTAATCGTTTCTCAATCTCATTTTTCATTCTAAAAGAAACCCATCATACCCGTTTAGTGGAATTGAGAATGCTGAACTTGAGTTTCGTAAGATCATCAGCTTATCGATTTTCTCATTTTATTATTCGCCAATCTTCTTCTTCTTCTCCGTCTTCTTGTTTCAGTTTCTCTCCAAAGCAAACCATCACTTCTGCTCTACGATCACAAACGGGGTCCTTTACAACGCTATCTCAATCATCTTCAAGGCTTTTGTTTCGTCAGTTGTTCGAGAACGAATCCTGTACTTACACTTACCTCCTTGCTGATTCCTCTCACCCTGATAAACCAGCACTTGTAAGTTTTTTCCAGTAAAAATAAAGTCTGGGTTTTTATTAGTTTTTGATTTGATGATACGTGTGTGCAGTTGATTGACCCTGTAGACAGGACTGTTGATAGAGATTTAAATTTGGTTAGAGAACTGGGACTGAAGCTTATATATGCCATGAACACTCATGTACATGCTGATCATATCACTGGAACTGGCCTCATCAAGGTTCTATTATCAGTGATTCCATTACTGTTGCTTAGATTGTTTACAATCATAAAAACCCAATCTTTTTCCTGAACCTCGAACTTGAGAATGTTGAATTGAATATTTCATGTTCTAACTAATCAGGGGATGTTTTTTGCTCTTAGATTGATGTATGTGAATGTGTTTGTTTCTTTTAGGGAAAGGTGCCTGGTGTCAAATCTGTTATATCAAAAGCGAGTGGTGCAAAGGCTGATGTTTTTGTTGAACATGGTGATAAAATCTCTTTTGGCAATCTTTTTCTTGAGGTAGGCCTGTGTAAGTAGTGTAACGGGTAAACAAAATTCGATTCGGCTTTAATATATATTTTTTTAATTTTGATTTATTAGAATTAACTCGAATTTTTGGTTCAAATTTTAAGTTCAAGTCGAATTTGGATTTGTAAAGTTAAAAAAACAGAAAATTAAAATGACTTGTTTTGATCTTTAGCTATGTTATTTGATTGTTTTGAGATTTAGTCCTTCATTTCCTTGTTTCTCAGTTCCTCCTTCCTCTTAGGTCATTGTTTAATCAAATTTGAACCACATGCTTCTCTACCACCTTAGAATATTTGTGTAACTTCAATTCCTTTTTTCAATTTATTCCATCAACTTTGTGTTTTATTCAGTTTAGTCCTCCGATTGCAACTCTTTGCAAATTCTTTCATTCCATCAACTCCTTGAATAAGGGTTGACTTTACTGTTATAAACATTATATGTGTTACGCTTATTGAATGAGAAACTTATGATCCAACAAAATCAGATAGTCCATTAGAAAGAGAATCATGATTCTTTATGAACTTGGGTAAATTGTAGCTTGTATGTTGCCTTAATGACATGAAATGCCTATTCCTAACAGCTTTAAGTGTAACTTCAATTTTCTCTCAATTACTGAATCTTTAGCTAATGATCCGTTTCCAACTGGCTTTTAATAGATTTCTACACCGTAAACTATCTTCTATGATATGTATAATTGCAGGTTCGTGCCACTCCTGGTCATACCGTGGGTTGTGTTACCTATGTAACTGGAGATGGACCTGATCAACCTCAGCCAAGGATGGCTTTCACAGGAGATGCCCTGTTGATAAGGGGATGTGGGAGGACAGATTTTCAGGTATAATGTCTTGAAAATGTTTTCGTGCCTAGAATGGAATGAAAATCGATATTAATGTTGTTAATATCGAACAAACAGTTATCGATGATACTAGAAGCAGTATAACTTAAAACATTAAGCTTGTAAACCAATCTTGTCTTTCTTATGTATTTTAAGATTCGTGGTAGTAGTGTTTTTTTCATTCACAAGCTTCATGGCAAACTACTCGGTAATTGATTTATCGTTAATATGACAGTCTGACTGCTGCAATGTTCCGGTTTTTAGATGTAATAGCAATATGCAATTCATTTCTGTTTGCAACTTCCTTTCGTATTTGATCGTCGTCCAGGATGTTTTTTATGCTTAAATCTTAAAACTATTTTTCTTTACTGTTCCAAGCTCGAGTAGCGATTGACTAGTACAAACTAACTCTTTTTGCAGGGTGGAAGTTCAGAGCAACTCTACAAGTCAGTGCAATCACAGGTAAGGACATGGGATTTTTCATGGACCTTTCCTTTGAGTTCTCAAAATTTTCTTGGAATTGTCAAAATTCAAGTATAAAATATGTACACATTTGTTTCATTGTCCCAGATTTTTACATTGCCCAAGGAGACATTGCTATATCCAGGCCATGATTACAAAGGATACACAGTAAGATTATAACTCAATCCATCTCATTTCATATATAGATATAGATAAATATGATCATTGATTATAGGTAACCACGGTGGGAGAGGAGATGATATATAATCTGCGCTTGACAAATGATGAGGTATTATTTCTGGAACAACTGATATTCGAAACATTAGTGACTGTTTTCTTTTCGGTGAAAGTTATCGGGTTTTTTTGTGATAGGGAAGAGATTCCTTTTGTCAATGAAGCATTTTTCTGATATTTAACTCATAAACTTGCATAGAACCTCTGTAATTAAAATTCTCCAAATTATGCATAGCATATTCTTTGATGAGGGTTGGTTTGGTTCTCTTGGAGGGTACTATTCCGGTTAACGTCGCCGGATTAAAACAGGAAATACATTATTTCTTTAGCATAGCATCTTTCAATTTGATGATGTTATTTGTTGAATACCCTTTTGCAGGAAACTTTCAGAAGCATCATGCAAAGTAAGTCGATGCTCAAAAAATCCAGCCTATAGAAAAACAAGAAAGTAGCATCTACAGATGTTTTCGGATCGCCAGTTCTAATCTATCCTCTGTTTTTTATTGGTTCAACAGATCTTAACTTGGAATATCCTGATATGATTGATGTTGCACTGCCAGCAAATATGGTCTGCGGGTTGCAAGATTAAGGCTTTGCTGGACTATATAATGTTGTGAGCATGAAATAGTGTCATCTTTCTCACTGCATTTAAACTTGTGTTCTTCATGTATGCCCTCGTAAGTTACCGAACCGAATAATGGGAATCCGTTTCTCAGCTTGTTATCGATATCTTGTTCACCCGGGAGATTATAAGTTCTTGGTATCATCTGACAGATAGTTTTCCCTTCACATGCCTAGTTTTCATGTTGAAAAAACTAGAAAGAAACTACTAGATGGGACTAAGTTTTGGTTTTTTTAGACAAAATATGTTGTCAAGTACTGATTGTTCAAACTTGAAATCATAGCCAAGGTTGCAAACCAGATAGGGATATCCATCCATTTCCTTTATGATGGACCAACCATAATTTGTAGTATTGATTTCATTCTATTTTTATTGTTTAAAAGGAAGCAGACCATCATATAGTATTGGTAAGAATTTTATTAATGAAGAAAAATAAGGAAGTCCTTAAAAAATTTCCGAATTTGAATACTAAAGAATTATTAATAAGGTATAATCGAGTTAGCGGAGTTTGACGCACTTTAAGTTCAATAGCATTCATTTTATCAAACATTTTCGATATGAACTCAAACTAAAGAATTACATTATTTATTTTATTAAGCTCGGAACAAGGTCATGGTAATTATTAAGATGTTTCAATTTCAATCACTCAACTATTTAATCTCTACTTAATAATGAATGAACCGAACCAAACTTTTTTTTTTCTATTCGAATAGAACCGAATCCAATGGCTTAGTCTTACAAACAAAGATAATGGCATCCTTAATTACCATGTAATAAAACGTTAAACTTATCAATATGCTAATATAGGCACCCGGGAGCTTCCTAAACCCGATCCTAGCGCTCAAAGATCAACTTTTTTTTCCTTCTTCTCAAGTTGGTCGATCACCATTCACCATAACCGGATTCCATTTCCCAATCTAAACTTTCCCGAAGAAGAAATAAACAGAGAAGGAGAAATGAATGATGAAGGGAGAAACAGAGGTTCAAGTGGAGATCAGCAGCAGCAAAACCAATATGGAACATTCCAAGGAGTCGCCAACTACCCTCCTCCACGTCCTCCACGACCGCAGCAGCACCGTGGGTCAATAGGGTTTCCTCAGCCTTCTCCACCTCCCTCTATCCCAGTTCTCATCCTCAATATTACCCACAAGGCTACCAGACTGTGCCGGGTATTCCACACACACAAAAAAAACATTTTTTTTATTATTTTGATGGTATAGTTATCTCTACGGAAATATTCACAACTTCTTTGTTTTCAGTTGTAAGAAATTTTAATAGTTTAGATGTATTGTATTCATGATATCTTCTGTATTTTAATAAAAAATCAGTGATTAATATAAAATAATAAAATTACATAAAAAATTAACGAGGGACAATTAACAACTGTATTATATAAACTGCTTAATCCACACAATGTCCCTTCATCAGCTCAGCTAGTCATAAATGCAGTCAGCATAACCTGCACAAACACCAACCCAACACAGATTTCAGTATGTTAAAATATAGACAAATCACATGACATGACAGTCATCTCCATAAAAGAACTAAACTTGAATATTGATGCATATTAAGGGGGAAAGACAGAAAGAAAATGTCAACATTTCACTCTAGATCCAACTAAAACCATTGGGTTTCACATACTTGGATTGGTGATGACAACAAGACCAGAGCCTCTAAAATCACAGTTCCACTTGTTTCTTCCCTTAGCCTGGTAGTAAAGATTCATGGCAATGGAGGCATGGTTCATCAGGTTATCAGGGCTGAAACAAGGACATGGTTTCTGCATTACACGGCAATCCACGTGAGAACATGCGAAATTGATGTTTGCCAGTAGAGTTGCCTGGTCGGATGATGGTTTTGCCACACACCATGTTTTCTGCAATCAGTAACAATAGTGTTTTCACCTCAGTTTCTGATTTTACAAGGTAAAAATACATGGTTCAAGTGTAATTACCTGCCCATTTACCATCATCAAAGTTCCACCTACACAAGAAAATCAGAAACCAAGTAAGCTTACTAAACTAACAACAATGGCATCAATTAATTAAACTGGTAAAAACCCAACATAGAAAAAGATCTCAAAACCAACTCCTGACTGAGTTAAGCGACAGAAGCCTTTTTTTTTGTATGGTACTTTGTCATGAAAGTCTGAAACCTAGGAGAAGATGAGTAACTAATTAAACTACCTGGAATGAAGGAAAAGAGCAGGAAAAGGAGAGAGGGAACTGCAGATACTTTAGCCATTAAAACTTGAAAGGCTGTACTTGAGAATATGGAACTGAAATCTAACTGATGGTGGTTTTGATTGAGTTAAAAGCAGGGGAAAGCTGAGGGTTTTTAAGGCAGTGAGACATGGGAAAATGACAGGCTAACGGCTAGTTGACACATTGAATGAAGAGCCGTTAGGGATATCCTTTTGGATAAAATTGAAGAAAAGGGTCTTTTCTAGAACTTCAAAAAAAATATTAAAACATTTATGCTTTTCAATTATTTAGATAAATATGAACAAAGGAGTAGTCTCAGTGGCCAACTTGAAACTTTAAAAAAGAAAAAAAGAGAGAGATTTAAATCAAAACATTCAAAAGAAGTGAAGGTTTATTTTTTTTCCAAAAAATTTAGGGTCTAATTAAGTTTTTTGAAAATTTTGAAAGGTTTAATATAATTTTTTAAAATTATAAAATTATAAACAAAACTAAATTGTTTACTATTGTACTAAATACGAAAAAATATATATCTTTAAATATCTTAAAATTTGGGCTTTTAGGCCATCTAAATCCAAGTACTCCTTCAGAATCCAAGTCCATCCGGCAGCTTATCCTTCTGGACCTTCTCTTCCAGTTTCCACAATCTTTCTCTGTTATTCTATCTGGTTTGAGACTCAGTGGACAGCCATAGCCACCAAGGTCAGCCTTTCTCAGTGTTTCTTATTTTAACTTTTCCTTTCATATTTATTCTTTCATATGCAAAGATTTGGAATTGTTAATTACATAAAGCTATAAGCCTCTTTTCAATACTGGAAACAGATCACTGTCTATGGCTTCAAGGGCTTTCCTTTGCTTCAACCATGGAAAATTCTTCCTACCCTTTACTACAACTAAGGTTATTCCTTCTTATGAAACACCCATTAAAAGTTTCAATTTTTCTTCCATAAGTTGCAGCCTTATCACTCCTCACCCAACTGTTGAACCGAAATCTCAAATGGGTAGCACCCCGAATGTTGTTAAAATACTTGAAGAAAGAGGATTGCTTGAATCCATAACCAATGAAAATCTCAGGTTGGTTTGTTCAGACCAAACTGCTGGTCCTCTCAAAGTTTACTGTGGTTTTGACCCAACTGCTGAGAGCTTGCATTTGGGAAATCTTTTGGGTCTAATTGTACTGTCTTGGTTCCAAAGATGTGGTCACAAAGCTGTTGCCTTGATTGGTGGGGCTACTGGTAGAATTGGTGACCCTTCTGGTAAAAGCCAAGAAAGACCTGAACTTGATTTGAATACATTGGAGAAAAACATTGCTGGGATCATGGAGATTGTAAATAAGATTCTTAGTAAAAATGCATATTTGGGTTCTGAAAAGAACTCAAACTTTGTGATTCTAAACAATTATGATTGGTGGAAAGAGGTTAGGCTGCTCGATTTCCTTAAACAAGTTGGTCGATATGCTAGGGTGGGGAGTATGATGAGTAAGGAGAGTGTTAAGAAGAGGTTGGAATCCGAACAAGGGATGAGCTATACCGAGTTTACTTATCAGTTGTTGCAAGGTTATGATTTTTTATACCTTTTTAAGAATGAAGGTGTGAATGTACAGATTGGTGGGAGTGACCAGTGGGGTAATATTACTGCTGGGACTGAGTTGATAAGGAAGATTTTACAAGCTGAAGGAGCTTATGGCTTGACATTTCCTCTTTTATTGAAGAGTGATGGTACAAAGTTTGGAAAATCAGAAGATGGTGCGATTTGGCTTTCGCCATCTATGCTGTCTCCATATAAGTTTTACCAGTATTTCTTCTCTGTTCCTGACGCAGATGTGGTGAGGTTTCTCAGAATTCTTACATTCTTGGATATGGAAGAAATAAACGAGTTGGAAAGTGCAATGAAAAAACCTGGTTATGTGCCTAATACCGCTCAGCGGAGGCTTGCGGAAGAAATCACTCGTTTTGTTCATGGTGAAGATGGTTTAAGTGAGGCTCTTAAGGCAACTGAAGCCTTGAGACCTGGATCAGAGACAGACTTGGATTGGAAAACTATTGAAGGGATTGCTGAGGGTGTTCCATCCTGCTCCTTGCCTTACTCCGAAGTTTTGAGTTTTCCAGTCGTTGATCTTTCTGTTTCTTCTGGTTTGTTTGAGAGCAAGTCAGCTGCCCGTCGTCTGTTGAAGCAAGGGGGTATCTACTTGAACAACAAAAGAGTGGATAATGAAAGTAAAAGAATAGAGGCTGAAGACATTGTAGATGGCAAAGTTCTTCTTCTATCTGCAGGCAAGAAGAACAAGGTGGTCGTAAGAATCTCTTGATTGCTGGTAAGTGCCAACATTCTTGTCGTTGAACAAAGTTTCGGATTTAATGGCATACGAGCCAAAGAAAGGTAATGTTTTCTTACTATTACTATTTTTTGTTTATATTGTTTCTCTTCATTGTCTTGCTTACAGATCCATATCCTTTGAAATTATACGGATGAACAAGGCATTAGTATCTTAAGTGCATTCGAATTTTGATTTTCCGAGGAAAGATGGACCATGTCCTGTGAAGTGGTCTTAGCATGTTTGTTTTGGTGATATATCTATGCATGGATCATATCATACTTGAATTTAAAAGTTTGCACTCAGCAATCAGCATGCTGTTTGTTGTTGAATTCTGCGAGTTCATGACAGTCGGAAAAACTCGAGGAATGCCATTGTTGTTTCGAGCTGAATTGGTCTGCAGATTGCATATCCTCACAGGAGATCTATGTATGTTGCTTTATATACTGCTGCTATGCTATATGATAACATGTTCGGACCCTTTAAGACAATAGTTAGTGTTAAATCTGGCATGACTCAATGACATCTTGCCACGTATATTAAAAATAAAAACATTAAATATACTAAAAACATAAAATTTAAATAAAATCATGAGACTGGAAAATATCCAAAAATGTTAAAAAAACAAAATTTCTTTTAAAGAATCTTAGAACATTTTTAATTTTTTAGATGTTTTACATTTTCTAATATTTTTTCAGTTTCTATTTTAAAAAAATAAGCACAACTAAAATTTTGGAAAAAGAAATGAATTCAAACCTAAATTATGAAAATTTAAGCTTCTTGAAAGAATATTTTAGATTTTTCTTCAATTTTTTATGATTTTATTTTTTATTTTTAAAAGAATTATGTTATATTATATTACATGTAACTTTTGAGGCTCCGTTAGATATATAAATTATTTAGAGTTTTTATTTAAAAAAATACGATTTTTAAAATTTACTTTAAATTTAGATCAAAAGTTACGGTGCATATGACATAGGCCAAAAGTCACTTATAAATAATGATTTGAGAGAAAAACGTTACCTGTATGTAACGTTTTTTTACTTTTTAATATATATTTTTAATTTTAGGGATAACGTTATGTGCATATGGCATTATGTCACATGTGCGTGGTAAAAATTTACTTAAAAACTAAAATATATTTAAAATTTTATATTTTAAATTTTAATTTGGGGTTGAATTATTCCTAAAATTTTCTTCATTATTACTTTTCTTTAACAAAATAACTCAAGGGATTAACATGTAACAAAATTGATAGTAGAAGGACCAAATTAATCTATCACATAAGTTATAGGTCAATGTAAATGCATATATAGATTTTACACTACTTTAATTGCTCCATTTAATAATTAAAGTTGGTACCAAATCAAAGCGATTATTATAAGCAACCCCATCAATTATTTCCACGTTAAAGACATAAAAATATTAATTTTAGTCAACTTTAAAAATATAATTTTAGTCATAACCCTTATCCTTATCCTCATCATCTTAAAATAATCTTTTACATAGGTTCTAGATACTAATAAAATAATAATAGGGTATTTGGTATCTAAATGTCGTATTATCATATAATTTAAATATATAATAACTTATTTTATAAGCTCTACCTACCACACAAGCTATTGACTAACAAGTTGAGATAATATATATTTTTACTTAAATGAGTTTAGATCAATTTATCTGTAAAATGTACGTACTTTATTAAAAAATTAAAAATATGTATGAATAAATATTATCTTATAATTATTTTAAGATTATTTAAAAAATATTAATTATTAATATTATTCAAAAGTAATAACCTCGTTAGTTTGTCCTAAATGTCGTCTCTCTATTGAAATAAGGACAAACACGAGAATATATCATCAAAAGGTACAACCCTTTGAGAATTTATATTATAAATTTAAGAGTATAAAATTTTAAAAATATAAGATTAAATAATTAATATAAAATAAAAATATTTAAATATATATATATTCGAGAACTACATATATTTTTTCAAATAAAACACTCATACATGCATGCATACATACATGTGCATGCAATTTATTCTTAGTGGATAAAGACTTGACCCATAACATGTTGAGGTACTTCCTTATTGTATGAACTACTAGAAAATCAACTTATTGAATCCTCAATCCTGTTGAAGTTTAAACGTATCAACATAAGCTTTTCCATCAAGTCTACGAGCGAACAATCCTTTGTAGAAGTCTTTCACTTTCACCCTCCGAAACTTACAAGGATTTTGTTCAGAGATCAAGCTTGGGGCAGGGCAGAATTCACCGTCTAAACCAAGACCGAAGAACGTTGCGAACGAGAAACGTTCCTTTACCGGGTGAACCGTCCCACGGTGCTCGATGCTACGGTAACGTCCGTTAGATATAATCTCTAAAATGTCGCCAACGTTGATGATGAAAGCATTGGGGAGAGGTTGGACTTGAACCCACTTTCCGTCTTTTCTTATCTCGAGACCATCGACGTCGTTGAGCTGAAGTAAAATGGTGATGAGAGTGGCGTCCGAGTGAGGAGTGAGTCCCATGACCTGGTCGGATAACTCGCATGGTGGATAACAGTTGATCCTAATCGTTTGTCTTCCTTCTCCGACGAACTCTTTCATTTCCTCGGTTTTCATGTGCAGGGCTTCCGCTATCTTCTCTAACATGCCGGTCGATAAATTATTTAAATCGGACGTGTAACGCTCCATCGATTCACTGCATCGAAGAAAATATTTATTGTTTTAAGGATTTGAATTTTGTAAAGTAACACTATCATAATTCCCATGTTGTGATTACCTCAAAGGATATGGTAGGCTGGGGATCAAGTTAGGATTTCTAAGACGGCGAGGATAAGTGACCATGAAGAACAAGTCACCCCAATCAAGCTTCTGATCTTCCGACACAACGAAAGCTTGTCCGAATCCCTCAGCGTTTCCCGGCGACTGCCACCATTTCTTCTTCTCCTCCATCGGAAGCTTGAAGAATGCATCGATCTCAGCCTTCAGATTGTCCATCAAAGTCGAGTCCACACCATGGTTAACCAGCTGCACATGAATTCATTCAGCAAAATTGAAACTGATAAGTGATAAACACAGCAACACAAGTACTAAATTGTAGCAGCAACGTAACATAACATTTCAGAATTATAGTTATTTTTTCGAAATACGATAGTAATTTAATACTATGTGACATGTGTTACGATAAGAAACCTGGAAGAATCCCCATTCTTTGCAAGCAAAGTCAAGCTTTTCGACTTCAGAATTGTTCGGTCCTCCGGACACCAATTTCTGCATGTCGATAACCGGGATCTCCAGAACCTGATCCCCATCGGGAACCACTGCCTTTTCGATGTCTGACCTAAGGTATCTGCTTGGAATGGAGGCTGATGATTCTTTAGCCATCTCCACCACACTTGGAACCAGCAAAGAACTCACCTCAAGCGATGCCTTTGACGCCATGTCTTTCTTTTCCTCTACAAAAACAAAGGGATAAACACTGTTTCCTTCTTCTTCTTCTTCCTTCTTAAAGCAAATAAATTTGCAGGTAGAAAAAGCTGTGATCTGAGTTCGTGTTTGCTTGTATATATATATATATATATATATATATATATAATCTTCAGTTTCTTTGTTTCCAACGTCGTTCTTCTAGATGTTGTTTGGTCCATTTTATTGAAAAACAACATTAATTGGTTCCCTTCCATTCAAACTGAATTTGCATAAGAAAATTCCACGAAGGTGGCCAAGTTGCGAGCATCTTACGTGTTATTATATCGGCTCATAAGAAAAAGTTATACGCAAAGACGGAAATATAATTTTATACGAAGGGACCAACTTATAAAATTATTTATTTAATAAATATATATATGATTTTAAAACTGTTTTTTTATTTATTCAGATTTTAAATAGTTTTTTTTTATTAATTTAATCACTAAAGTTATAAAATCTAAATATCGCTAATCTATGGATAATCTATTTATTATAAATATAATATTAAAAATATTTTGAATAGTAATTTTATTTTATTTTATTAAATAATTTAATTTTAATATTTTATTTTGAATTAAAATACCTTTTTATTTGAACGATAAATTTGTATTTGACCAATGTATTTAAAAAGTCAAGTGGTTAATATTCGATTTATTTGAAATTTTACGAAGACCAAGCTCCTTGACTTTGATTTTTGTTTTATCTACCGAAATAAAATATATTAATAATTAAGCAGTCATTTCAAAAATAAGAGTTTTAGTTTTTATTTTTATTAAAAAATAAAATAATGATATATAATATTATCCGATCGAATTAAAATTAAATAAAAAATAAAAAATAACTTCCAAAAGTGTAATTTGTTTCTTTCGTGAATTCAATCAATTCTATTAATTTTACAAGTCTATTTAATCAATATTTTTTAGAAAATAAATCAAATCAATAGAATGTTCATCTTTATTAATATTGTTTTTTACAGAATAAAAAAGTTAATTTAATTTTTTAAATTTTAAATATAAATTCTTATTAATTATTAAATTATATATAAAGAGAATATTAATAAAAAATTGATGTTTGAATTATTGATCATTGACCATTAATTAAAGCATTCAGCACGGTTCCTTGAACTACGGTCAAATTCTTGTAAAATAAAAGTCGCAAACATCTTTAAGAATCAAGACCCTTTTTAAAAGAAAATATTTTGAATTTAATAATATAATATATAGGGACAAAATTTTATATTAAATATTAAAATATAAATATTTAAAAAATATTTATAAATAAATTAAATTATATTTTTAATTTAAGAATTTAAAGAAGATTATGAGTAGTTTAAGTATTTTTATATATAATTATCATTTTTTTATGGTTTTATCACTGATATTTAATTTAATGGTTATAATTCAGATTGAGTATTATATATGTTTATTATGAAATAATTTTGTAACTTATTATTTTTTTTTAATTTATAATGTTAGGACTCGAACTCCTAATTTTATATCTCGAACCACTAGACCAACTGGTCATTAGTACTATCACTTATAGGCCGTAAATGAGACGAGACACTCGCGAGCTACCCAAGTTTGACTCGGTTAAAGCTCGATCAAAGCTTGACTCGAGTTCTTGACGTGATGAACCGAACTACTTGATATTTGACTCAAAAAGCTCACGATCTACTTGAAAATATAATATACTATTTTTTATAATTTAAAATCTAAATTTCTAAACTTGAAATCTTAAAATATAAAACCTAAACATAGATCTTAAACCCTAAATTAACACACTAAACCCTTAAATTAATAAACTTAAGTTTTACGCAACTTGTGTATCAAAGTTTTTTTATAAGGGTTTAAATGTGATGTGATATATAGAATTACTCGAGTCTAACACGGTCCAAAATCAGTCAACACTTAACTTGATTGAACTCGAATAAAGCTTAAACTCGACTCAAGTTCTTAATGAGCCGAGTCGAATTCAGATTTTTCAGACTCATTTAAAATTATTCAAGTTCGAACTCGACTCGAAATCTTAACGAGTCTAATCAAACTTAGCACTACTCGAGCTCGATTCGTCTCATTTACGCCCCTTATCACTCCTGCTTTTTCTTTGGCACATTGCTTCTCCAAATTCCGGCCAACATACTACCTAAAACTGAGGGACTTACTTACACCTGATACTGCACACGGTACTGCCGTCAGAGGATTATGGAAGTGGTGAGCAGCCAGAACAACTCCGAGAATCGTGTTCTGAAACATCCATCAGTTGAACAAAGGATCAAACTTAGTGAAAACATCATTGTTCTTCAAGATCGGACTGCTCGAAACAGCTTTCCTACTTGCAGTTGCATGCCAACCTCAATAGAAACGATTCTTGATGATGTCTCATCAAGCCGAACCACCCTTGAAAGGATGTAGCCAAAGAAAAATCCAGATGCATGAAGAAGGGCTGAAGCCAGCAAGACCTGTAAACCAGACGCAACAAAATAATGGAGTATCCTATCAACTTGTATTTCTAATAACAAAAAAGGTACAAGAGACCAGGCAAGAGTAGACTGCTAAGGCAGCAGCCAGCAACCCAAGACAAGAAATTCATTAACATAATCAGACATGGCAGTGGCACTGCCTCTGTCTAAAACAAAAGTAATTTGAATAAACCAGCTGGATTTAAATGCTTGATTCAGATTTGGTAAGATGACATTGTTACAAGCCAAGTATCTATAACTCAACTAAGAAAACTGATAAACCCACAAACTGTTACTCTAAATTCAACATAAACAATTATGAAAAAACAGAGGTTCATTGAATCCAAGAAGTTCTTACGATAATATCTGTTCTATAATATATTCTCAACCATTAGATATTGACCGCTTAATCAATGTGCTGCAAATATTCGTGCTCGAATCCGTGACTTTCAGAAATAACAATCATTTACTTAACCACACAGATAAAATGGCATGTGCATAGTTTTAAGTGTTATGTTTTCTGCTTAAGGATGTAATATTCAAAACAACAATCATTCCTTTAACCACGTCGATAATAGCTAAACCAATGGCACAAGAACCAGAAAAAGAAAAAGACTTCAGTATTTTCCAGAAATAAAGTGAAAAAGGTCATTTAATGAGCTCCAAAGCTGTTGTTTTTCCCCCTCAATTATTTTCTATATTAGAGCAGCAATATAATCTATTATGTAACCACCGGTGTATCATATATATAAATATAATTAAGTTCAAATATCTTCGATTAAGTCGTCGAGAAAAATGAGAGAAAAAAATAATATATATATATATTTTTTTTGATAAATTTATAATTTTTTGAAATTAATTTAGAATCGTATACATCTAAATCGCCTTATTTTCTCTCTCATATTTTTATTTTACATTTTTTTAATTTAAAAAATCTCCACCTGTATTTATTTCACTTCTTTTTATTTTTAAATATTTATTTAAATACTCAAAATTTAATAACTCCACCTACATTCTGGGTGGCCATTGGTTAGTACCAGTAGAGAGAGAGATTCTACAATCTCTGTCCTCCATTAAACCTTCATCAACACTTTACATATGTCTCTTTCGGTAAGGACCAAATTAAAATTTAGAATCGAAAAAAAAAATAAATATTTGAAAGTGTTATAAATTATATAAAAAGACTAAAATAAAAAATATATTTAATAGCGAGACAAATTCATAAATAAGTACATACTTACTCCCCTTCAAGAACATCATTGATCTTTGTTGGTCAAGCCCTGAGAGACCTTCTTCTACCTACGGTGACCAACCGATTCTCGGAGCTGTCGACGACAAAACCGAAACCCTTTCTCCGTACATAAACTCCGATTTGGAAAACATAGGCCAACGATAATGTCTGAGCCAT
Organism: Abelmoschus esculentus; assembly: GCA_035048815.1. NCBI lineage: Eukaryota > Viridiplantae > Streptophyta > Magnoliopsida > Malvales > Malvaceae > Abelmoschus > Abelmoschus esculentus. Next base: position 11,724,376 of record JAUCBN010000053.1, on the reverse strand, counting down.
AATTACCTGATAAGGTTTCTTTAGCACCAGTTGACAATAATCAAACTATAGCACATGTATATTAAATCAAACAATAATTGACTAATTGTTGCATACACATTAATTAACAAAAACGGGGTTATACGGATCGATCTAAATGATAAGTAATTTAATTTTATTTTAATAAATTTTGAATTCGAAATTTTATGTATATAAAAATCTCTACTAAAAGACTCACATACCAAAATTACAAAGAAAAAATTATTACACAGTGATGTCACGTTATTATTTAAGGTTTTTATATATAATTTGTTTAATAGTAGTAATAAATTAATCCTAATTAGTGGGAAAATTTTGAAATAAAATTCTTCAAATCAGTCAAGAATTACAATTAAAAAAATATTCGCTGCAAGCCAAAAGTTTACCAAACATTACAAGCAATTAAAGAAAGAAATCTTCATAAAAAATAGAAAAAAAATCAAAATTTCCTTGAAAAAAGGGAAATTCTTTGTCCAGATTATTCTGAAATAAACAAATTCAAGCATGATTTAAATCTTTATTTATAATTTTTTAATTTTAAAAAAATTAATTTCTAATTATGTCAATAATTAATGAGCATGACCACCATTACTATTGGCCAGCTTTCAAAATGTGATCTTTTTCATTCCACAACTAACCCTCACACTTTAGTGTCCACACAAGAAACATAACCACAGCTCAGAAGGGTAGTTTTGGAATGTAGCGTATATTTTCATGGCTAGCCTTTTAACTGTTGTTTTGAGCTATATATGTATAAATAGCTATACGTATATGCGGAGTTTCTGCAATTTCCTTCTTCTTCAAACCTGTTTCTCTTCTCCTCTGGCACTAGATTTCTTCTTTTCTACATCTGGAGTTTGATTGATTTCTCTTCATATTGTAAGTCAAACTCTTCATTCTCGTTTTTTTTTTTGTTTTCAGTGTGATTTTTGTGGAAGATCAAATGTGATCGATGTCTGTTTGTGTGTTTCTTTTGAGAAATTTAGTGTTTTTTGATCGATTCAATACATTTTAGGATCTGGGTAGTGGGTATTTCTTAATTCTCTTAGATCTGTTCCAAAATGTGAGGAAACTTCATGTCATGGTTTGCTGTTTTAGTTGTTACTCTGGCTGGATTTATTTGCTTATTAATTGGATCCGGATCACTTTCTGCTTATAGATGAATGAAATGGGGGTTAAAAGATCTGATTTTTTTTACATTTGATCTGGTAATTGAGGTGGATCTTGTTGCTGAAGTAATAAACTTATGGAAATTTTATTTCTTTGCTTGTTTAGCTACGATTGCAAACATTAGCTTGAGGATAGAAAGGTGAAATGGCAGCTTTAGATTATTTTTTTATGTTTAATTTGATGAAACTAAGCTAGTAAAAAGAAGAAAGATCACTTGATTTGGTTGCATTGAATGGCCTGATCCACCTATTTCTCTGTCAGATCTGTTCTTAAGGTTGCTTATTTCTTTTTGCTTATATTGTTTATATAGGATAAGATTTGATGGAATTTAGTTAACTCACCCTGGTGGTGATTTACTGTTTGCTTTTTATCTTTACTTGCTTTTGTATTTTTACATGATTATGTTAGGTTTGATCCTTGATACTATGTTTACATTGTGATGTATTTGTTTTTGAAAGTTGGTGTTGTTTTTTATTAGGTTGTTCCATACTTATGTAGTTAGCTTGTCCTTTTTTATTTTTGCAGAATTGGTTCCACTATGGCTGATTATACGCCTAAGAACATCCTCATAACTGGGGCTGCTGGGTTTATTGCCTCACATGTCGCTGATCGGCTGATACGAAATTACCCGGACTACAAGATTGTTGTGCTTGACAAGCTTGATTACTGTTCAAACCTGAAAAACCTTCTTCCCTCCAAGTCATCTCCAAACTTTAAGTTTGTGAAGGGGGATATTGGCAGTGCTGACCTTGTCAACTACCTCCTGATCACTGAGTCTATTGACACAATTATGCACTTTGCAGCCCAAACTCATGTTGATAACTCATTTGGGAACAGCTTTGAGTTTACCAAGAACAATATCTACGGAACTCATGTCCTGCTTGAAGCTTGCAAAGTCACTGGCCAAATCAGGAGGTTCATCCATGTCAGCACAGATGAGGTATACGGGGAGACAGATGAGGATGCTGTTGTAGGAAACCATGAGGCTTCCCAACTTCTGCCAACAAATCCATATTCTGCAACAAAAGCTGGTGCTGAAATGCTTGTCATGGCATATGGTAGGTCGTACGGATTACCGGTGATTACAACCCGTGGAAACAATGTTTATGGTCCCAACCAGTTCCCTGAAAAGTTAATTCCAAAGTTTATCCTCTTAGCAATGAGGGGGAAGACTCTTCCAATTCACGGGGATGGTTCTAATGTGAGGAGTTATTTATACTGTGAGGATGTGGCTGAAGCATTTGAAGTTATTCTTCACAAGGGTGAAGTTGGCCACGTTTATAATATTGGAACAAAGAAGGAGAGGAGAGTAATTGATGTAGCCAAAGATATATGCAAACTTTTTTCTATGGATCCGGAGACTAGCATCAAGTTCGTTGAGAACAGACCATTCAATGACCAGAGGTATTTTCTTGATGATCAGAAACTGAAGAACTTGGGTTGGTCTGAGCGAACTGTATGGGAAGATGGGTTGAAGAAGACCATAGAATGGTACACTCAGAATCCTGATTGGTGGGGTGATGTGTCCGGTGCACTGCTTCCACACCCAAGAATGCTGATGATGCCTGGTGGGAGGCACTTTGATTGTGAAGAGGGTAAAGATTCATCATACGTAACTGGTCCTAGTCAGACCCGAATGGTGGTTCCAACCTGCAAAACTAGTAGCTCGCCTCAAACACCCGGTTTGAAGTTCTTGATCTATGGTCGGACTGGCTGGATTGGAGGGCTTCTTGGTCAATTATGTGAGAAACAAGGTATTCCCTTTGAATATGGAAGAGGGCGCTTGGAATATCGTTCATCGCTTATGGCTGATATTCAGAATATAAAGCCAACCCATGTTTTTAATGCTGCTGGTGTGACTGGTAGGCCCAATGTTGATTGGTGTGAATCTCACAAAAGCGAAACAATCCGCACCAATGTGTCTGGAACCTTGACCCTGGCAGATGTTTGCAGAGAACATGGACTGTTGATGATGAATTTTGCTACCGGGTGTATATTCGAGTATGATGCAGGACATCCTGAGGGCTCTGGCATTGGGTACAAAGAGGAAGACAAACCCAATTTCATTGGTTCTTTCTACTCAAAGACCAAGGCTATGGTAACCACGTTGTATTCTTTAATATGTTTCATTTTGTCTCTTAGTTTATGTCTTAAGATCTCATAAAATTTCCTCCTTTTCTTCTAGGTAGAAGAGCTGTTAAAAGAATATGACAATGTCTGCACCCTCAGAGTTCGAATGCCAATCTCGTCCGACCTAAACAACCCTCGCAACTTCATCACCAAGATTTCACGCTACAACAAGGTGGTCAACATTCCCAACAGCATGACAGTCTTGGATGAACTTCTTCCGATTTCCATCGAGATGGCTAAAAGGAACTTGAAGGGTATCTGGAACTTCACCAACCCTGGGGTCGTGAGCCACAACGAGATCCTGGAGATGTACAAGGCTTACATCGACCCCAAGTTTCAGTGGGTGAACTTCACATTGGAAGAACAAGCCAAGGTGATCGTTGCCCCTCGAAGCAACAATGAGATGGACGCATCTAAGTTGAAGAAAGAGTTCCCTGATCTGCTATCAATCAAGGAATCACTGGTTAAGTATGTCTTTGAACCCAACAAAAGAACCTGAGCGTATTAAAAGCAGGTTTCGTGTTAGAACCGAGTATAACCTAGTATAGCTGTACCAGGTATTACCATTATATATTTCATCATTACATTAGTTGAATATTACGACTTTCAACACTCAACTAGACTTCAATGGAGGAAATAAGTGAATTATTTATGAAATATCTTTAAATTTCTTTTGTGCTTATGAGTTTCTCCTACATTAGTTTTAAAACTTCTCAGAGTCTATGCTTAATTAGAGCATGGACCAGAAGGATTAATCATTGGATATCTTAAATAAACCAACTTTTTTTGTTTCTTATCCATCAAAGTTTGGACCCACTACATTCAATGTTTCATTTTCCCTTTCATTGATTTTCTATTTATTTCAACAAAAATTGCCAAGAAAATAAAAGTAAAGCCAAGGGTTGTTTTTTAAATTGATTTTTTTTTTGAAATTTACAACAATTTAAGATTAATTATTCTATATATAAATAAGGGTAAATCTCTATGGTAAGACAGTACTCTTAAAAAACAGAATTCATATTCAAACATGGGAGATTGACATTATTGAAAAGGGAAGCCGTGATTCCAAATATGAACCGTAAACCGGACATAGAAAATAAAGAAAAATCAAATATACTGAATAAGAACTTAAAGGTTGCTCTGCCTAGCTTCATTGGCATTCAACTATGGTAGAAGGAACCTCAAGAATCACAATTCTAAAGGATACAAATGCTCTTTGTGGCAAACAATAATGAAAATTTAAAATTAAAACAAATCAAAGTTGAAAAAATATAAACATCCTTGTTATGTTATTCATTATATGCTTCTATAAATCTGCTAAAGATCCAATCATTCATTGGCTACAGTTATTTCCTATGCAAATCCATTTGAACCATTTCGCCATAGGCAGATTTGCATAATTATTCACAGGCATCCGAACCACTAATGGTTCCTAATTCCATCAAAGAATTGTGTTTGTGTTTCGTACCTTAGGGGGAAAATATGGCAAAATCTTCTAGAATGATATCAGTGTCACTTATGTTTCGAACAGTTTTCAGCTCGGGTTACTGCGTCTGTAAAAACATCAATTGTCCAATTCTTCAAGTCCTCCTACATAGAATACCAAAATCAGAAAGATTTGAGAATTATTAACATAGAGGGTCTTTCTTTAGCAGATTATTAGATGATGCGGAAATCATCTAAATGAATTCGATGCACGCATAAAAAGGTCCAGATGCCATCAATAAGAAAAAAGAACAGATTCATATATTCATCCATCAAACAAAATTGAGTACCAAATATGTGGCTTACCATATGCAATGGTTCTCCAGTTCTTATTTTTGCATTTGGACGAGCAAGCTTGGATTCAAAAGGAGTTCTTGGTCTGACTTCTCTAATTTCTTCCCACTCCTCACGAGTAAGCATCCTGACCGTGCCTTGACCAGGAGGAGCATTCTTTATCTTTCGCTCGATCATTTCCTGGGACTTTGATTCATCGTGCTGCCAGTGCAAAAAATATCAATATAAAAATATGATCGTGCTCATTTGTAAATACTAAACAGGAGCACTCGATGAGACATGATAACTTTCAGAAGACGATTCATAAAGCCTCAAAACAGGAAAATTAAAGTGTAATGATGAGTGATTTGAGGAGGTTCATATCCTGTTTCATTTCGGCAAGACGAGTAGGTGACTGACAACACAACATAAATAAATAAAATCATCAAAGTGCTCATTCTACAACTAGTGTCTAATTTCTAGTTCAATTTTTTCCCCTCCCAATGCCCTGCATTAAGTCATTGTGCAGAATGAAGAATACGAAGTCCAGTAGGTTATCCCGAGTGAAAACATAATCAATAAGGATTTCTATTAACAGTTTGAACTATGAACAAATAAGAATAAACTTCTGGTAGAAATGCTTTTAGAAGTGATTATTTTACTCTATATTGCATTATCCATAGATGATGAGAAATATAAGATATTGAGCTTTGCACACTCAAGACAGCCTGAAAAACTGTGTAGTTGCTCAAACTGACCAGCTAGAAGCAATCATCAAACTATGTAACCAAAGGAGCATTCCTAGTAAACTAAAAACACGGATTGAAAGAACAAACCATCATGAGCAGCTTCGCAAAAAGTGCAATTCCAGCTACAGCAAGAACCATGGGTAGTGTAGCCGTATCTAGAAAGGATCTTGATTCGGGAACCTCCACAAACAACTGTTCCTTCTTTGGATTCCTTCGTTTCCTCATCTTCCCAATTTCAGCAACCTTTTATCTTCAAGGTTTCGGAAGGACCATCACGGGATATTGAATGCAATAATCTCCTAAACAAGAATGAGTTTTGACTAACCCTATTCATGTTACCTAGAAAATGAAATAATCTACTTACCTAACAAGTTTATGAAATAAAACAAAAACACTCCAAAAGCTTAACCCACAAATAAAAAGAAAATGGAAATAGAATAACAAAAACTCTCAATTCATTGCCATGGAAAATGAACCTCCTGTAAGTAAAATCCACCTGCAATTAAATAATCAAGAAAATTTCAAACTTGTCTCAATTGTAATCAAATTAAAAGAATCCCTTACCAACATAGAATGACAATCTCTCCGAAAACAAAATGACGTTCACTCGAGAATCAATAGAGGATAATGAAAATTTGAGTAAAGGTAGATTATTTCCACTCTTTGGAAGCAATATAAAAAAACCCAGTATTACCCAGTTTAGCTACTGAATTGAAGAATTAAATTTCAGCTAAAGAGTAATAGAGTATTGACAAATGCAAAAAAGAAAAAGAAAAGGAGAATACCTGCAGAAATTTGGAGATCGTCGCAGGCCGAGGCTTGAGATTTTTCTTCGTCTAAGGGTCTCGAGAGGCTTTTGAGGCAACCGAGAAAATGAAACAAGGAAGATTAGTAGTAGCCCATGAGGCCCAACAACATTGGGTATAAATAAGCCACGCAAGGCTTAACAATGGGTACAAGCACTAAACTTAGTCATAAACCCTCATACACCGACAATAAAAATATTTTATTTTTATAAACATTCTAATTTTAAGCATTAAAGATATAAAACTCTAATTCTCTAACATATTACCCTAACCACTCCCTTATTGTGCCTGAATCGGAGGAACAAGTCCCCAATAAACAGCAGTTGTAGAACGCTTATTGATCAAGAACCATTTGCCAGTCTATTCAGAAACGCGACCACTTCATCCGATGAACCAAGTATATATCGAGCACTAGTACGAGTCCGTCCAACAGCGCAGGAGAAGTAGTTATCTCCTTTGAGATCGAGCACACTCCAGGTTGTCTTTTCCTTTTCTGGTGATGCACGACATACACTCCCACCGTTACTTTTGCTGGTTCTTCTATCAGGGGTCGGGGATGGTCGGGGTGTCTTTGTCTGCGATGATTTTGCCCCACTTTTGCTTGCCGGAAGCTTAGGAGGAGACTTACTCTCTGTAGGTAACCTTGGTCCATCGCTCAGTGGCTTGCTTCTTGGCATACTCGTTGCATAAGAAGGCAACTCCGGCTCAAAAAACGTATAAACATCCTCGTCCTGGTGAGGCGACATTATCTCATCATTGAAGTTCAAACGAAGTTCAATACCATGCAATATCTTTAATGCAAGACGAATGAGAATATTACCTTCTGCAGGAGATGCCCGACGCAAAGGACGTAATCGATTGGTGTTGTCATCGATTTATTGTGAACTATCTCTCCTAAAATACGATCAATAGCCGCCCCCTGTATTTAAGTGAACATAAAATAGGTGAGCATGCATCTCTATTACCGCTAAACTAAAAATATTATCTGTCAGGTGAACAGGCAGTTACCTTTGTAACACCAACTGGACGCACCTCAACGGATCGACTTCCTTGAACAACATCAAGAGATGCATTAGAAATTGGGCCGGTCCAGAGATGTTGCAGCATATCCCTTGCCTGAAGTCTTCCAAATTCAACATCTACAGACAAAATAACACGAAAGAAAACACAAGGATGGTTCAGACAAGCAGGGTTTGTATCAATCGAGAGATAACTCGAAAAATATAAAGGACTAAGTACCTGCATACTTGTAATTCCATAAAAGTGATGTCTCACGGAAATCAAAATGTGATCTAGGTGTTCTTTCTTTGAAATAGGCAAAAACATGCTGCCATCGTGCCATCTGCATCATTAGGCAAAGCAGGAAAGACAAATTGGAACCAGACTATGTTAAGGACAATTTAGTTACCTTCAGACTATCAACCCATTCCATATTCAAGTGTTCTGGCATGGTTGTCATCCAGTCTCCCTTCGTATGGCGTAGAAACATCCCATTTTCCGCAGCCAACCACATGTCATACTCCCCAAAGTCCTACGAGTGGAATCAGTAGGCTTTGATAGAAGACAACCCAAGGATAGAACAGAAAGAAAAAAAAAAACTCCAAGCATACCTCATCCAAGACATCTCTCTTGCTACCACTAAGGACAACTATCGTCGTCTTTGGATCATTACAAAGAGCTGTTAAGGGTTCTTTTAATTCAGGGTGCAATTTGAGGTCCATTTCTTTGAATTGATCACCTCTACTCCCAGGAGTATCCACTGGTTCGGTTAATGTTGCATTAAGACCCTGAGTTTTGGCCCATTCCCAAGGTGAGGTCAACATAGGAAGCATATACAAACATTAATAGTATGCCTCAAGTAACAGAGCTAACAATCACATTAACAATTGTAGACAGCAAAGGATGTGCTTGATGTTGTATCTTATACTTTCAGGCCTTAGAAAAAGCCTTTACCGGTTGAGGGGAGTTTTAAAATAACAGATAGATTATTGGTCAAACAACCATACCAATATAAGCAATCGATTGCTAGATTGCAAGTAACGTTCCACTGCATCATTTTGTGGAAGCTCAGGAGGCACTTTGCTTGTCCTTAGTTTTGCTTCAACGACAGTATCGTTCAGTTCACTGCAAAGTATTTATAGGAAACTCAAATCTCTGTGAATCCTGGTAATTTTTCCTTGGCATGGTTAGCACAACAGTCAGATTAATTTTAATGAGGAAAAATTAGATTTCCGCAGCATTTAATTAATTATTGGGAAATATGATCTCGGGACTGACCACAATGAATTAGTAATGATAATAATCTCTAGCTTGTTAAGGCACCTAAGCTAAAAGCAAATGGTCGAGGTCCACTGGCAACACAAAACTTCAAAATCAGCTAACATGGGACAATGCCACTTAAATTCGCCCTCATGAGGAAGTCAAACTCACAATTAAACAAAATTTGCCAAAAGGTGAATGTCTAATACTAGACGACAAATGGCCTCAGCTAGATACACCGGATAAAGCATCCAGCCAAACTGAAGGTTGGTTGTAAAGGGAAATGTAATAATCACCACTAAAAGAATTTTTTTTATACACACAGAGAGACCCACAAAATGACATATAAAGTTAGTTTCTTGTCCATCTACATGTTTGATAGATAAAATAAGCAGACCTGAGAATAGTTTCCTATGTGATAGGAATTATGAAAAAGCCAATGCTGCTGGCTATGTAGAATTGAAAAGTTTTACAAGAGTATATTTCAGCATTCAAAAGGCATGTTGAAATAGAATCAATTAGCCTCCAGTGAATTTTGAAACTATAAGCAATAAACAACAAGTCAAAAGGTATATTTGAAAATTGGACACAAATTGTGTGCATACCTTACAAATGTTTCAGCCCATTCTTGAGCAGTGTGTGATGTCACATGATGGAAATTGTGTTGATGTCGCTTCTCCCTTTCTTCAGCTGACATGTTCAAAGCCTGGCTAATAGAAGCAGCCACTTCAGTGATATTCCAAGGATTTACTAGAATTGCTCCAGCACCCAGTGATTGTGCAGCACCAGCAAACTGCAAGTTACATCAAGGATATAAGGTTGGAAATAACTTTTTCACTAAAATACTATTTTTTGTTCAACCAAATAACATGAAATGAATACTTTAAGTAGTAAGCAATTACTTCACTGAGAATGAGAACCCCTTTCTTTGCATCTTGGCAAGCTACAAACTCATAACTGACAAGGTTCATGCCATCCCTTAAAGATGTGACAAGCGCTACATCTGAAGAAAAAAAGAGGAAAGTTCACCCACTATGATAGACACAATCCACAACTAATATGAGTTTTGCCTAGTGTAAAAGAACAATATTCTAAAACAGATTTTTACTAATCTCATGGAGAGACTGATAAATATTTATGATTGACATACCAGTAACAGCATATAATGCACATAGTGCATGAAAGTCAAGTGACCGATCCTGTATTGATGAAGAAAAGGCATTAGAAGATTACCCCAAACAGTAACTTAAAATATGATTTGTCCTGCTTGTAGGCACACATGGTCATAAATGGGTTCAGTTATAACAAATTACGGAACATTCAGGAGAAGAAAAATAACACGCAACCTGAAATTTGACCTATTATAACTATTATAATTCATTCTACAGTATAGACAGTATATCAGTCTCCTGTACATTAGTGTACCTATCTTCCAAAGGCACTAAACCACATAATCAAACTATGAGGATAGAAAATGCACCAGCAAAAACTCATGGTAAACTTCTATAACTTCTTTGAAGGGGGAAGAAAAGGAAAATAGAGTGAAAGAAAACCATTTTTTTTGAGTTCTTCAGAGGAGAATGCAGAGGCAAAACTACCACACAAAATCTATTTTAGTAATGGTTCAGATCTGGGGCATACTGTTAATTCTGGGCAAACAACATTATGATAAATTCTCAACTCTACACTAATTTCTAAACAAGAAATGGTGAACTGTATATCAAGCATGATAAATAGTGCAGGCAAAATGGTTCAAATCGAAGTATCCCTGAAGCTAGCAGATAAAATACAAGCAAAGCATATCAAGCATGAAATTCAAAGACAGACCAGGTGATGTATTGGTACTGCAGTCAATGATCCAAATCGACCATTAATACGCCCAACAATTTCATGAACTTGGCTTGTAAGTTTCTGGTCTGTGGACAATAGTAAGTAAAACCAAGAATCACATTCAGCCATACACGCTAATCAGGAATTTTCCACATAATTTCATTATTTATAAAATGATCAGATTAAATGTCAAAAATAATATGATCAAATAGAACACGCATGATGAACCCAAGAAACATGTAAAACAAAGTTGACAAGATATCATCCTGCCTTTTGCATATACTTCGTTGTTCGGGAAGTAAAGCATACTACAGGTAAGCAATTGAGGAATTAAAACAACATATTATATGTCAAAACCTGATTCTCCACAGAAGCATATAGAAGGGAAGAAAGGTTTGAAGTCAATCTCACACCATGATCCTAGTTCAGGCTTCACAAGTAAGGTCTGTGAAAACTAAATTTCAAGCTCATGCTGTAGCTGCACTTTTCACTTTAAGGGTTATAATTGCTAACTGATAGTCCCGGTCTAACTTGCTCAGTCAGCAACATCTGGATGTTCTCTATGCTAGTGATACATGATTGACAGTTCCAAAATAGATTAAGGTTAAAAGACCCCACCCAACTGCTTCCCAAGATCCAACTCAAGAATACAAAAATATGACAAAAAAAGCAGATAATATGGGATGGGTTAGCTGTCTCATAAAGGAAAACTAACTCCAGGTACAGGAGCACATATCTACAAGCAAGAGAAAGGAAGAAGCATACATTCAGGAACATCAGTTCTTGTTGGCACTGCGATTTGCAGTAAAACCACTTTATCACGCCAGTAAGGATTTTCCTCAAGGAACTTTTCAAATGCCAATATCTTTTGGGGAATTCCTTTAATCATATCAAGACGATCAACACCAAGCATTACCTGTCAAGTTTGGACAGTTAACAATAAGCACACTGGCAAGAAATAAAATAATGCGATCACAACAATCTAAGGCCACAAGAAACTTATGCACAAATCAAATAAAAAAAGAAGGTATAGAAGAGAGATTTTTTCTTTCTACATGGATTTACGAACATGTATAAAAAATTAATCTAATAGCTGCTGCAATTGAGCAAGTTGTTAACCAGTGTTATCCTACATTTGATAAATACAGGGTTTCCTGTGTTTTTATAAAAGGTCTCAACTTAGTGCCATTTGTTTTTAAAGGTTACATGCTTAACAAGTATAAGTATACATTCTGGTATTTCGTTAAAATACCATAAACTCAAAACAATCACACAAAATGTTGATCAAACACTTGCAAAACCAGAAATCTCAGGTTTTTAATTTAGAAACAAGCAAGCAGATGAAGAAATTGAAGAATATAATAATGCAAAAAGATAAAGCATCTACCTTTCGGCCAGAAAACCTTTCTTTCAAGTCTTTGATGTGTTCTCGGACCTGAGGAAGCTCAAGTGCACGAATGAATCGATCCGAGTCTATCCCAATAGGAAACTGATATCTCAAGCAAGTAAAGAACCATAAAAACAAGTATGAGCATTCATTGCAATATGTTTGAAGGAAAAAACATGTTTAAAACTAAGGTTCCTGGAACAGCATAGGAATCAGCAAGGAAAAAGAAAATTAAGCCATAAGAACAATCAAATGAAAACAAATATACAAATCGAACATACCGCAGCAACACGGGTCAGCCTCCCTTGATCCTCAACTCCTTCAGGTGTCCCCTCAAATCCAAGAATCCGAGTACAGGCACTAACAAAATGTCTGGCATAGTCATAGGTATGAAAACTGGAACATGCACAATAAAAAAAAAAAATTAACTGCACATAGGCAAACAGTTACGCAAGTCTGAGATACACACTCTTGGAGATGATAGAATCTAAGGGAATTAACAACTTCAAAGTGATAAATAAGGATTTTTTTAAATCTTCATTGCCAACTTTTCTTCAATAATAAACATCACATTTCCCTTAAGAGTTTCAGAAAATACGATTGTAAGAGGTCATGCAATTCTGAAACCACATAATCCTGTTTGGTTGGTTTAAACTATTGCACATGGTCATTACATTAAGTGAAATTAACAAATTCCCGCAACAACTAAACTGAGATAATCTGCAGAACAAAATCTTTAAATTTAACAAGGCTGAGAAACTTTCAGTGCAACAGAACTTCCAATGAGAAAGCCCACCATTCCAGGCGAAAATTTCAAAGTATTGACCTGGTATAAGTAGAAAGAAATACCAAGTGCAAAATTTTGAGGGAAAGATAGGCTAAGAGTAAAAATTATCTAGATATGCTATGCATATCCCGATTTCGTCCATTGAGATAGATTGATAACTTAAGTCTGAAAAGTAAAATATATAAATCATGTTAAATCAGGAGAAACCTACCCAACCAAGTCAGCAGCAAGAACTGAACGCAACAGCTCAGATCTGGATGGCAGTGTCCTATGAATTTCAGAAGAAGGGAATGGGGTATGTAGAAACCAACCAACTTTCATATTGGTGTTGTGTTTCTTCAGGCATTCCGGAAGATACATGAGGTGGTAATCATGGCACCAGACAACATCCCCCTCTTCATAGTGCATATTTACAACATCAGCAAACATTTGATTTGCTTTCTTGTATGCAGCAAACTGGGACTGGAAACTTCTTGTGGTAGCAAGGCGATCTTCTTGTGGAAGTCCAAGGTAGTGAAAAAGTGGCCACAAAATATTGTTGCAATAACCATTGTAGTACTGATGAACAATCTCTTCATCAAGGAATACAGGGATACACCTCTGCAATGACAAGTGCCTTCAAAATAAGTTGCCTATACCACATATAATCAGATTACATTCCAAAAAGAATGTTTAAAATGCAGCCAAATACCTTTTCAGCTAAAGCTTTAGTAAGTGCCTTCTGTCCGATCTCATCTGGAACATTTACACCGGCCCATCCAATCCACCTTGCTTCAAAACCCTTGACACCTGAAAAGTTCATCCAAAGTTATTATATTCCTGTAATGGAAAATGTAGAAGTGTTGAAACATGAAACAAGTTAACCGGCGAGTCAATATCTTACCCAAAAGAGCAGTTACAAGACCTCCAGCACTTATTTCCAGTGACCATGAGTCTTCACCTCTCCTCACAGCAGAAACTGGAAGCCTATTGGCCACTACCAACAGTCGTTGCCTGAAAGGCCTTCCATCTTGTCTTTCACATCCCTCTATCAATACCCTTGCAGCTGCATCTTCCAAGTATTTTTCGAAAAGAGCAACCCTAGAGTTGTCACCTTCTCTAAAAGGTCGGCCATTCTCATATATTTCAGCTGCCTTATCATTTACTTCATTTGAATGGGAAGCTCTGCTGCTTTTCCTTTGCTCCCTTAGCTCTCTCTCCCGCAAAAGGCGTTCCACACGAGTAGGTATATGGATCGAATTACCGTTGATTTTGTTTCCAGGCATGCGCTCAATCTAGAAGCAACAAACAATACAAATTTTGTAAGCTCTCAGAATAATTTTGAGCTGCATTTTTGTTTTAGTAGATTTAAGTGAAGTAATCAACATAATTCACAGAAAGCTCTGTATCATCCTAAATCAGGTACTACAAAAACAAGATTCCACGGCCAATGATTTTGTACAAACAGTTAGTTAGAATTCTTTTGCCGTTCAAGCACAGGACAGAAAAAGAGAGCATCCACATGGCTATCTAGTTCCGTTCATTTTTCAAAGATTCCGCAAGAACCCATCATCCAGTTTAAAATCCAATCCATTTGCACACAGACATCAAAAGATGAAGTTCATTAAACTAGAAGAATCTACCTTAAACATAGTCTTAAGTCTTAACACGTTAAGATAGCAAAAATAAGTGAAAAGAAAATCGATTCCACCTTTAAAAATACCGAATCCTAAAAAAACAATATTTCCAATATAAGAAAAAATAACATGCTTTTGCTTTGCCAACACAAAAACTTCTGTATTAGGTAAGCTTGAAGCAGACAAGGATTAGATGAGAAAGGTAATTAAATGAAACAGGAAATTTCCAGAGTCTAGTTTGTGGGTGGGTGGGAGAGATTTATCACAGCAAGAGAAAAAAAAAAACAATTCTTGTGAAATATTTATATGGGAACTTAAAGCCAGCCATGCAGCTGCAGGTGACACCGGAAAGAATATAAAGAGCGACTAGAAACGGGAAAGAACAAGAAAATACCAATAAAAAACCCAGAAAACTAGTGTAATAAAATACTAATCCAAAACCTTTGATTTTTTTTTTTGAAAGATGTAAGAAAATGGGACATAATTTAATACAGAATTTGAATGAATATTACTAAAAGAGATTCGATGACGAAAGCACTTAGTAGAGATCTTCTGCTTTTATTCCTACACGTTCCTCAGTGGGTCCTCATCGGGTAAGGCCACAGGAGCATTTTTTCAGCTTTTATCGGGAATTTAACCCGATTTCTAAAGAAACCTGAACCGCTTAAAATTTTATTTATTTTTAATTTAATATATTTTAGTGATAGAATAAATAAAAATGTTGAAAAGTCTGTTTCTTTATTCCACAATCTTTTTTCAAATAAAATAAAACAATCAAAATCAAATCTCTCCACTTCTAATATTTAACAATTAAAGCTTCCTATTTTATAAAAACAACAGGAAAAAAATTTTAAACCATCTTTTTCCTTTCAGTGAAAGGAAACAAAAGGCTCGAGATATCAACGTACTACTACTACTACTACCTGTCACACTCTAGAACGTAAAACAGGGAGAAAACAAGAGCCGTCACCAATAAAAAATAAATAAATTCGACAAGTACATAACTGTTTGGAGATACTGTAAAACGGAAGAAAACGACTAAACAAGAGTCTAAAAGCTAAAACAACAGTAATAACGTGGATACTTTTTTTTTGGATAAATAATAACGTGGATACTTACTTTCTCAGAAGGCGCATGCATAAAGAAACATAAAAATCAGATGAAAAAGTTCTTCGCCGATAGCTATCATTAGTCAACTTATTCATTACATTGTAATTGACCAAAGAAAAAAAATACTAAACAGCATGCAAAATGATGTGCAATGCAACAATTAATCAAACATTCAGAAACAATTCAAATATGATTTTTCTTTCCCTACATCTATATGAGAATATATATAAGAAAAGGCGTGGTAAAGAAGAATATAGTAAATCAAAATCTAACTTGGTCAAATTAGGTATGCCCTTGCTAAACATAGGTATAAAATGTGATCTATAGTGTAAACAATATATATGTAACATGTAGAAAGATTTCAGTATATATGGAGTTCTAGATCTATTTTTTTTATCTAATCCAAAAATAAACCTTTAATATTTTATTTCAAGTTAAAATAATCCCTTACTATAAAAGGAAATGAAGAAGACCTATATGGACTTGCACTTGCCGTAGGGGAAGGCAGCAACTTTTGGTTTTCAGAAGTGTGATAATAAGTAAACTGAAATGTCTTGTTTAAATATCTTAATGGTGAGTTGGTGACTATTATGATATCCATATAAAAGAGCGAAGGAAGGAAGATAGATACCGGAAAAGAACCCATAAATCATGTGACTAAATCGATGAGAGGCAAAAGAAAAAAGGAAAGGAGCAAACAGCAAAAAAATGACAGAAATGACTTTGCATGCTGCATTGCTCTTTTTCTGTGCTAAACGAAGGCAAGTGGGTTGGGGTTGGTTTTATTGATTGTGCTCAGAGATAGAAAGAAAGATATGGGGGATCCTAGAGCGTGAGTGCCCGTGAAAAGATATAAATTGCTCGCCAAAAATTTTCGGTGAAGGCATAAAATTTCTCACTCATTCACGAAAGGGTTGGTAGTTGGTACTTGGTACCCACAATGTGTGGGTCCCTAAAAATTTATGTCAGACTCCTTGCCTGATCTGGTGTTGGGACCTTGGCCCGGTCAAATCACCTGATGAGATGATAATGAAACTAACCATCCAGTCTGGCAAACACTTTGGTGGAGCAAAACTGACATCGTAGCAATGTGAAAATACTGTAAAAAAATCTCTGAATTCTATGTCGAGGCCTAAGTTTTTTTTTAATGTGGCCCCAAGGAAAGTCACATCGTAACGTCTAAAACATGAGCCTTGGAGCCTCAAAAGCTCAAAGTAATGGCTGATTATTGGCTACTGGCTAGTAGAGCATAAACATTTCTTCATTGTTTTCTTCTAATGAGACTAATGGGGAAAAGTACTGCACTCTGTTTCTTAAATTCCTCATGATAATAATTTTCTTCAACTAAGTTCTTTAAATGGAAAGGAAGAGTAAAACAGAGTGAATCATAGAAGAAACTCAAATTACGAGTACAGTACAGAGAGAAACACAGCTTACCTCAACTACGATCTGGAAAGAGAAGGAACGTACTCTGTTTTCAATCTACAGACGACTGTCATTTTCAAATTCTAGTTGTTGTGAGGGGGATATATACTACTCTTGTCTAACCAGTCAGGTAATATCAACCTACTCTCGCTATCAGACCAACTAAAATTAGTGTTATCTTCACTCTCAGAATAGCGAGACGGACAGCTAGCTATGTGAATCTAACAACTTCCTATACTAATATTTCATCCAAAAGATCAAACAAGTAAACGATGCCGGTTACTGTACTGTTTCTAAGTTCCAACTCGCAGGTTAGCAGCTGAAATTTACTTAGGAGTAAATTAGCCTTTAGTATTAAAAAAAAGTATTTCGGGGCATAAATGTTGTTTAATTGCCTAATAAAGCAGAATTCTGCTACAGTTTACAAATCCTCAACTCAAAGACAACAAACTACTCCACTATCTTCCATGCAGTAAATAACTGTGAATTTGCAGAATCAAGTCTTATCTATACAATTTTTTATAAGTTTAATAGCCAGAAATGGGCAGAATCATTTAGAAAGAAAAAAATAATGAAGTAGTTATCATTATTGGAATACAAAGAAACAAAATCTTTCCTTCTATACACTCCAAAAGTTCCTCTCTCGTTTCACAGAAACCAAACAGAGCAGCCTCGAAATAATGAACTTCATTTCTCAAGAAAATTCTCAAAAGGAATCACGAAAAACGAAGATGAAAATCAAGCGTATCTCTAGTTATCGTAATTCTCAACAACAAACAATATTTTCAAGTTCAAACTCAAAAAACCCGGAACATATAAGAAAAACAGAAAACAAACTCAAACATCACGGAGAGAAACTAACCTTAATGTAAGAGCAGATCTGATAATTGAAGAAAGTGCTCAAAGCGTCAGGAATTTCAAAATAGCAAGCCTCAAATCATCGGAAATCAAATTCTGATGAAATAAAATATTGAAAATAAAAACAGAGTAAGAGAATTTTCTGAAGAGAAAAAAGATGAGGGTAGATATAGGAGAGAATCAAAAGGGTTTGGCGGGGGAGGGAGAGAAGGAGAGGAATGGCGATGGCCGGGTGGAGCTTTCGGCTTCGCTTTGTTGTGCCCAATCATTTGGAGGGAATTTGTTCTTCTTCATCTCTTTTCAAAATTTCTTTCTTTTTTTAATAAATCTCAATAAAATAGAAATTTTAACAATTTAATCTCATTATATAATTTTAAAAATTATGTTGCACAATATTTTCACTAACATGACCTAAAAGTATTATGTATATATATATATATATATATATTATCATGGAGCATAATTTTATTATTAAAATATTAGTTTTTAGTTATTAATAAGAGTCGGGTGTAATAGCATGATACTTACTTTCAAAATAAAAATTCGTGTTTAAACATTTAGGTTAATATTGTAATCTTGTTAGGAGTGAGAGTCACGAATTTCAGACATAGATCATAAAATCAACATAATATCAAAAAATAATAATATCTAAGAAATTATAAAATAGATGGTTAAGAATAAAAATTTTAAATTAAGAATTCAATTTTTTTTATGTATAAATCTTCTCATCTTATAATATTAATCTTAACCATTCATTTTTATTTCTCAAATGATCTAGATTAAATACGTGTAACTAAACCAAACATTAATTCTTTTGTCATATTGTCTTAAAACATAAAGTTTACTTCTAAACCATAAATTTTAATTATTATATCTATATTATAAACCCTTAAATATAAATTTTTAGACTTTAAATCTTAAATTAAATTCATAAACTTTAAATCCCTAAATCTTAGTCATTGAATTTGGGTGTTGGGAGTATTAGTTTCCACCAAAGTTTATGGTACTTTATTAATATTTCTTAAATTTTAAAAAACTAAATAAAGATTTTCTTTTATTGAATAATAAGATATTTATATTTTCTAAATAAAATATCAAAATTTAAATTTATATAAAATAAAATATTTTTAACTATCAATTTATGTATTTTAAACTAAATAAAAAGATTGATTAGTCATAATATCATTATAATACTTCCCAAATTAAAAGGTGATATCCAAAATAAATACCCATTTTTTTCATGAATTCCCTTACCTCAACACAAAAGTTATGTACTTTCTATAAACTTTTTAAAAAGTAAAAAAATTATGAGAGTACTAACCAAGGATTCTGTCCCCCCAAACAAATATGCATGGTGAGAACAGTGGCAGCACAGTCAAAAACTTTATGCTTTTATGTTTTTTTTGTCTGCCCGATTTGTCCGAACTCTGATTGATTTAGATAGACTCATATCGTATATTTAATTTGATGAGTGAAACTTTTAATCGAAAATTTTACATATACAAACCTTTAAACTAGAGATATACTTTATACTTAACTACTTATCGCTTGAAGTGAGATTTAGACTGCAACATTTTTCACATCAATGGTGAAATTTCTTCAGCTTCTTCTGCATATTGAGGTAGTGAGGTAGGTCTACACCTTACCCAGAATATATAATTTTGTGAAGGACCAGCATCATCTACCTGGACAAATCAAATTTCAGTGAGAACAATATAAGAAAATATACAGTCAATTCCATATATATTGAAACAATAATGGGGGAAAATACCTGATTCGTTTTGGCATGCACAGTCAACGTTAAATAATCCACAGTGAAGCTTGTCATCATCTTGTAACATCCCTTCAAGTTAAACTGTTCCAAACATGGTAATTCAAGATGATAACCCACAGGAGTGAAGCTTTCGAGCCTTGGGGAACCTGAAATTTCTATTGCCTTTAACTGAGGGAATACCATTTTCTTCTCCAATGGAGGACCTTGTGATGATGATGATGCCAAAATGTCATCATCATTGCCAATTATTTGCTTCAAATTCTCACACCATAGTATCCTTAGACGGCTTAAATGTGGTAAATGTGGAATGAGCATAACTGGGAAGATGTATGTCAAGCTGTTGCAGTCGTATACATTTAGTTCTCTAAGATTGATTGCAACATGGAGGGGGCCCTTCCATATATTTCGTAGCCAAATCAAATCTTTAAGCTCCATTTTCTCTGGACCTGAGATGAGATATCCACCTTGAAGCTGAAGCAGTTGTTCAAAGTTTCCAATTGTTATAGATTCGAAATTTGGAGATTTTTGACACAACTGAGAGTTCTCCATGTTCTTTGATTCGGCACCACCACCACCAGAATAGGTCAACTCCTGTGTAAAAGCAAGGACAAGTGTATGTAAAATAGAAGAATGATTTGATTAGGGGTGTAAACGAGCTGAGTCGAGTTCGAGTAGTGCTGAATTCGACTCGACTCATTAAGATTTTGAGTTCAAGTAGAATCCAATCGAATCAAGTTTTAATCGAGCTTTGACTTGAGTCGAGTTCGAATAGCTCGTGATTTGTTTCGTTTCATTTACGGTCCTGTATTTGATTAATGAAACCAAGTATTTGGAAACTAATAATTAATGGGAAAAGAGGAGTAAAAGAAGTACCTTTAATGGAACACACTTGTCACCTTTTAGAAGGGTGATATTCGTAAGTAGTGAACAGTCACGGACAAATAGAATTTCCAAAGCTGGTGCTTCCAAACAATGGTGTCCTGCAACAACACTCCTCAGGCATCTTAAACGATCAAGTTTAAGTTTTTGTAGGCGAGGAAAGGCTGGAGCCAAAGCATGCGGGAAGACATATTCTAGACTCAGGCAGTCTGCTATGTCCATGGTTTTCAGGTTTGGCAAGCAAAGCCTGTCCGGTTCTGAACCATCATCATCATCACATTCCAACTCCATGAACACACTTTTTAGTTCTGTACATCTAAATATCCTGAGTTGTTCCAACGACCCTAAAGTTTGAACTACGGAAACTGAGAAGAGTGATCTCAATTCGTAACAACCTGATATATCTAGAACCTTTAGACTTTGAAGGTTGACACAATGGGTAGGGCCTTGTACTATACATTTCAACTTACTTAAATACCAGAAGTTCAAATGCTCCAAGTTAGAGAGCATCGGTGGCGGTGCTGGTTGATTTTCCTCTCTGTTATAAAGTCCGACATCAATTCGGAATACCTCCAACATATCATAACAATTACTCAAGCTCAAAGTTCTGAGGTTTTGTAAGAAAGGTTGACCCTTCATTCCTTCTGATGTATCAACCAAGCATTCACCACCGGAAAAGTCGTCAATGTGGAGGGAAGTTAATCTGTCTAGATGTCCTAAATCAGCATGGGGAACCAGAATTTTATGATCCTCAACGTTAAGAAGATGAAGAGAATCTGTATTGTACAACAATTTCTTGAATATGGACAATCCATCCGTCTGATCATAAGTCATCACATATATGAAAATGAAAACAAATCATTAATTAGTAATGGAAAGATTTCAAGATATTTCAATATCTAATGAACAGAATGAAAATTAAATGAAACAATGAAATAGATAAGTAAAAGAAGTGTACCTCTAAACTTAGCTGCTTGCTAGCTTGTTGAATAGGAAAGTTGATCACTTTAGGACAACCACAAGCACGTATGCTTTTCAAAGCTGGCGGTTTGACTATATAATTTTCTGGGACAAAACCTGTCAGATTCTTTAACTGCTTAAGTTTTACATCTTGCAGACTAGCAAAACACAAGACACCAGGGTGCTCAACTCTATCTTCCTCTTTTTCCATGCCGAATACTTGTTTTAGTTCACCACAATAAGAAACTGAAAGCGATTCAAGAGCTGGAAGACCTTGAGCCAAAGTGATTGGCACAACATATTCTAGTTTCGTACACCAATCGATGTCAAGGATTTTCAACTTGGGCAAGCACAGAGGAAGGGAAGAATTGTTTGATTCTATTTCACCAACATTTTCTGGCTCTGGGAGAAGAGCCTTCAACTCTTGACAGTTTTGTATCTTGAGATTTTCTAACATCACCAGGCTTTGAACAAGGGAAGGTGAGAAGATGGATTCCAGTTTTCTGCAATTTTCTATGTTTACAACCTTAAGGCTTTGGAGACTGAAAGAATGTGCAGCTGATCCTTTGAATACCCATCTCAATTCTGGTAAGTCAAAGAGCTCTAAAGATTGTAAGTTTGAAAGTGTTTTCTCTTGGTTTTGTTCCCCTTTGCAAGGGATATCTTCTATTTGCAAGACCACTTGTAGCTTAGAACAATCTCTAACAGCCAGTTCCTTCAAAGTTTTCAAGAAACCATGTGGAGGCTGACCCTTGCATATGGTTTCCAAACCTTGGCTATTTGTTATCTTTAATTTCTCCAAACGGGTGAGTGCAGAAGTTGGCCCATTCCCCATTGTGGTATCAACCAAGCATTCAAGATCCTGGCAGCTCTCAACTTGAAGGGAAGTTAATCCATTGAGTCCATCTTCGTTTGCATTTGGAACCACAGTATGATCCTTAATTGCTCTAGTTAACTGAAGATGTTTTGAACTGTTGAAGGATCCCTTGCATGCTGATAATCGAACCTCCTGATTGAAATTCATATATAACATGACTAAAAAGGAAAATTAAAAATGTAATTAGAGAAAGAGAAAAAGAAAGTACCTCTAAGTGAGCCTCCAGAGCTTCTAAACGAGCACTTAAAAGAGGACAACTCCGCACAGAAATGGAGGATAAAGATCCCAAAAACTGTAGTTGTTGGAGCATAACGTCGTTTTCCACTTGGATGACTTGTTTTAATTGAGGACAATCCGATATGGAAACACTCAACCCCTGGCCATGATGCCCTTGCAGAGCCATCAACGCCGGAAAAATATACTCCAAATCATTACATTTTTCTATGTGGACTTTTCTCAACTTTGGGAAGCAGAAAGAATGATGAGAATTGATGGTGGATGGCATTTCTTCATCTTCTCCATCACCTTCCAATTCTGTGACTATTTGTTTCAATCCATGGCAACCAGATATCTCAAGAGTTTCTAACAACACCAAACTTCGGGTAAGAGAAAGTGGGAACAGTAACTTCAGACTTGGACAATTCCGTATCCGCAAATCAACTAAACCTTCAACTCTTACATGTGTTAGAAATTCTGATATGCCACTCAAATTCCCTACATGCAACAGCTTCAAATTTGAGAGCATCAAACCTTTATTAGTTATGCAGTCCATAAACTCGTCTGCATTTTCCAACACTTTAAGAGACTCTAAACTCTCAGGTATTACAGAAATCACATTCAAAGGAATCTTTTCTCGAATTTCCCAGGATTTTTCTGTGAGAACAGTGTCTCTTGAACCTACGGATATTCTATATCTTTCTAATTTGGGAAACTCAAAGCCTTTCATAAAATGGAAAGAAGATACATGCAGGGATAATGCAGTCAACCTAGAGAGGGAATTTATCTCGGGAAGGGTATCATCAAAAGACCTCTGGATGTGTGTGTCTTTTAGGTACAACTCCTCTAGTTTAAACATCCTTCGAATGACATTAGGAGGCCACCTTAAGGACAATGTGCAACCAGTTACATCCAATATCTTTAGATTCTCCAACCTCACTAATTCTTCTGCCAAACCCTCAAGACGTGACTCACGCAGTGTAAGAATCTCAAGTGCACCTAAGTTTCCTAGAAATGAAAAGTCATCGAAATTTTCCAAATGTAGAGTACGAAGCTTTACAAGGGATGTAAGAGCATACACAGAAATAAGCTTCTGAGGGTTACGTGGGATTGTAAGACTTAAAACTTTTAGTTCTTTCATCCCTTGAAAACATGTACCTTGTACATTACAGTTATTCAGCATCAACAGCTCAAGCTTCGAATGTTCTAATTTCTCTGGAAATATTCTCTCTTCGATGTTCGATAATGAGATTGCTGTACAGGGTTTGAAGCTTCGATTCGATCTACTTTGTATGGTAAAGCCACTTTCTTCTTTGGATGCAGTCCATAGAGCAACATCACGAACTATGTCATGTAACTTAACATGCCTGATCAAATCAAAACAAAAGTAAATATGTTGAATAGCAAATTTATATATCTATTCTATATAGTTTTACCCCTAGAGTTTAAGGATCTTACCTTCCAACATCTCCATCTTCTAACAGCAAGCAAGACTTTATGAGGTAATTAATGGCTTCCGAGACTTGAAATCTCACATCTTCGACGGACTTGGACTTGCCATATAACTTCAAACCCCAAGCGTATCGCACCAAGTCTTCTACATCAATGGAATGATCCTCTGGATATAAAGCACACATTAGGAAGCATCTCTTGGTTGTCTCCTTCTTCAAGTAATCGAAACTCATCTGAATACACCGGTAGGCATTTTCTATTTCTTTTTCTTCAATGTTGCCGATTTCTGGTAATCTATTGCTTTCAAGTTCTCTGCGGGCTAGTTCCCATCCTTTACGAGACCGAGTTCCTTTTAAAGCACTTGCTACCGTTACGATTGCAACAGGTACACCCTTGCATTCTCCTGCAACTTTCTTAGCCTCTTCCACAACATCCCTTGAAACGCTTTCATCAAACTCAGCTTTCATTCTAAATAGATCCCATGCTTCATCACCATTTAAAACATCAATTGGAGTAGTAAGTTGACACTTCATAGATTCACATACTGTCCTGCGACGTGTGGTCAAAATGATTGTACAACCTTTCCCATTTTCAACCAACGGAATGCCTATCTTTTTCAAGTCGGCATCGTCATTCCACTCATTCCACAAATCATCAAGGATTAGGAGGAAGTTTCCAACTTTTAATCTACTCCATAACTCTGCTGCTTTCCCTTCTTCAGTCTTCTTCTCAAACTTTAAGTCTATGAGATCTGCAATTTTGTCTTGAATTTTTCCATTGTCTGGAGTTGCAGACACTGTGACGATTATAACACGATCAAATCCTTGGACTTTATTCCCCACTTGTTTGACTAAGGTGGTTTTACCCACCCCTCCCATTCCCCACACTCCGATCATCTTGACTTTGTCATCCTTCAATGCTTCCATGATCTTATTGAATGCAGCAGTTGAAGATTTGGAAGTCACAATTCCCTCAGATGGCAACAACTCCAACACAGGAAGCTCTGCACGATGACCAATTCGTTTAAAGTCGGAGTCTTTCACAAGCTTTCTCATATCCTCTGTCTTCTTCTCAATCTCCTTACTCAATCGATATCGCCAACTCCAATTCGGACACCAACGAAAACATCTCTTGTTTTCACCAATTCTTCTGTCCAAACTCCGTGCATCCTTCAGAGCAGCTTCTGCAACCATCAACCATTCATTTACACAGTCCTCGATTACTTGAGTTTGAGTCTGCAATTTAGCCTCCTTAACATCTTCATTAACTCGAGTTTGTTCTCTATTCAATTTGTTTTCCTGCTGGCGGAGGTCTTCAACAAGCTTAGTAAATCGGAACAAGTAGCGTATACGGCGTTCTATTGGCTTCACCAGATAGTCCACCATCAGTGTTCCCACGGCATTAGAAGCAGCAGCCAGACAGAACTCTCCGGCCATTGTCGTTCACCTTAACTTCAAGATGAAAGTAAAACCAAGTGATGAAAGGGTAACTCTGTTATGTTTAGATTCTTCTTATGGAGTTGAAAAATACTTAGCACTCGGATTGTTAAGTTAACACAGAGAAGTTGAATATAGGAATGGAAGAAGTGAACATCATGTTATTTATTAACTATATCTCCTTGTCATCACAATAATTTCGTAATTAATTAATATTATCTCAGACATCACCATGTGCATTTCCTAGCATAATGTCAAGACCAAATTTAATAGAGCTCAGCTCATGTATCTCCAAATTTAGGAGAGGAAGAAAACGACTGTGAACTGTACATAATCATATATAATAAATTAAAACATTGGATCAAGTATGAACATGGATTTAAGTTTATAAAGCGGAATATACAAATAGTTTGTCAAGAAGTCAACACCCCACTTATTGGTTTTAAAGTATTTAATTTAAAAATTGATTTTTAACGATGGTATGATTCATGACATAAAATTTAAAAATTTTAAAAGTAGCAAGACGAATGAAAAAGATGAATTTAAGACGAAAAGATTTCGAACTCGAAAAATAATTACAATGAAAAAACAAAAATTTATCTTAAAAATTTAAATTCAATCGTTTTATCTGTAAAATGTAAATATTATCGAACGGTTCAAAATATGTAATGAACATATGTTATGCTAAGTGAATATAAAATAGCTGGTCGATCAAACTAATTCAAATTGTTGTCCAAATCCAGCTCTCAAGCCTGCCAAGATATTGGGTTGGGCTAACTCCCTACATATAGACGCCTGCTTTGCTTTCTTTCTTCACTTCACCAGACGACACATCAAACCTTTCTGCTTTCCTCTTTGACAGAGAAGAAAAAAATGACTAGAAGAAAACTTTTATTGCTCATGAAGCCATTTGATGTATACCAAGTTACTCAATCAAAAGATGTTTCTCACACATAACTATGTCTTTCAACTCTTGAGATTGTATAATCTTTTATTTGGTTTTAGATTTTTAATCCGTCTAATACAATAAAAAGAACCTAACAATTACGTTATCACACAACTAATAGTGGGAGTATAGAGAGAGGGCGAAGAAAACGAATAGAAGTTTTTTACCCCTAATCATATTTTTTTTATGTTATCTTAAAAAAATTAAAAATTAAATTCTAAACCCTAACTTGATTTTCATATCCTAAACCTTAAACCATTACGCGTGTGCTCTTGATTGCACATTCCTTGTCCTGCAACAGTTTCCCGGTTCTCATTCAAGTAAAGAAATAGGAAAGCATATTTTCCGTATTGCTACGTATTGATACAGGCTTTAAGATCTTCTTTGTGCATCTTGGCAGAATTAGAGGGAATGAGCATTGAGCAGTCATGTTTGCCATTAGTGAACTGTCGTTCTAGTGGTCTCAGAATCTCAACTGCAGCAGGATCAACAGCTGCAATGCTCTGAACAAGAGGATTTGCAATGCGGGGATGCCATAGAAATATCTTCTAAGGCCCCAGTTTTGCAAGTTGAGTTGGCAAATGCTGGCAAATGCTCATTCGAAAGAGACACATAGAGACCAATCTTTCATTTTCATTGTAGATCATTCAAATCTTTGCTTCATATGAAAACTGTAAGCTAACATGTGTTGCAGAGTTGAAGACCTGCCGGCTGCCGTCGTTTGGCGGTTTCTGTTAGACATTTTGGAGGTAGTTTGATGTTGAAACTTTGTAGCATCTGTCTGTGCAGTCCATATTATGCAAATATAAAGATAAGCTTTGAATACTTTCTTTCTTCCCCTTTGCTGTCTTGTGGATATTGAACAAGCTTCAAGAGAACAGAACAAAAGATAGTCTGCATATCCCTGCAAAACGGGTTATGTTCCCACAACTCACAACTCGAACATAATCATTTGGTCTTTGAAATAACTTTTTCTTTTGTATCAGACACTCTTTAGGAAAGTGATAAATCAGGTCTCCTCTAAGCGGAAGAATCATAGATTCATAGTGCAGGTTGATTGTTTATCGTGCAGAGTTGAGATACTTGACTCGACCATGAGAATTGATCCACTAATTATGAAAAATTTCAAGTTATTTAATCAACTCTTTTCTACTACTTCTTTTAATAGTCTAAAATTAATTATAAAGTAATATTCGTTTGTAAAATATTCTTTAACCCTTTAAAAATACACATACACGGATAAAATGATTGAACTCAAGTCTCTTAAAATGAATATCATCGATTTCATTGGAAAAAGAACACAAACCCGAACATTAATTATTTGAGATATTTTGAGGGCAAGAACGCTTTTTGCTTTATTTTATCAATCGTGTGGCTGGCCGTAAGATATTTTGGAATGTCTTTTTTCTCATCTTGTGGTCATTATCAAACACAAAATCAACTTCTTGTGGTCGATCCAAACAGAAAACTCTGTTTTGCCAAACCAGAGGTTTCTCATGTCGGGAACAAGACTCCTAAAAGGTCAGAACACATGATGTGACCTGAGCCCCAGAAAACATTTCTTAAACGAGGAACCCAAGCAATCTATACGCGTAAAACATGGTGAGTTTTTCATGTAAGGCTGGGACCTAGTTAATTGAATGCCACTTTGAGATATTTTGGGCATGGAACATAACTTATGGTTCTATCCAATGTTAGGACCTTTTCTTCTAAACATTATAACAAGACAACTCATTGCCGTTTGATCGACTTCGGGTCGAATCATGCAGAAAATTTTGAGAATAATCATTTATATCATTTTAAGATGTATCTTTTCAGTTTCGAGCTAAAACCTTTCACGAAAAAATCATAAAACATAAAGAAGATATCAAAGTTGTGAAAGACTCCTTTATGAGATCTTATACTCGAACACATTTCATTACAATTCCCAATTCATCAAAACACTACAAATTGCTTGAAATGGACCTAACATAATGCTGCAATCAATAATGGCCACATTTCATTTGGGAGATTTAGCGGCGGATCTACCTTTAGCCCACCTTAAATTTTTTAAAGTTCACATATTTATTCTTAATTTTTAATTTTTTTAATATGTGCCCCCCTAAAATTTCAAAATTTTATGTATCTATACTCAAATAAATTTCTAGAACCGCCACTGAGTAGACTCCAAAATCAAGGACTGAAATTGACAATTCTTAAAAAGAGTAATTGGCAATGAGATACTAACTAATGTTCATTTTTCCTTTTTGGTCCATGCTCCCACACGACATTTATAGATGCATTAATTAGAAAGAGTTTGATCATGGTTTAATTATCCCTCTGTTGGTAGCAAACAAAAAGTTAATGTAAGAAAAGGTGAAGTTTACTTTAATCACTACATTTCCAGCAAATTCTGCTTCTATGTTCACTGTCGGCAGCAACTTCATCCACACAGTTATTATGCTGGATTCGAGAATAAATCAGGTTCATTTCTGGCAAAGAAATTACTTGCAGGTTGGATGGCTGACCCTGACCGTTTCATTGACTGGTATTCACTCCTCAATTGATCATACATTTCATCAAGTTTTCTCTTGTGTCTGGAAATTGAGATATTTGCAGTTAGCAGAGTTCAAAAAGCATAAAAAAAAAAAAGAAGCTTTGGCCAAAAGAGTTACAAGTTCAAAAAATTGAATTTAGACTGGCCTTGATTTCTCAGAGAACTTTTCCGGGAGCTCTTGCTTATCCTTTGCAGACTCTCAATTTCCTGCTCCATCATTTGACACCTTTTGGCCATTTTCTGATATGCAGTATGCACCTGTTCCAGTTTCTCTGAGAACTTTTCTTGCATTGCCTCATATTTCCGGAACTGGCTACAATTTTTTCATCTTGTACTGCATTTCTAATTCCTTTTGCCCAATGTACAACTTCACACTTCTGTATGCACTCTTCATCACTAAATTCATCAAGGAAATGCATGTCAAAAAGGTTTTTTTCATGTTGATTTGATTCTCTCTCAGTTGTGAAATCTTTCAAATGATACAAAACATTACAGAAACACATCAAGTAACTGGAAAGTCATATGGCTATACTATGAAGGATACATAACTGTGGAGAGACACCGACCATTGCCATCTGCAGTAAACAGATCATGTAAGCAAGCAAAATAACAAGTAGACAAACAAACCTATATAATCAGTTAAAATTCTACCAGTTAAAATTCTTACTAAGGATCTTCCTTCTTAGAGAGAACTTGATCACAGACGGGGCATGCTGCATCATTGCTAAGGATCTTGCTTGCATCTTCCATGCCTATTTACAGTGTCAGGGAATCTTTACAATACATTAACTGTTTCTTAATCTTAAACAATGGAAACGAAAGGATACAATTGCAACAGCAGATCTATGGAACTTGTTAGGATACACAAGAGGTGACCACATGTAGTGGAAATGGCTCGGCCTTCTAATTCACGCCAGCAGGCATTGCATTGCATCTCATTTCTGAAAATTAATTGCATCATTAATTTACAATTTGAATGCCAAATGGATGTTAAATGTTAGCTTCTGTATTCACAATACATCAAAAACAAAAATAAACAATAATAATAAAGAACTTGAAGTGATATTATCTTAAGTTTTCAGAGATAGAATCAATAATGATTATGAGATGGAATCAATCTTGCATGCTTTCAGAGATTGACCAGTTTTAAAAGAAGTTTTTGAGTTGTGTAATCTGTAGAATGTGATAGCTGAGTCAGAGGAAAATTCTTACAAAGAGTGGTTAGGGAACTGTGCTCTTAAGATAGAACAGAAGAAGTTCACTTTGCTGTTTTGCTTCCTGCTGGGGACATTGTAGATTTTGCCCAGTTGCTAGCTTCTGATTTCCATGCTGCTATTGAACCAAATATGCAACCTGTTCCTTGTAACAGGTAGAGTCTGGTGAAGGTGAAGCCTTCATTGGGGTGGTGGATAGAGAGTCACATGGACTTATAATTGATGGCCGAGCAAAGCTTTTCCCTGGTGCTCATTCTGCAGGGACTGTGGACGCATAGGCGTTCACAGAAGGGATCATAATTCATAATGGCAGCAACAAATGGATGAGAAAGGATCGTGGTGGAGGGTGACTCGATGTCGATCATCAACAAACAGACCACCCAGGGTTCAGACTGCTCGGTTAGACTTGAAGAAGCCAAGATGTTGCTGCGCGCACGCCCGACATCCACAGTTGCTCATATTGCGAGAGAGATCAATCGTGTTGTTTATACCCTTGCACGTAGGGTTGTAAATGAGTCAGAGAAACAGTGATTTAGTGACTCACTCGAGTTTGATTCTGTCAAAGTTTGATTCTTAATGAACCTAACCAAGCTACTTAAGTTACTCGAAAATATAAAATATTAAACTTTTATAGTTTAAAATCTAAATTTCTAAACTTAAAACCTTAAACATAAGTCTAAACTCTAAAATTTAAATCATAAATTTCAAACCAAATAACCTAAAACTCTAAACCCTAAACTAACACCTTATACATTAAAATTAACAAACATAAACATGTGTATCAATTTTTTTTACAAGGCATTAAATGAGACGTAACACATGACGAGTTACTCAAGTCCAACAAGATCAAAGATCGATCAACAATTGACTCGATTTAGCTCGAACTAAGCTCAAACTTGACTCAAGTTCTTAACGGGCCATTGAATTTAGATTTCTTAAACTCGTTCAACACTACTCGAACTCGAATTCAATTCAAAACTTAACAAATCGAGTCTAATTTAACATTACTCAAACTCAACTCACTCGTTTACTTCCTATTTGCATGCTAGATATTTGATTGTAGAATAAAAATTATTTTTATTTATGATGTTCTAAATTACATTTCATCAGATCTTATAAAAGATATAATTTTTAGTTAATAAAGTTATCTTCTTTCAAAAAAAAATAACAAGAAAAGTAAGACTTTGTTGGTTTAGTGGAAGGGATCCAACAGAGCCAGAAAGTCGGCCTGGTGTCTCCAAAAGTCAGAGCCAGCAACCTGCCACGTCTACATTTCTCAAATTCTTGGCCTCCAAAAATATCATCTTTCTCAGAGGTTGTGCCCACTGCCCATCCTTTAAAATCCCAACCAAACCCCCCAAAAAATCAATTTTAATATTATTAATAGTAATAAAGTAAAAGGAATCGGTTCATTTGGCCTCTTCTCTGCTCTCCCTCTTGCCTTAAACCATAAATAAACCCCTCTACTTCTGACAAGAGAAACAAAAACTCTGGAAAATTTGTGATTTTTTTACAGTGAAGTGAGATGAGGATTCAGTGCAATGTATGCGAGGCGGCGGAGGCGAAGGTGCTGTGCTGCGCCGACGAGGCGGCGCTGTGTTGGGCCTGCGATGAGAAAGTTCACGCGGCGAACAAGTTGGCCAACAAGCATCAGCGTGTCCCGCTATCTTCTTCTTCTTCTTCTTCTTCTTCTCAGATGCCCAAATGTGACATTTGTCAGGTATTCATTCGAAAAAGTATTAATTCCTTTTTGGTTTTTAGTAATTATTGCTTATTTGAAGTCAATTTCTAATTTTAAGATAAGGTAGACTTTGGGTTTAATTTGAAATTTTGTTCAGAGTTGCTTTAATTAGCTTATCTTAGATTTGTCAAAAGAAAATTAGCTTATCTAAGAATCTTAGGTGTTCTTGGATCAAATTTTTGCTAAATTTTGATTTTTTGACTAACTAATGGAGTTCTTTTTCGTTTGATGTACTCTTTTTTATTTTATTTATAATTTTGTCGACTGTTTTTTTATGAAGTGCCATTTTTGTTGAATAAAAATAAGTGGATGATTGAATGTAATGTTTAGTTTGTGAAAAAGTAAAAACAATATATTTATTTTTGGATTCTTCAAACATTTTGTTTCCCTGTTGCTTAGGGGGAAGCAAAGGGTGTGTAGTGAGAGCAAAAATCAAAGAATAATTAAGAGCAACTCCCAAGCAAAAAGCTGCTTTACATGGCTAAAGTGTGAGTTGAAGCTTGGAACTCTAGGGTTTGATTTTATTATGGTCAAATGTGGCATTGCTACTGCTGGAGTCTATTTTCCTTGAGTTCCTTCTATTGCACATGAAACTCTAACCTTGTGTTGTGCCACACTTATTGCGGTTGCTAGCTGCTTAATCCAAACTAAAACCATTTTCTCGTGCGTATTTTGTTTGACCTAGTGTTGCTTAATCAAAGGAACATTCAATTGTTTTCTTAAGAAAAAAAGAAGCAACTAAACTTAAAGTTTCAGGAGTTGCAACTTAATTATCAATGTAGTTTATTTAAAGTTAGTATTCTTTGTAACCAAGATGTAGGAGGGTGGAGATAAAGATGGTGTTCTTAGAGTTGCTGCCTTTTTTATGGAAAATGATGTATAATGAAATGAAATATTGTTTAAACCATATCTGTCTCAGTACAAAGCTTCAATTGCATCATTAATTCAGTTGGATGATTAGGAAAAAAATGGTGGCTGACGTGCTACTTCATTTTGTTTGAAACTTTCTAAGCATGTGCTCTTCATAAATATGTTTTTGTAATGGCAGCTCATGGCTAAAATCATTAGTAATGGCTAGACGTCTTTCACAGGAAACCTTTTCTAAGTTATGCCATGTTAGATATCTAGGAGCTCGGACAAGCATTTTGCTGGTGCCTTTGATGAGGGGCTTCTTGACTTGTCCATAGTTTACCAAACTTATGGTCTTAAATCTTATGAGTGTTATTATTGTCGACTTTTCCCCCCCTCTTTTTCTCTTAATGCATCGTTTTATACACATTATACCTGATTAGTACTAGCTTCTGATACTGCACCAAGTTTATGTCATTGAGCTATCTATAAAACCATTTTTTTCTGTTGACTTGTGCAAAGTCGGATTGAAGTCAAGAAAGAGAGTGGGAACTTCTTCTATCCTGCCATGTTGATAGTCATTTCTCAAAATATTATCATATCTACTGTTATGTGGAGGCTGGAGTTTCTAACTGCTCAATTTTATGTCTTAGTTGCCATATCATTGTTTTTTTAATAAGTATTCCTTGTGACAATCAATCTATTCTGATGTATCAACCTTTCTTGACAGGAAGCATCTGGGTTTTTCTTTTGTTTGCAAGATCGAGCTTTACTGTGCCGAAAATGTGATGTTGCTATACATACAGCAAATCCTTATGTCTCTGGTCATCAAAGATTTCTGCTTACCGGGGTAAAAGTTGGCCTTGAAACAACAGCCGACCCCGGTGCATCATCATCTGATGTCAAATCACCTTCTAGTGAAAAGACTTCAGAAACTAAAACTAATTCCACATCTAGAAGGGGGGATCCAATGGCATTTACTGGTGGATACAATGTCAATGAGGTCCTACCATCAAATATTGGAGACGGGAACAATGAGCTGACAAAAGTAACATATGCTGGGGGTTCTACAGCTGGAGGCATACATACATGGCACATGGATGATTTATTTGGGCTATCCGACTTTAATCAAAGCTATGGTTACATGGATGATGGGTCATCTAAGGTACGTTTTAGTTGTTTTTGTTGTACCATGTTTTATTCTGGTCTAATGTAGAGCGGATGCCTCCCGTTTTCTTTTTTCTAATAGTATTCGGGTGCATGCATGTGCTTTTTATTTTTATTTCTTAGTCCAATATATATTGAGTTATAGAGTGAAAATTTTAACAACTATTACCATTTTTGCAGGATTGAATGTGTTGCCAGGAAATACAGAATATAATTTTATGTTGAACAAAAGTTTCTGTAGAAAGCAAACTGAATTCTTATTTAGGTCTTATTACTGAAATGTTGGCTAATGCATCTAAGATTTCTGTGTCCGGGTTATTTTTTCTGTGTTCTTCCAGGCTGATAGTGGTAAGCATGGAGATTCTGACGGTTCATCAATCTTGAGATCTGCTGATGACGAGGTAGACGATGATGAGCGCTTGGGTCAGGTGCCAGACTCCTCATGGGCTGTCCCACAAGTGCCTTCACCTCCTACAGCCTCCGGGCTGTATTGGCCAAAAGATTCTCACAATCAATGTGATAACGTGGTTTATGTTCCCAACATATGCTGCTCAGTTATGAGAACCCCCTTCAATTCACGGCGTATTGACTCCAACCCAAAACGCCGGCGATATATTTAGCATCATATGGTAAAGCTCTAATGAACACGTTAGTCTTCCCACGGTTCCAAATCCACCTTCTCAGGTGTGCTTTTAGCCTATTATTTTATAGGCTTCTATCCTTCCTTGCAGTTTGGGCTAAGCCACTTTTCTTCTATGTAGAAGTCATTGTCATCCTGCCGTCGGTATTTTGGTTTGATAAAAGTAAAAACCAGAACAAAAAGGTGTACTAGAAAAAAGCTTGTTAATGGAAGGAGATGATGTCAGTTTCTATTAACAGCTTGTATTTCTTCATGATTCACCAGATCTTGATCAACTTATTGCATATCTGTGTTCAAAAAATTCAAAACATATAGAACATTATGTTCATCGATATCGTCTTATCTATAGATTTGTGATGCAACATTGCAAGTAGAAGCCAATGAGATGCAACAGGATCACAGGACAAATAGTATCTTGGCAGCTGATCAGGCCAATCAAAGTCAGAAGTCGGAAGCATCACGAGGCATCAAACCTGGTTTCTTACAGAAGTCTTTTTTTAATTTTTGAGACAAGGACTGCTTCAAATCATGTTACATGTGATCTACTTTACAACAACACTAAACGAAAACATTTCTTCAAGATTAATGACACCATGCCGGTTCTAGCTCAAACTTGATAATGTTCCAAGCTTTTAATAATGTCAGTTTTTTTTTCTTTTCTAAAGAAGGCTGTAAATAAACAAAACAATGCCAAATTCAACTATTTCTTTGTCCTGTAGCAAAGGAAATCAAATATATAGCACAAGAATTATCTCACCAGACATAAATATCAGTTGCAGGCTGGCAACAGTTGGGGAAATGGTCCCTTAAAAGTATTATACAAGGAATCAAAGATTGTGATTTGTGACAGAGAATGTGATGATTGAGGGTAATATAGCTGTCAAGATTTAAATGTCTGACATTCAAGTTATATTGAAAAAGACACAGGAAACCCTGTTGTAATTGATGATAATTGTAATGGAGCATCATATACACAAACAATCCATGATACGAATTGTAAATTATTAGTTCTTAACTATACACAATCATCAAGCAAAGTGGATTTGGTTCAATCTATCAGAAGTAGTTTTGTATGTAATCATATCGAAAACCTACTTGAAACTTTGCAACTGTACCGAATGGGATTTTACTGAGTATATGAAGATGGGGTTCTGTGGTTTTTGCTTGTTACCTGTTTTATCTGGCAGATCCTGTCCAATTAGGAGGAAGGCGGTCGGATGCCATGGGAGGCATGTTGCAGACGTTGATGTTGATGGGATATAAGCGGTATTTGATATCGAGGTCATTGAAAATCTTAACCATCTCTTCAACCAAGAGTGCCCTTCTTGTCCATCTCTCTCCCATGTCTTGGTGATTCATTTTATGTGTGAGCCATATTGCTATCCTTACTCTATTCAGCTCTTCGAATTCCTTTAAGATAATCATTGGATCTGGATACCAGTGGTCACTCTTGTGCTCGACGAAACTGCAGTCCATTGAATCAGACATGTTAGGCATATGTTCCATTAATTATATATTTTCATAGATGCATGCAAGCAAGCATAACACGATTTACCATCACAACAAAAATATATACATGAGCACAACGTATTACAACTATAAATTGCCATGAATGAACAGCAAAAACGTATACGAAAGCAAATGAGTAAATAGTTGCATCGTTTTCTACTCACCTCAATATCCTCTTTTTCATCAAACAAATCTTTTCTGCAGGAGTTTTCACATGGATACAGAATTCAACTGCATCGCCCATATCCGGGCTACGATAGTAGTTATGTATGGCCTTCGTAGCCAGGACACTGTTTGGGATTATGATCTTCTGGTTGTCGTATCTTAAGAAAACAGTTGTTAAGATGTTCATTTCCTCCACAATCATCTGAAATTCATTAGTTGCGACTTATTGAGAGGTCAAACATTTAAATAATTTGCTAAACAAAATTCTTGTGATCAATACGATGTAAAGAGAAAAAAGTTTACATGCTTATTTAGGTACCTGAATTCCATCAATTTCACACCTGTCACCCACATCAAACGGATGCATAACAAATAAGAATATAATGGCTTCAAACACCGTCTTGCAGGTGTTTCCAAATATGAAAGCGACAAGAAGCAGTTGAGAGCTAATGAAAACAAGAACTTTGCTGGTGGCAATTTCGAGTATGAGGAGCCAAATAACCACTATGATTATGCCAACCAGAATGTCCACTACCCGATGAAGTCTGTTAACAGCTGTTTTGGTATCATTTAGTGTCAAGGCGAGTGCCCTTCGTTCTCTGAAAGCATTGACCTACATTTAAGTGCATCGTCATATTATTGCATACATACAAAGGGCGGACAAAGCCTTGCTTTAGTCCCTAATGGCATATATTCTTACCACCCAATTCTTCAGGGCCTTCTTGCTAATTCTTCTGTTTTCTGATGCATCTTCAAAGAGACTCATAGTCTTCAAAGCCTCATCTTCTGGAAGAAAACGTCCAATGTCCTCCAAGTAGATGAACCTGAGACAACAATTATCAGATTAGGTGCATGTTTCTGAAGAATTCAAGCTAGACAGACAAATATCATATTACCAGGAACAGCAACATATAGTTACACTACTTATTCACCGTAATTCGCTCGGCATTCCATCTCCTTATGATTATTCTTGCTCTATTTCAACATTACTAAGTTGGGAATTACATGTTTTTGCATCCAAGTATGGTAAACTGGAAAAACACCGAGACTCAATGATGCTTGATGAGAAAGAAAGTTGTATCCACTGTTCGAAGACGTACATATTGATGTCATAAAAATGATTTGCAAAGAAGCGTTTTTATGGTGTAATTTCTTTCAAAAGTGCATCTTCTATTGTGGTTGAAAGGTTTCAATATGATTTGGGATCAAACCATATGCTAAACTAGAAGCTTTGGTATACAGCAAAGTTCGTCCGCTATGTGTAACAAAAGCATCAAGCGGCGAAACAATCAATCAGCTAAGTAAATGATATATGATATTAGTTTAAGGCATGGATAGAATATATTGCATTGTAAATGGGAATAATAAACTCACCTGGATCCCGGCTTAGCAACATTCTGGAAGATTCTTCTTGCTGCAACTTTTGCCTCATGTTCATTTCTAATTTGGTTCGCAGACTCGTCTCCATGAGTTGAATCTTGTATCTGTTCATCTAAAGTAGAAAGAGCCCCATGGCGGACTATATTAATCAACCTTTTCATATTCCAAGCAGAGACATTTTTATGATTCAATTTGTGCAAATGGTCGATTGTTATTCCCGTATCATCCTTTTCTCCCTTCTCCGAAGAAAGCACACGGGAAAGCATAGGGCTTTTTACTCGGGGACTTTTCTGGATCCGTCCACTCCCTATCGTTCTCGCAGAAGGAGGTGACGAAAGGGTAGACGTCCTGAGCCCCGGAGGAATCTTAGCATCAGCATTCTGCATGCTCATAACTTCATTGGCAAGTCTCTCCTCTTCCTCCTCTGCCCTTTGAATTTCAATCAACGGAGGACCGGAAAGAGTCTCGATTACATATTGATTGAACAACGAGTCCTGGATTCTATCGAAATAAGTACTAACATGGAAAGAAGAGGCCAATACCTTCACCAGAAGAGTCTTCACTAGCCACAACATTACTCCCACCACAAGACAAACCAAAACCTCAGTCACATATGTAAGAAATTTACTCTCAGTTTCCCTTTTCACCTTCTTATCAAGCAAGTAATGCCAAGCAATCAGAACCAAACCCAGCCATAAACAATTCTGAACAGCTTTCCTCACTCCATAGACAAAATACAATACCCTTTTCCTCAAAAGAAAATTCCTCTCAATAAAAAACACAATTATCCTTATAATCCAACCCGAAACCAATCTACCACATATTAAAACTAAAACCAAAACTTCCCATTTCCATAGCATTAGCTGCCACAGACGTTTCTCTCTTAGATCATGAATTGAAAGACTACAAACTAAAGCAGCAATAATGGCAATCAAACTTAACCATTCAAGCAAAACCAGAACACTCAACTTATCTTTCTTATACTCATCAGGCAAGTCCTCTTCCAGTAATGGATCATCCTCTTCTTCCTCCATATGTTTCCCGAGAAACCCGGATCTCATTATCTGTCCTGACCTCCCAGTGCCGGCTCTCGCCGACTTCGGTTCCCCTTTTTCCGGTGTGGGAGGATCCATCAACCTGGACTTTGATTTCCTCTGAAAAGAACCACCTTCACTTCTTTTGATCGAAGCATTTGAGTCCCTACTCTCTTCTTTCCCCGGAGATGGTGGCCCTTTACTTTGTCTTCTTCTTACAAGGTTGTTCTTGTTCTCGAAGGAAACTCTTGGAATGGTGGCTGCTGGTGGCGGTGAAGGTGATTCAACAACCGTGGACAATGAACCGCGATGATGATAATCATGTGACTGCTGTTGAAGTTCATCCATCTCCAAATCCATATCCAGTGAAATCTCGCCTGAAGCCTTTTGTTTATGCAAAAACTGACCGATCAACTTCGATGGTGGATCTTCCATGGCAGCGTGTTTGCTTTGCATGAAACCAAAACCTTCACTTTCTCTAGTACTATTACTACCACTGCTGCTGCTACCATCGTTCATATCCGCATCCTCTTTCTTCCAGTTGACGTTGATTTTCTCACCATCTTTCAAAAAATCATAGCTTGATTCCCTCCAAATCTTACCTCTACCAGTAGCAGTGGCTGAAACAGGAATGTCCCCGTCGTTGCTTTTATCATCAATCTTCAAGATGATTTCTTTCTTGTCAGCCATATCAACAG
This sequence comes from Abelmoschus esculentus, assembly GCA_035048815.1. Taxonomy (NCBI): domain Eukaryota; kingdom Viridiplantae; phylum Streptophyta; class Magnoliopsida; order Malvales; family Malvaceae; genus Abelmoschus; species Abelmoschus esculentus. The sequence goes on along the minus strand of JAUCBN010000053.1, from coordinate 11,685,000 downwards.
TCATCACTTTTCTACTAATCTTAAGCAAAACTGGGTTGGCAAGGATACGAAGAGTTATGAATTATGATGATAGTCCAAGCTAAAAAAAACGCAATTTTTTTGTTCAGGGTGGCACAGGTGGTGTTTGGTTCGTTGGAAAGTGGAAGAAAATCTAACCTTTCCCTCTGCTTTCCTTTCCTGACACGTGAAACAAGGTTGTGAGAAAGTGTGAAAAAGCCAGTGAATTTATTTAAGGATTGTTGATCAGAGAGAGAGAGAGAAAGAGTACATAATCAGAGAGAGAGAGAAAGGAGTTGAAAGAGTAGGAAACAGGACAGGTGGCACAGAGAACATAAAACAAAGTTTCTAGTGTTGAATGCTCTACTTTCTTACCTCTATATATTTAATTAATTTACTATAAAACAAAATTAGAGTACATAATCTTCTATTTCGTTTTGTTGCGGTTCTTTTTAACTAATTTCCTCATTCGTGTTCTACATCCATATGGTCTTCATGTCCTAACTCAGAAAGTAAATTAAAAGGAATATAAAGTGAAACGGCGCACAGAGTTAGAGGCACCTGCAGGTGACGCAATTCAACTGCTTCACTCACAGCCAAAACCAATCCCATCTCCCCGCGTAAAGTCAAATGATTACTATAGATTCATCACTGTGATCAAGGCACTGTGGACCAAATTACTTGTACGTGGCAAAATGCTATTGGCCATTATATTTCTATTGAAATCTTAATTACACTCATACTTGCCAGATGCCATGTCCACAGAAAATATGAAAGACTTGGGAGGAACTTCAAGGAGCTCAACTTCACTCTCAAGCATCTTCAAAACTTTAATCATTGAAGGACGATGTACGGGCTTTGTCTGAATGCACCAGAAGGAAACAATGAACATTTTCATACTGCAAGAGGGATGTAAACCAGAAGGTGCGGTTTCTCCATCCAAGAAGTAATAAAATAAATCATTTGTTGGCGGAGAGGAAGTGCAGCGAGAAGCATAGATGTAATTAACCCCAGACCAAGACTTGTTCATCTTCCTACTGCACTTCACCACATAAATCTCGCTATAATTATAATATGCATAATGATCAATTTCTGGTTGAAGTAATGTTCCATTTAAAGAAGAATCACGCACGGAAGGGAACTGAAAGGAAGTGAGCAGTTCTGGTTGTCCTGATTCACATCTACAACATTAATAGTATATATACTTAACATAAGAGATGCGTTGAACATAAAAATTCCCATTTTCTCCAGGGAGAATTGTGTGGTTGTTGTCGCACACCAGCTCAAAACTCTTCAGACCACAGCTATGAGGCCGGGATTTGATTCGAAAAGGGTGACAGATGGTAAGGTTTCCACACAAAGTAGAGACACAATGCTTGCCTTTGATTCTAGCGGTGCAAACATGAGGAAAGAAAGATAAGGCTGTGGCCAGCAGGTGCAGGATGAGCCAAAATAAAGCTGTTTTGATCTTGTCATCCTGAACCTGAAGTTTCAGTGGGGGGAGAAAGGATACTAAGTTGAGGCTAACAACTAACAACTGAAGAGTTCTATTTCTTTATCTTAAAATTTCTGCAATTTGTGACCATTTAAAACCAATATCAAGTCTTTCTCATTAAAAAAAAGAGTCAGTCAACTAATAAGAACCAAACCATAAAACACTTCAACACAAAGTCATCACAATGTGGTTGTAAAGTGTTCAATGATTAAAATAGAAACATACCGGTGTAGTTTTTCCTATCTTTAAATGGAATTTGCAGGCCCCATCTATTTCTTCTTACCTCGCCTTTGTTTATCTTTCATGGCAGGTTTGGGTTTATATTTTAAAGTTTAAGCCTTTGAACTCTAAGCCCAAACCTATACATATCTGGTCCAAGCTGGATAGCCTAGGAATTACTGTTTAGTGTTTACTATCATTGAGCAGCAAAAACGGAAAAGGAAACGAATGTAACAACTAGAGACATGAAATGAAATCCATCTTATCCAGTCTGTAGTAGTTAGTTGATAAGAGCAGCAAAGGGTGAACCAGTAGAAGTCTAAAACCAAGGAAATGGCAATCCTTTGTGCTTCAATCTCACCCATTTTCTCTTCTTCTTCAAAGAGAACTTCATTTGCTTCTTTGAAAAAGACTATTCCCAGTAACCAAAGCTCATTTCTTGGGTTCTTCCCAGTTCTAGCATTGTCCAAACCTTCTGGTGCTCGGACGACAACAACACTTTCGTTCTCTAAACGGGATTTCCGGATTTGTTGTCAGGACCTCTCTCTTGTCCCTGAAAACCAACGATGGATGTTCGAGGAATCCGAGGCTGATGGCCCTGTAAAGATCCACTTTTTCTCTCCTTTTATTCTTCCCATTTATTTGTTAAAAGTTTTTTTTTTTTTTTTGAGTTTTCAATGGAAGGTTAGTTAATGTAGTTACGAATGTTGAAGTTATTATTCTTAGGATTCTTTTGGTTTAACCCAATGTTTTTTTTTTCAAGCTTTTTGTCTATTTTTATCTGAAAATTTTGGATTGTTGTTGATTTAAACCTTAAGCCAGATTTGTTAAAAGTTTCAGCTTTGAAAATTTAGCCATTAGATTCTTCTTGGGATTGTAAAATTTGGTGTTTCTTACTTCGTTTAAGTGAAAACTACTGATGATTATCTGTAAGTGACGAATTTCTGGTCTAATGGTGTGAATAATTTCGCTTTAGTTACATTTTACACAAACATTAATTGTGGGTCTGCATTCACCTTCAAAAACTTTTATCATGTGCTATTTACTTCTCACTCTATTCTGTGATGACATTTCTGCTTGTCTCCTTGCATGCTTGCATAATTTGGATCATGATCTTTATGTTTGCAGGACATTTGGAACAATACATGGTATCCGAAAGCTAAAGATCATGTGAATATTGAAAAACCATGGTATGTTGTTGATGCAACAGATAAAATTCTGGGAAGACTGGCATCAACAATCGCTGTTCATATTCGTGGAAAGAATTTGGCCACTTATACGCCTAGTGTGGATATGGGAGCCTTTGTGATAGTGGTATGCGGTTTTGTTGTCATTCACTGTCTTGTTAAATCAGGAGTTGTTTTCTTTATAAGAACTCGTTTATGTTGTTCGTTGCTAGTCCAGGGTTGAAAAGTGGTTAGACTATGGCGAAATTGTTGGCTGCTCTGTGCAATCTCCATGATACAATTGCTGTCTAAAAGGCTTGGTTTTCTTTATTTTGGATATGATTTGTTCTAGTGTTCAAAAATAAAGTTTTTGGATGGATTGTTTTTAACTAATCAGTTATGCAAGTCTATGGATACTGGTTTGAGCTTTTGCCTGTATTTTGCTAAAGATATCGTGGCTTAACGGATCACGATTCACCTTATATAGTTATATTACTGTCTGGTTTCTTCCGGAATGTTTATTTTATGGTTTAGAAATACTAAAAGTTGTGGTGTGCTTTGACACCTTAGGTAAATGCTGAAAAAGTTGCTGTATCCGGAAAGAAAAGGACTCAAAAGCTCTACAGGAGGCATTCAGGAAGACCGGGTGGCATGAAAGTGGAAACATTCAATCAGCTGCAGCAGAGAATTCCTGAGAGAATTATTGAGCATGCAGTTCGTGGTATGCTTCCTAAAGGAAGGGTAAGTTCATTGTTTCTAACGCAAGACTAATATGTAGATATTTGTTACCAGAACTTGGGTTGAGTGTTGGATATTAGTATGCACGTGGTACAAATCAGTCAAATCTTCTCAGTTATTTTATGTTCTTATAAAACATATTTGAAGGGTCATACATGCCTATATATAAGCCTTTGGAATTTGTCCAATTGCTGATCAATCCAACATGTCTTAACTATTTGTGTCATTGTATGCTTAGTTTTCTTGCACGTCTGATGCTCAAACTACTGCTAACTGCTAAGCTGTCCATGGTGTTGAAACTTGTTAAAAGTTTCCCAAATATGACTCGGGTTGGGGTATTATGTCTTAAAACTAAATGAAAAAGGATACGGAAAACATTTTTGACATTAGCTAGCAACTTTGGTTTGTGAACAGAAACACGATATTTCTTAATAAATTGCATGTTAGTTGTTGAGGTTTATAAGTGAATAAATCAAGTTCAAGTCAATAACTACAATGACTTGTATCAGCTGTTGCATTGAATCCGTTATTTCTTTTGTATGCTTTGCGCGTGATGTTTATCGATTACTGCCCGGCTTTTAACTAATATTTGCCTTACTCAGCTTGGTAGAGCATTGTTTAACCACCTAAAGGTTTACAAGGGCCCAGACCATCCACATGATGCTCAAAAGCCAATTGAGCTTCCAATACGGGACAAGAGGGTACAGAAGCAGAGATAAACAAAGTCAACGCAGGGTCTGGTTTTAGAGACTGTAGGAAATGATGATTCCCTCTTCGCTTACCATCTTCTCATGTTTTTGGTCCTCTGGCTATGAATTTCTCTCTTTGGCTCCCACTATGCGAATTCGACAGTGTGATGCACCTGTTTATATTTTGATTATAGAGGTATTTGTTTCAAATGAATCTTACTCTTCTTGAGCTGAGTTCAATGCTAAACTCTGATGAATATGTTTCAGTTTCCGTAGAATGTAGTTTAAATCGGATCTGCTGTTCCTTGGGATTGAACCAAGTTCGAATCTTTTAATCTGTTCACCTGACTGGTGGAAACCGGACTGGTTGCAGGTGTCACAGAAGATGCTTGTTTTTCTTAAACATTCCGAACAAAAGAAATATTTCCTTTTATTGGAACTGTTCTTTTCGCATACAATTATAAACAACCAATGTGGCTGTTCATTAGTTGATAAATTAACTCCCAACAACATATGGGAAAAGAATAACTTACTGAACCAGGGCTGCATACAATAGTTGGTTCCAAGTATCAGGCACACCAGCAAGACACCAATGGCTGCAATCGACAAACTTGGGGCCACTGCCGGCATAAACGGAAGGATGACCATCTTTCCGTAGCTGTGTTAGCAAAGTAATGTCTAGTAAATAGGCAGGTTTAGTCATTTTGCTCAAAACAGTCTTGAGAATAGCTTCCCCTGGCACAGGAGGTCCAGGATATGTTGACCCTTTCAGTGGCTCTGTTTGTTTACTGCAATCTTTCTGGGTTGGTTCACCCCATTCCTTGGCACTGTTAAACAAAGCAAAAATGAAAGAAATTTAGTTGAAAAAATGGGTAATTCCTGAGAGGGGATGATAAGTTTCTAGAAGTTACTTGATATGAACTGCTGCAACTCCTTGGAAGAAGACTCTAGTTTTGGAAGGATCAATGTTGTTGTCAACCCAATTTGCCCAAGTTGTCATTGCAATCTTGTATGCTTCCATGTGATCCATCTCCTTCACTGTCATGTTTCCATATTGAAAGTAGTCCCATCTGCAATTTCGAGGATGAATATATAATTGAATCATTTCCGGTTCACATCTATTCTTTTAAGAAGACTTAAACAGAAAAAGGAAGTACGATTGCAGGCGTCCGTAGTGAGTCCACCAGTGGTAGCTATTGAAGATCAAGACATCGGCACCGAGCCATGTGTTTCCGGTACTGATTGAATCGAGCTTCAAAACCTTACCGATACTTTCGAATGCCAAATCTACCAGGAACCCATTTTTCAACCACTTAACTGAAATCCCATAGTCCTGCAATGAAAATGATGAGAGCTGCCCCTTTGAGCTAAATGTATAGCTTGATGTTGGGACTGCAGAATGTAGCATGCACAGTAGTGATCTCCACATATTGTTACTCAATGAATCCCCTATGAACAATATCTTCTTGTTCCTATATTTCTCCAGGAAATCAATTCCATTAAACCTAAGATCATAATTCAGAAACATAAATTCAAATTAGAGATATATATTATTCGAAATTCGAACAAAATTCACATACGATAGGACTCGATAATTATCCCCTTGATCGAATATAATTGACATATGATTTCGATTATTATTTCTCATCATAAAATTTCTGAAGTGGTAATTACATAATTTCTTTATTTGTTGCACAAGTCAGTGTGTTTGGTACAACTTCAAACAAACTCCCTCCATTACATTCAAAAGTTTTCTTTTTTCAAGAAATGGAGAAATTTGGTTATGGTCCCTCTACCATATTTAAATATGGCATTTAGTCATGATGCTTCATTTAGTATAATTTGATCCTCCACTTTTATAAAGTCATTAGTTAGTCCAAACAGTAGATTATTCTTGAAAGTACTCCTTCCAACTAAAGAAATCCCCCACCTCCTCTCAAATTATGCTAAATTAAAATACAGAGGCCAAACTATGATAAATTAAAATATAGGGACTAAATCTCCAATTTAAGCATAACAGAGGGAAGAACAGCATAATTTGACCAAAAACAATAAGAAAAAAAAGTGTAAAAGAATGATAAGAAAGCTTTACCTGGGGAGCTCACAGCCAGTAGGCTGCCATCTATACTTGAGGTAATTCCGATCAATCCTTCCATTTTTCTGGCAATCGAAGCCGCCTCCGATGAACGGACAACTCGAAGAGTCATAGAGAGGGTCAAAGGAATCATCAAAAACCCAACTTCCCTGAAAAAAATCACAGTTTCCCACTTGCTTTTTCTCCCTTTCATGGCTTACATTAAAGCTGTGAACATCTGCATGAACTAAAACAATGACCGAAAAAAGAGACAAGAAAACAGCAGCAAGGCCATGGCAGCACGCAAAACAAAGCAGAGCAGCCATGGAAATCTAAGCCAATGAATCAACTTCAGCCACTCAAGGCACTAAATAAGCCAAGTTTTAGTTACAAACAAAGGGTGCTTTCCTTTCATGGTTTGAATAAAGTAACAGAATCTGTTTGTTTTCTATTGGGACTGCCTGGCAGCCAGATCAGGACATAAATTTTCAGCACATGTCTTGGGTTTCTTACATCAAATACATGTTTTAAGATTCTTGGACTGTTACTGATTAATTAATTAGTTCATAAATGGCAGAAGCTCATTGGTTGCAGCATACCAAGTTGTTTGAAATTTCGGAGATATTATATCATAGGCTCGGCTCCCACGTCAGCCGTAGTCCCTAACCAATAAAAACTATCTATCTCACTACTAATTAGCCATGTCTTTAATATTTTTAAAATGAAGATTCATTGGTTAAAAAAATGAGTTGAAAGATAGTGGTGAAGTAGGCGATTATAATTAAATGGACCATGACTGATGTGGTAAGTCAGGCCTATGATGTAATTTCTTAAAATTTTGGATTTCTAGAACAAATACTTGTTTCTGTGGTCAAGGAAACAATTATTATTAAAGGGTAACGGGTTCAAATATCAATATTTACAATACATTGATTAAAAGGTTAATAATAATGTTTAATAGTTAAGAGTTCAATAGCTATACCTTTACACACTAAACCCCTAAAGTCTAACCTAAAATCCTAAACCCTAAAATTAAAACATTTATAATAAACTAATATAAACAAGTTATACAAATTTGTATATCAAAATATTTTTATAATAAAAGATTATTTAAATACAAGTTTACATTAATATTATTTTTTTCTATATAATAAACAAAGTTTTTTTATCATTTAAATTTAATTCTTTTCATGTTGCGATAGAATCAAGATTTAGGATTGATGATAAAATATAAATATTTAAAAATAATGAGATAAGTTTATAAATAAATTATTAAAAAAAAAAGAAAAAAGAAATTATGTAGCTCCTCCCCTTTATGTGGAATTCTACAAGCAACTATTAAAATTGTGTAGCTCATGGAGTTCTTTTGTGTGTGTTTTTAATTAAAATATGATCATAACTTTATTTTAATTTTGGTTTATGAATCAAGAATTTAAATCAATTAAATATATGATCAATTTTAATATTTAAATTTCGATAGTTTTTTTAATACGTTTATAATTTGAATTTATCATAAAATAGCAAGTTGCATAGAAGTTCATCAAATAAGGTCCACTTGTTTCGTAATTGGTGATGTAAACTGAGACCTAGCATTTTATACGATAATATTCTTTAAAATTGATATTTTTTAATAAATTTAAGATAATTATAAAATAGTGTAGCTATATTTTTAACTCTTTTATAAGATATATATACCGTACAGACAAGATTGTTTGAATATGATCACCGAGTCTTATTTTCATCAACATTGAAGACAATTCAGTTCATTTGTAGTCTGTCGAGTCTCGGTTCTGTCAAAACTCGGAAGTTATAGTGATTGGATAAAGATCAGCAGTTGATGTTGAGGAAGAAATCCATGGACCAACTGCTGACATACTATGTGTCTGACCTTCAGGGGTACTGTTTTCTTCAAGATGCTGGTAAAGCTTCTTCACCATCGCCTTTGAGTTCGATCTGTCCATGAAACGGATCGAACCGGTTTCGAATTCCTGAACCGAAGCCTTGCCTTCAAGCATGCTGACCACAGAGGACATTGCAGGCCTTGCTGCCGCGTTAACATCGGTGCATAAAAGAGCCACATTGATCATTGCCGTGACTTGCTCTTTTTTGTAATTAGTGCCAATTCTTGGATCAACTAAGTCCAGTAGTTTCCCTTCCTCCTTTAAAACATGAACCTGTAAGAACAATTGAAAAATATTGGATTGAAATGAGACAATGTTCAAGATTTTAATCTGTGAATGAGCTTCAGATTGGTTGAAATATCCTAAAGTTACCCAATCAAGAATATAGAAACATTCTTCCTTCGAGTTCGAACGATAACTCGTGTTGCTGTTTCCAGTTACGATCTCCAGTATCACTATCCCGAAACTATAAACATCGGCTTTCTCGGTTAAATGACCACGCATTGCATACTCGGGAGCCATGTAGCCACTGCAAAGTTGAAAACTTTACTTTAGTACATGAAACAACATTGAACTATTGCATCAACTTGCATGTTGATCGGTTTGTATGCTTACTAAGTTCCTGCGACTCGGGTGCTGATGTGAGTGTTATCCTCTTCATCAAGCTTGGCTAATCCGAAATCAGATATTTTCGGGTTTAAATTCTTGTCAAGCAAAACATTTGTAGCCTTGATGTCTCTATGAACAATCTTCAACCTTGATTCTTCATGGAGATATGCCAAACCTCTAGCTATTCCAATGCAGATTTTCCGTCTTGTTGGCCAGTCTAATTTCAATTGGCATTCTTGTGGACCTTGAAATAACCAAATAAAGAATCTTTCAGACATGATTTGCTTATTTTTGAACAATATGTACATGAACAGATTCAAAACTAGGTAATCAAGTAAATCGTGTGGCTAAAACGTACCGAACAATGCACGAGCAAGGCTGTTGTTTTCCATATACTCATAGATCAGTAACAGTTGATTTCCTTCTATGCAACAACCAAATAGCTTTACCAGATGAGGGTGTTGAAGAGCAGAAATCATTCCGATTTCATTCACAAACTCTCGATTCCCTTGCTTCGATTTAGCAGATAGCTGCTTAACCGCCACGACAGTACCATCTGCCAGAATGCCCTGCATATAAGAGATTGTCTTCTTAGCTTTACAGTAAGATATTTGGAGGAAGAATTACGACACAAACGTTCCGAGTGGAAGTGACAAGAAGAAAGCAGTTGTGGCTGATAATAACCTTGTAAACAGGACCAAAGCCTCCTTCTCCAATTTTATTAGCAACATCAAAGTTATTTGTGGAAGATTTGATTTGCTTCAAGCTAAAGGAACCAGTCTGCAAGTCTAGACCTTGTAAGTCTGGAAAAAAGCACAGCAAGATTAGGACCTTTTATATGACAGCTCCTAAAACCTCAGATTTCATTAGAAATACCTTTTTCCAATTGGCTCTTTTGCCTTAAACAGCCTTTCCACCAAAGTAATACCCCAACCAGAAAGATGGCAAACACTGATCCAGCTGCAATTCCGACCACTGCACCCACCGGTATACCGCCTCTACTACCACCATCTTCTGCTGGAGGTATAAAATCTGCTTGAACAATGTTAAAACATTGTTTCCAGAATGTCTAAACGGAAACTATGAAGAGTATGTAGTTGAAGAACAATGTTAAAACATTTTACAATGTACCGGGATTCACGGATATAGCTGATATAAGAGGACCATAGACTCCTCTAACAGGAATAGCAGTAGTCCCTTTTCCAGCCCACTGAAGGCGGATCTCCAAGGTACTATTAGTCACCGCTGCAGGAAATTTCTTTATGACTGCCTTACCAACTCCACCTGCTTCGTCCTCGATGTTAAAATCCTTCTGCACCAGCTTGCCCTGCAAATAGCTAAGTCTGGTTAACTCAAAATTTCACTGAAATCCCAAAGCTCCTAATGTTGTAATGAATAGATACCTGAAGATAAATGTCGAATACGCGCCTTCCTAAGCTGCTATATGTACTGTCATTAGTGAACATTATCTCTGCAAAATGGAGGTTGACTGTGTAGTTCCCATTTCCCATACAAAATCCATAGTAAGTCAGAGAAAGGGGAGAAAGGCGAGCATTCATGTATAGTCTCGAATCATTCATGGAGAGTTTCGATGAATTAGTCCAAATATAAGTGTCTGATGGACGGTCATCATCCAAGAAGTGACCGGTGCTGCTGAACGCCCAGTTCGTCCTGCTTTCATAAAATCTTGATGCCCCGGCTCCATCTGTATCATCTTCATATGTGGTATTACCTCCAATAAGTACTTCTCTCCCACCACAATTTATATGGAGAGAGTACCAGGCTGAAACATGACAAATAAACAGATCAAAAACTGCTGGAAACAGTTTAGCATTGTTAAGATCTATAATTTTTTCTACTTACATTTGGGGCAAACAAAGCTTCTCAAGCAAGAAACAGTTCCCCTGTTGAAACAATAAAAAAGTCCATAGAAATGTCATCATCTTGAAAACAAAATATCATTTGTCTGAGAAAAACAAACCTCTAAGAATACCCCTAAGAAAGAAGACAAGTAAAAGATGTCATGTCACGTACGAGGTATTGCTACGTGAAGTGCTTGCAAACAAATTCCTGCAGGAAAATTGCAGATGCAAAGTTATGGCTAATAAATAAAACATCCACAAACACTTGTTATCCCCCAAATAAACAAGAAAACATAAATTAAAAACAATGAGGATGAGATTCTTACACGGTCCGCTGTTGACAAGGTGTCGCTTGGTTTGCAGCAAAATCGTTATAGGAAAGATCACTGCGCCGATATTAGGCTTTTGAATGTTATCATTTCATTTCATAAACAATCTACTAAGCTCTGGAAAAAAGTATTTAGAAGAGAATCTAAAAATTTCCAATTACATGAACCAATATTTTGGAAGAAAAATCTTACACATTGTCTCCTTTTTCCAGTATCCAACTAGGTACTGAACCAGTAAGCAAGTTTCTTGTTAAATACCTGTTCAAGATAAAAACTTAACGAAATCAAAACTCTGCGATAAATGTCGATATTGAATGATTAGCCATTTATAGCTTCTAATTAAGTAACTATATTCATGGTATCAGCAACAAGAACAGATTGATATTATAGGAAATGTGAGGAAAACCAACAATCATATCAATTACTTACAAGTAATCCACATCCATAAGGCCAGAAAAACTGCTTGGAATGTCTCCACTGAGTTTGTTAAAGCTAAGATCTCTGCGAAAAGAAAACAAAAAAGTTGTGAAATTAAAGAAAGCTGTGTCCTAACCTAAAACATATTTGGACATGGGAATGAAAGTATGATCCATCACATATATGGAAAAACATTAATAGATTTGAGTATACCAGTGTCGGACACGATATCTAACACGAACAATATGCAAACTGCAATATCAGAAAAGAAAGAATTCAGGTGAATGACTCACAAGGTCTTCAACGTTGTCATATCCCCTAGGTAATCAGGTAGCTTTCCGACGAGATTGCAACTCCTCAATATCCTGTAATTCAACCATTAGCTTATTTTATTTGATTTGTTGATATATTTGTTTAAAGGAATCTTCTTCATTTTGGAGTTTTACTTACAGTATCTTCATTTTCTTCATGCTACTAAGTGGTGGAAAAGTTGCATCAGTTCCACTCAAGTCACTGATTCTCCTGCATATCATCAATTTTCACAAGTATATAAATCATGATACAACTGCAATGTTCCAATTTCTAGGTTTGAAGAATGTTAAAATCGATATCCAACTTACAGGTCGGTTAACTTTTCGAGATCACCAATGCCTGATGGAATTGGTCCCATAAGACCACTTGCCTCTATTACTCTGCCATTACCAAGTACCAACATTCCATTTCGGTAAGTAAACGGTAGAGAAAGTATCTAATGAATAAACTACTGTTCCAAAGAGCTCAGCTTACAATTTTTGAAGTTTTGTCCAATTCTGGATGAAGCTAGGAATCTGTCCAGTGAAGTGGTTATCACTAATCCGACTGTCAAGAAATCCGAAATGATCAGAACTCGAATTGTAATATAGAACTTGAACTAAAGCTTGATAAATCAGAAAAATAAGATCTTACAAATCTTTCAGTGTGGTCAACTTGGCAAATGTTTCAGGTACTTCCCCAGTAAAACTGTTAGAGCTAAGAAGCCTAAACACCAATAACAACAATGAATTCTGAAGAAACAGATAAACTAGACCATGAAGAAGATTCAGACATTTAATCAAACATAATGAAAGCAGTAATAAATCAACTCCTACATTCTTTCGATAGCCGGTAGATTTCCGAGCTCCGGAGGCAAAGGTCCTGAAAGCTGATTGAACTCAGTTGTTCTACATGATTTTTTTTTTTTCATAATTAAAATTGAGTCAGCTGATATTGATAACAATATTCCTATAAATAGCCATATTCAAGGAACAAATACAAGGAACTGGGCAACAGAAACTCACAAGCTGGTAAGTGTACTTATATTTCCTAGCTCTTTTGGGATTGGACCTGTTAAGCGATTTCCGAGAAGAGAACTGCAAACAATCATCATGTTAATTTCACCATGGGAAAACATTGAAAACAACTACCAATTTCCATGCATTTGGTGCATCATAACATGAACCTAGGATATTACAGAACATACATGTTGACAAGTTGCATGGAACCCCACTCTGGGGGTATTGTGCCATTAAGGAAGTTGCGACTGAGGTCACTGCAACAACATCAACAATTTTAAGTTATCTATGTTCTGTAAGAAGGAATTCCCATGGTGTTGACAAGAGTCTGGACTTACATTTCTTGAAGGAAAGGGAAGTTAACCAAATCTTTTGGGAGTCTGCCTTGGAGATTCTGTGCCTTAAGCATTCTGTTTCAATAGAAAATTGCATGGAGTCTAATCGCCATTGAAATGATAATGACAAACAAATCTTTTGGAAGGATTAGTGTTGTTCAAAGTTTTACTAACATGCATATCTAGTGTGATCTCATGGTAGCATTGTGCATTTTTCTTAGTAGAGACAAACACATACTTTACGGACAAGTTACTCAAACTCAAATCTCATCGAAATAACACGATTTTTGCACTTATTTTTTTTAAAATTATGATAATTTTAAGGGTTATATTTAATGCACAAGTTATGTAAAAAAGTTATACGATCCTTTATATTTAAACTATAAAATCTAAGATCTAAATCCCTAACTCTAACTCTAAAACCTAAATTTTAATAATAAAATCAAAAGTCTATATCATAAAATGCAAATATCTTTATAACCAGCGATTTCGGTAAAAAAAATACTCCTCTTTTTATTTTTTTTGTCAATAACTTTTGAAGTAAACAATTAAAGCTTTTAATTGATATTTTTTCTCTTTCCATCTATCCTATTATTAAAATATATCTTTATCACTAAACTAAATATTTAGAACATCAAATTTCGTATTTAATTACTATAATTTATAAACTCAACCAGTGATTTCATAAAAAAATAATCTTAATTTTAGGAAAACAAAGGTTATGTAACAAGTATATGTATATTTTTTAAAATAAAAATATATAAATAAATCTTATTATATAATTGTATCGGTATATTAAATAAAATTATTATTAAAATTGTGAGAGATGATGAATTATTTGACTTAAAACCGTGTGCAATAGCTGTCATTGATTGACTTTTGGGAAGACTTAATAACAAAATGAAAATAAAACACACAGACACACAACCTTAGACCCACAGGACACATCATGTTGAAGTCAATGACTTTTGGGAAGACTAGGGAGTTTTTTCATGGATATTGTTGAAAAAAAATATTTTTATAATATTATCTTTTTTAAATTATTTTTTGAATTATTGTTTTTTTTTTTATAGTGAATTAAAAGACGGTATTAGAAGAATCCGTCTATGAACAATAATTTTAAAAAAATAATTTAAAATAAAAGACGAATTCAGGAGAATCCGTCTATAAACAGTGAATTACCTATAATAAGAAGGATTTATTGTTTAAAGTCGGATTTTGATGAATTTTTTTTATTTTTTATTTATTTTCTAAACTATTGTTCATAAGCAGATTCATATAATCTGTCTTTATTTTTATTATAAAAAGTTCAATAGACTAAAAAATAATTTTCAAATATCAATATATTGAATTTCTTTTCATCAATATTAGTGTCCATTTACGGAAGACTTGTTTTTTTTAAAAAGATTATTTAAAGACACATCATATCAAATGTGGAAAATCATGCAAATTTAATAAAATAAAATTTTATATAATAAATATTCAATTACTCATGAAGTCTTACATGTTACAGAATTTTTATATCATAACAATTTATATTCATGTATTATTTTATATTTTTAATATTTTTTCTTAAAAATATATTCCCATATTTGGTAGGGACTAGCCTATGGGTCAAAGTCAACACAAGTGGAGTGTTCCTAGTTTATCATTTAATGAGGTAGGCAACAACTAGCTATGCCTTGGATATTTTTAACTATTTAAATTTAATTTATTAATCGATTAAGTTAAATTAAATAATATAGATATTTATTATCGAAACAATCATTTTAATTTAAATTAAAATATTATAATATCATTATTTGAAACGTATAATTTATTTGAAGAGTTTAATATATCTTATCTCATCGGATAAATCAAACTCTTATAATTCCTTTTAAATATTTTTTTAATATTACCTTACTCACAAGCTTTACGGGCAGTAAAGATGAAAGCACACCATGATAAAATACCACATTCCTTTCTCTTTCTTTAATAGAGTTAGTTTTATCGTACATACCTAAATTATAATTATTATTTTAAATTAATCTTTAAATTTTTAAATATTTTAATTTTATTCTAAAAATTATGACCCTCATTTTAAATTAATCACAAAATTTTAAATTTTATAATTTCATCCTCAAAATTACGTCCATTGTTAATAAATTTGTTAATTGTTATATAAATATTAATGTGTATTATGTAATGATATGATACGACATAAGTAATAATTAATGTTATATTTATTGATAATTTGAGATAAAATTAAAATATTTAAAATTTGAAGATTAATTTAGAATGAATGTCATAATTTAAGGACGAAAGATGAGGTAAAAAAACAATTACTACTAATTACTTAGCTTGATTAGTCCGAATTAATCAATCTTATAATAAAAATCTTACGTGTTTCATTCCAGTTAGTCGGAGTTATAAAAATAAAAGAAGAGGTGGAAAATGAGAGATAGAAAAAAGTTACATACATGCTAACGACATGGCAGACTGTGTCGTTGCCATCGGAGAAAGAGCAATTACAGGTGACGGAATTTTCAAATCCCTTCACCGGATTGGCCGTAGCCCACCCTTCTTCTCCACTGCATGGATCCACGCTGAAGTTCCAGTCTGTCTTCCCCAGTGTCTTTCCTATATCTCTCAAATATTGCACTGAAAAAAGAAGTAAAAACCCCACCGCCAAATCCATTAAATCAAGACATTACAGAAAACAAAACAGAAACGAAACCCCCCAACAAAACAAGTAAACAACACCTTCATAATCTGGAAGTGCTGCTCCAAACACTGAACTCGAAAGGCAACCAACAAGACAGATTGAAACTAGAACAAGTCGAGAAGCTGACATTCTTTTTCTTTTCTGTTTCTGTAGAGAAAACGAGTGAATTACATTTGAATACAAGGCGTGTAGTTTTATATTGTGTGAAAAGGGAGCAAAGCTGGTCCTGTGGGGGACTTTGGGGTTTGTTCTAGGCTAGCTTTAAGGATAAAGAACATGAGAGTTTGATCCTGATGAGTCATGGATTGAGATGGACGAAGTCAACCATTATTGTAAGCTTTTGTAGGACGATAAACAACAAATTGTGTAGTCCCATCACTTGAATAACAACGAAAGGACCAAGTTGCAGAAAAAAAATATAGGTTTCTGCATGATAAATTGTCATCCTACAGGCTACATTGAAAAGGATGTGCACTCAACCAATGTGTCTGCATGCTTTTGTATGTAAATCTGCATGGTTGTTGTTATATGATATTTCTTTCAAAAGGTCCCCCCTTGAGTTCAAGATTCGTAAATATTAATATGAGGTGAAGAAAGAAAGAGAGAAGAGAAATATCATGGTAATGGCCCCTTGTCTTTTTGGGGGGAGAGAAAAAATTTTGATCAGTAACTCAGTAAGAGTACAATTTTTGACCCGTAATTATGTTTTCTCTTTCGTATCTCATATTAAAAATTCTTAAAATAATAAATTTTAAATTTAATCTCAATTTTTTACATCCTAAAATCTAAGAATGCAAATCGTTTACCTTTTTCTTATATCTCTATTTATGTCTCCACTTTAAATTAAAGGATTTAGGATTTTAGGTTAGAGGTTTTGGTTAGAGTTTAGGAAATTAGGGGTAGGATGTATTTTTTAAGGTGTAGGTTTAGGATTTAAGATATAGAAATAAGGGTTAAGGTTTAAAATTCAATTTTTTAGAATTTTCAAAGGAGGCATAGAAAAGAGATAGAAGATTTCTACTCAAAATCTAAATCATACATCCTAAAAATACACTATACCCCTAATTCCCTAAACTCTGACTATAATTCTTAACCCTAAACCCTAAACTTAATAATTTAAAGTATGGTACTAAAGGAGACACAATAAAAGAGCAGATAATTTACACCCATCGGTGAATACTTTTTAGATGAACAATTGATGAATAAAAATCTCTTGCCCCTAATTATGCCTCATTCAATGCTCTACCTTAAAAAATCTTTTAAAAGTAAATTCTAAACTCAAACCCTAATTTCTATATCCTACACCCTAAAACTACCCCTACCCCTAATTTTTTAGACCTAACCACAACCTCTAACCTTAAATCTTAAACCCTAAATCCTAAAAATACACCTACCTTTGATTCTTTAAACCTACACAAACCTTAAACTCACTAATTTAAAGTGAAGACACCAATAGAAAAAAAAAGCAAACGATTTACACCTACAATTAGCGTAACATTACGATGTTAAGGATACAATTGAAAAGATAAATAAATGTTGATAGTTTTATGTTATTATGCTTTTTCCTAATTTTGATTTATATTTTTTTCATCTTTATACAAAAACAAAAAAAAAATGTTGATCATGAGTAGAGTCAGTAACGGATACACGTAAGAAGTAGGATGGGCCTGAACTCACTCTAAACTTTTTATATACGTTCGTATAGATAAGTTTACCATTTTTACCTTCTACTCAAAATATTTTAACTGAATTTAAAAAAATCATTATTTTTAATAATTTAATTTAAACCGATTTATTTTTTCTATAATACAAAGAAAATTAACTTCTAAACAATTGACGCAAGTAATTGATTCAGACCATTGAACCACGCTACTAAGTAATTAATCAATAATATTATTTAATTTAAGCAATAAAAAATTGTAAATCCTTGTTGATTTGGTAAGATAAGAAGTTAATCTCTTAATTAAAATTAAAAATTAAAAATTTTAATATTTTCAATGAAAAATTAAATTAAAAAATTATTTTTATACTTTATGAATCAGATAATATAATTAAAAAAAGCTTGTTTTTTAATTAGTCCACCGAAACCAATTTATAAATTCCATACAATTTACATCGATTTTATTAAAAAAATAAAATAAAAGTTTATAATATTAAATTTAATTTAAATATATTTTTAAAAATACAAAAAATTAATTCAAGGAGTCAAAATTAAATAAATATAAAACATCACCTAAACTCGATAAAGAAAGTAAAAATTATCAACATTGATTAAATTTACATCTACATCCAGTTTAAGATTCCAAAATAAAATAATTAATAAGATAATTAAAAAGTCTTTATTTTAATTAATTATGACAATATTAAATTTAATCATGAAATAATAAATAATAAAAAAATGTGTCAAAAGTTGTGGCGATAATATATTTTATTTATCGAATGATATTAAATTAAAAATATATATCTTTCTGAGAAATCATATGAGAATATGGAAGTGTTGTGGTTTAAAAATATATTTTACTTCTACGTAACTTTGGATTCTTGAATATTTATATTCCAATCTTATCATATGTAATTTGATTATGTACAATAATTAGGGTTCTGTGATGAATTATTTTTATAATAATAATATATGTATTTAAAAAAAATATTAAATGAGTATGACTTTTTATGTTATTTATGATCTTATATTAATTTTAGTTTTTTATATTTTTAAGATAAATTTTTACTTTCTTTTATATATTATAAAGCAAATAATCTTATTAGATGAGATCATAGATAACATGGTGAGTCGAGACTATAAAATAATTTTTTTTATATTTAAGGGGTTTATAATCGAATATTCACATTTTTCGGGTACCTATAATTCTGAAACTCAAATCTTCTGATAGTTAAAGACATCATTTCTATTTTATATGTTTGAAATTTAGACCACTTTACTTTATTTTATGATTAGGGTATAGACATAGGCGGAGCCACATATAAAAATGGGGTGTCTGTTAACATTTAATTTTTTTGGAAAATCATGTCCTTTTATATAATATGTATATATATTTTTTTTAAAAAATATATAATTAAACAATCCTTATAAATAATTTAATACTCTTTAAATATCATTCAAGAAAATGACACTTTTTATATAAATTTGGTATAAATTCGAAGAATGTTTGGTTATTTTGAAAGCAAATGTTGTTGAACATGTGAGTAGCTGAGACAGGTGAGATCTATATAAATGTAAGCGACTTGTAATGATGGTTTTGAGATTATGGTTTTTTATTTATAATATTTAATTAATTAATTTAAATCGAATATTATAAAGATTTATTATAAAACGATCTTCTTAACTAATTTTATTTTAATTATAATATTAAAATTTGAATATATTATTTTTTTTAAAAGTTAACTTATCATCCTATTAAACCAATCTATTATTATTTTTAATATTTTGTCTTTAATAAGAGGTATTCTATTGTATTAAATAATATACTTATACATCATAATTGTTAGAAATAGTTAATACAAAACGATAAAAAATATTATAAAATAATTAAAAAAAAATTAACATAAATAATCTTTTCGAGCTGTGTTTAAGAACTGAAGAGAGACTTAATATCTATAAGGAAGTGAAGGAGGAAAAAAATAAAAAACAAATACTTCATAGTAATGATGTTTAATTCTCTATCCGATTTAATTAAAAAAAACTTTAATTAATATCATATTTAAACATATATATTTTCGTAAATTATAGTCATTACCTATTTAATATTAAATTAAGAAAAAAACATTTATCATTCTTTTAAATTTAAAATACTAAAAAATATATACTACTAATATTATTATTTTAGTACTTTAACTATTATTTTTCAATAAAATAATACTTTATTATTATTTTTTTCTGTTATGACACTTTTATCGTTTAAAATTAATGAAAAAGCTTGATTTAATAATTGTTTTAGTCCAAAAATTTATATAATTTATTATTTTAGTTTAAAATTTTACTGATTTAAATATTATTATAATTTTTGGATTAAAATTATAAATTTTTTTTAGTCGATCATTTTTAGTTTAAAACGTCAATCAAAACTTTAGGAATAAAGGTCAATGAGGGATAATACAGAATCCATCGAAAGACTCAAACTCTGCAATCAGGATACCGACGAGAATATAAAAATAAAAAAAATGATAAAATAGGATTGAAACTTTGCAAATCTCTCTAGATTATAAAATAATATTTTAGATTAAATTAATAATATATCTAAATATTTTGGACTAAAAATATAATTATACCTAGTCATGTTATCATTTTTCATTAGTTTTTTAATATTGGGTATTAAAATAGGATCAAAATATATTATTAGATTATTTTACTAAAAATAATAATTAAATACTAAAATAGTAACACAATCATAATGAAGGTACTAAATATGTAATTTTCCCTAAATTGAACTACAAAACTACCGGTAGCCAACTACCATTACCATAGAAGCAAAGCCTGCGACAGCGCCCGCTTGATATGGGAAGCCTTATCTGGCGGCTTACTACTCCATTCTTATTTCTCTTTCTTTAATCTTCCACTTCCGTAATTTTTCTTCTCTTTTACAGTAAAACACCATAAATATCAACAAAGAAACTCGTATTTCCATTTCCCACGTTTGCTTCCCTTTCAATCAAATTAGTGACGTCCTCTTTATAATCTCCATGACAATTACCCCACTTTGTTACTCAATGGAAATTAGCTTAGTTCAACGAAGAACATAGAAGTATTTGAGTTTTTCTAGTGAAAGGAGAAACTTTTGGGTGATTGAAGGAAGAAGAAGAAAATGGTGTTTGTTTTTCCTGTATTTAAGAGGGTTTCTGTTCTTTTTCTGGGAGTTTTGGCTTTGAATTGCTTCACTGAGTTTGGATCAAATGCTCAGCTTTTACCGGAATCTGAAGGTATGTAGACACTCGATCAACTTATTTAAAACTTCCCTTAAGTTCCTTTTTTGGGCGTTTCTCCTTTTTGATGTAACTTTTGAAGTTAATGTTACTCTGTTTGTTTCCCGAGAATTCGAGGGAAAAGACATGACAAAATTCTAAAGGGTTTTGAGTGTTGTTACTTGTTACTTTTTGAATGAACTTGCTCTGTTTTGTCACAGAGGATAGATCTGTTTGGTTTCTGGGAATTTCAGTCAAAAGAAAAACAAATAGGATTAAAACTTCGAAACTTTTCTTTCTCTCTCTATAGTTTATTTTCCTGGTTAGTTGATGGGTTGCACGATGCGAAGAAACTCTTGGAATAATTCAAAAGAGTTCATAAAAGTTTGGAACTTTGTTTTCAATTTCTTTTGCTACAGTGTTCATTCCACACAAAATCATTAAAAAAACAATCCTTTTAAGTTGATCTTCACTCTTTTTGACTTTTCTCGTATGAATTTTCTTATATTGATGCATTTCCGCTTAAAGGGATTACCTCTGATCTGTTTGGTTACTGGGAAAAATGGAGGGATATTTGTACATAATGTGCTATCCTTACCTTGCACTTTCCACCAATTCTTAATGAATCAAAATTCTAAATAATTTGTTTGAACCCCAAACATTTTCTCAGAAAGCAAACAGATAATTAGTATAATTATTGATGCTGTTTATTACTAGAATTGCAGATTGCTCATCTGCAAACCTGTTTTCCATGTTTTTAAAGAAACGATTCTAATTGTGTTGCTTTCATTTGCATCAGAGTCACATTACTTGCATAGTAGATGATGGCCCCACTCTTAGCCCTAGGTTTTGAACTTTTCCCTACATGTTTTGCATTATTCTTGATTGAAGCCCATATTTCACATGCCACAAGCAATTAGTTTATATGAATTTTGATATATTTATAATGTTATCCGGATTTGAGTGAGTATCAGATATCTATTCAACTTTAATATATTTGAAAGATTTCATTCCGATATTCATATCTAATATTCATATCTAATATTTATCGGTTTAAGTATCTCGATTAATATGAAATTAAATTATACACAATTTGGTTTTGTGGTATTCTTTGTCGGGCAGCAATTATTGTTGAAATGGGGTCATCTACTCTGTCCCATGCTATATTTTTCTTAAACATAAATAGCTGGCAATGACTTGTACTTTGAATACCATATGAATTTTAGAACATTATCTTTCTTACTCAAACTTTGAATTTTTTTTGATTCAATATTATGTATCTTCCAGTTTATATTTTCTGCTTTGTCTGCAACAGTGCGAATTCTTCGAACCGTATTTTTGAAGATGCAACATCCGAATGCCGGTACTGTTAGCAGGACCCTTTGCAGTGATAGTTCATGGAACTATACCATTACTACACTTGTTGAAAGTGGTATTGTATGTAATTGTTCTGATGGAAACAACACTATCTGCCATGTCACTCAAATGTATGGTCTCTTTTCTTAACCATGGATGTGCTTAATCATTGAATGAATTTATGAACTTAGTTAACTTGTAAAAAGACTTTCATTGACTGTAGTTATATCGATGTTATAGGGTTTGATTCTTAGTTTTACATCAGAAATAATCTGTTGCATCTTTTCTGTAACAGATTGATAAAGGGTCATAATTTGACTGGAATTCTGCCACCCGAACTTGGAAATCTTACTCATCTAGAAGTGATGTAAGTTCAGTTGACAATCATAGGTTCATTACTTCAATTCTC
This sequence comes from Abelmoschus esculentus, assembly GCA_035048815.1. Lineage (NCBI taxonomy): Eukaryota > Viridiplantae > Streptophyta > Magnoliopsida > Malvales > Malvaceae > Abelmoschus > Abelmoschus esculentus. Next base: position 11,662,473 of record JAUCBN010000053.1, on the reverse strand, counting down.
TGTCCAATCCTTCATTAGACTATAGTTTTAGCCACATTATCTATTTGTCATATGCGATTGGAAAATACTTAACTAAGCTTCCATTGTGGAACAGCGATCTCACTCGCAACTATCTTAACGGATCTATTCCTTCGAATTTATCTTGGCTTCCACTAACCAGTTTGTAAGTCATTTTTTTACCAGTTTGGTACTTTACTCGTGCCATTTGATCATTCATCCATCAGTGAAGTTGTATAACCGTTTAATCTTATGTAACATTTTTTCAGGTCACTTCTGGGGAACCGTCTTAGTGGTCCGATTCCTGGTGAAATTGGTGATATTCCTACACTTGAAGGACTGTAAGTCACGATGCATAAATATGTCTAATTGAATAAAGAATTTTGTTATAGCATATTGATTCCTAGTTGAATTGCATATTTAGGGTCTTAGAAGATAATCTGCTTGGGGGATCTCTACCTTCCAACCTTGGAAATTTGGGCCGCTTGAGTAGACTGTAAGTTGATTTTTCCCATCCTTAAAAAACTATGATTGCTGTACATTTTTATTTTTAGATTTCAAAAAGTTTTTATCGAGTGAATTTGTGATCTATATTCTTTTTTATTTTAATTGTAGCTGACTACTTTTCTGTTCTTGCAGTCTACTTTCTTCGAACAATTTTACTGGCAGAATACCTGAATCATTTGGTAATTTGAAGAACTTAACTGATTTGTAAGTGTTAGTACGTAATGTGGATATCGAATATTTATTAAAACATTAGGCTAAATCCTGACCCTTCTGAAATGTGTTGCTGCAGCCGGATAGACGGAAGTAGTCTGTCTGGGAAGATACCTGATTTCATAGGGAATTGGACTAAACTTACAAGATTGTGAGTATCAATCACATATCCTGTCTTTTTAGCATCTTTTATTTTTTTTCACTGTTAAGCATTTTGTATCTCTTGCAGGGACATGCAAGGCACATCAATGGAAGGACCGATTCCTTCAACCATATCCAAGTTAAAAAACTTAACTGATTTGTGAGTCTTTTGTCCTTAATCCTTGTATACTTAGTTCTTCTTCTATTGGACAATGAGCAAATAATTTCTTATATCTCATCATTTCTAGGAGGATAACTGATTTGAGTGGGAGAAGTTCAGCTTTTCCAAATTTGAAGGGAATGGGAGATATGAAAGAATTGTGAGTTTAGTCTTACTGTCTTGGAAGTTCTTCCATCTGAGTTGTTATTCTCTGTCCGTTTTAGCTCATAAGAGGATTTTTTTGAACTTTGTGACTCAGGGTACTTCGAAATTGCCTGCTTACCGGTTCAATCCCTCCCTATATAGGCGAAATGACATCATTAAAAACATTGTAAGTTTCATGCTTGAACTGATTTCAGCTTCAGAATTGTTTCACACCATTTGTCTCGATTCTGCCCCATTAGTTTTCTTTCACTGACTTATGTTTACATGACTTGGATTATAGGGACCTAAGCTTCAACCGCTTATCTGGACAAATTCCTCAGACACTTCAGGGTTTGAAAAAGATAGATTACTTGTAAGTCTATAAACAAATTTTAATTATCATTAGAATATGGAAATGCTGATTTTCAACAGGCCATGTCTTTGTATCATACTGTTTCATGTATGATTAAAAGTGAAATGTTCGTTTTTCATCACCTAGGTTTCTGACTAACAATTCATTGACCGGACCGGTGCCTGGTTGGGTACTAGACAGCGACGACAACATGTCAGTCCCATATCCCATCTTATAGTTATTTCATTTTTTATATGTTTAGAATGTTGATTATTTTGTGGTGCTGCACTAGTTCAGACACTGAAATTTTCCTGCTTTAAAATCTTACGAATTCCTCGGGAATATTCATTGCAGAGATTTATCTTACAACAATTTTACATCTTCGTCTCAAACAAGTTGCCAACAAGCAAGAGTGTAGGTCTCTTGGTATCTTCCTTACATTTTCAAGATCATTTAAGTTTAGTATATTCATCTTCTGTATTCTCTAATATCAACAGGAATCTAGTATCCAGTTCATTGTCCTCAGCAGACAGCAACTCGTAAGTTCCATTGATATTTTTCTAATACCATATTTTCCCTTTAAATAACTCGTGCTGACACTAAAAACATAATTTGTAGAGTTTCATGGTGCTTAAGGAGGGACCTTCCTTGTCCTAGAAAACCGACTCGTAAGTACAATTATTTCTTGTACTCCTATAAATTGTACTTCCATTTGATCTTCTTGTTTCTCACCGGAAATTTATCTGATATAATATTGTTTCTTGTTGCAGACCATTCCTTGTTTATTAATTGTGGAGGAGAGCATATGGAAGTTGACGGAAATGACTATGACGAGGACTTGAGCACCATTGGTCCATCAAACTTTTTCAATTCAGCAAATAAGTGGGCTTATAGTAGTACAGGGGTTTATTTGGGCAATGCTGGTGCTCATTACACTGCTAGAGCTTCATCTGCTGTGCCCGGTCCAGCCTTTTACAATTCTGCACGTCTTGCACCTCAGTCATTGAAGTACTACGGCCTGTGTTTGCTAAGAGGCAACTATAACGTGACACTTCACTTTGCTGAAATTATGTATTCTGATAGTAAGACATTTGACAGTCTTGGAAGGCGCTTATTTGACGTTTCAATTCAAGTAAGTATACATTAACCATGTTTATGGACCATTTTTCAGAGTTTTTCTCTTTCATTTCCAAGATACAATGAACATATGATTGTAGCCTTTGAAATTCTAACTTGATTATTCGTACAGGGGAAAGTAGTTTTGGAGGATTTCAACATTATGGAGGAAGCTGGCGGTGTTGGTAAGGCCATCTTCAAGGAATTTAATGTGGATGTAAACGGAAGTACTTTGGAGATTCACCTGTACTGGCGAGGGAAAGGAACCACTGCCATTCCTGACAGAGGGGTTTATGGACCACTGATATCTGCTATTACAATAACTCCTAGTAAGTACATATCATGTCGAAGAACTGTCTAATTTCTAGTCTTTTAGTTGTCGTTTTTATTGACTCCTGTCTCTTCTTTTAGACTTTAAGGTCGATACCGGGGAAGGGTTATCAGCTGGACTCATTGCTGGGATTGTGATCGGTTCATGTGTGATTCTGATCCTGCTATTGGTCATCCTCCGACTGATGGGTTACTTGGGTGGCAAACAAAATGAAAACAGTGGTTAGATCATAATTAAAATGAATACTTACAACCTTTTAATTTTGTTTCTTTCTTAGGATCAAAAAGGAAGAGTGGAAGCTGTTATTGTTTCTCTATGATGAGCTACTAAATCTTTCGATCTGTTCATATTGCAGAGCTTCACGGGCTAGAACTTCAGACTGGCTATTTCAGTTTAAGACAAATAAAGGCTGCAACAAATAATTTTGATTCTGCAAATAAGATTGGTGAAGGAGGATTTGGACCAGTTTACAAGGTATTAATTGTTATGGTATCATCCAATCCTAGGGCTATAGGGGATAACCTGGAGAGATTAGTTTCTGAACTTTTTTCTGAAATATCACTGTTTGATTATAGGGTGTACTGCCAGATGGTACGGTAATTGCAGTTAAGCAACTATCTTCCAAGTCAAAGCAAGGGAATCGAGAATTCGTAAACGAGATAGGGATGATTTCTGCATTGCAGCACCCTAATCTTGTGAAGCTGTATGGCTGTTGTATTGAAGGAAATCAATTGCTGCTAATATACGAGTACTTGGAAAACAACAGTCTTGCTCGTGCCCTTTTCGGTAATGTCTCCACAATTACCCTATACAACATCTAAGACTGTTTCTAGATTTAAAATTATGACTAACAATGGCTCTGTTTTGTTTTAATCATTTCGTTTCAGGTCGCGAGGAGCAACGTCTTAACTTGGATTGGTCTACAAGAAAGAAAATATGCTTGGCGATTGCAAGAGGACTTGCTTATCTTCACGAGGAGTCAAGACTTAAAATTGTTCACAGAGATATTAAGGCAACGAATGTGTTGCTCGATAAGGATCTAAATGCTAAGATTTCTGACTTCGGATTAGCCAAGCTCGATGAAGAAGAGAACACTCATATCAGCACAAGAATAGCTGGAACAATGTAAGTCTCCTCCCTTCTATTTGCCTTCCTACATTATGGAATTCGCAGGTGGCTAAACAATATCTTAGTAGTTGCATGATTTAAGTTGCAGACAATGTGTCAAATTTCCTGCATAAATGAATGTTGTTTTCTCAGACGATTCAGTGTTTTCTATGCTTTTCTTTCAGAGGTTACATGGCACCTGAATATGCAATGAGGGGTTACTTGACCGACAAAGCCGATATTTATAGCTTTGGTGTTGTTCTTTTGGAGATCGTCAGTGGGAAGAGCAACACAAATTACAAACCAAAGGAGGAGTTTGTTTTCCTCCTGGATTGGGTAATTGCAGCTGTATTTATCGACCTTTTCTTTCCAACCATCTATTTATCGACTCATTGAGCTAACTTCGATTCCAAACCGATATGATTTTAGGCCTATGTCCAGCAAGAACAAGGTAACCTTTTAGAGCTTGTTGATCCAAGTCTTGGTTCAGAGTACTCGAAAGAAGAAGCACTAAGGCTGCTTAACCTGGCTCTTGTATGCACCAATCCATCTCCAACACTAAGGCCATCCATGTCTTCCGTAGTCAGTATGATAGAAGGCAAGGCTCCGGTCCAAGCTCCATTAATCAAACGGAGGGATTCAGATCAGGATGCGAGGTTTAAAGCCTTTGAGATGCTATCACACAATAGCCAAACGAATGTCTCGACATTTACTCAGGACAGTCAAGCTCCAAGAAGCATATCCATGGATGGGACCTTGGACTGATGCTTCAATGTCTGTTCCGAACTGGACTTGGAACATTCTTCATGAAGTATGTTCCTCAAAAACTATAGTCGTGACATCACCATCAGATATTGTATTATTGATTGTTTATTCTCAGTTTTAACCCCTAGAATTTATCTCGGTCGCTAAAGAGGATTGATTGTATTATTGTGTTTATTCTCAGTTTTAACCGGATCTTATCGCATGTATAGATGAAATTAATAATAGAAAATATATTATCAAATGAAAAATGAAAAAAAAATATTTATATCATCATCAAATGATTCCAAAAAGTGTAAATAATATATGGAGTAATTATTAAAAATAATCTAAATAAATAAAGGATAAAACTTTGATACACATCAGGTGTAAAAGTAATTTTACACAAGCCTACTTAGTTATAAAAACTCAAATCTTAAATTTTTAACACTAAAAATTAAACCTTAAACCCTATATACTAAATTCTAAACGCTATAATCTTAAATTTTAAACCTTAAACGATATTAACCTCTAAAATTAAAAGGCACGTGTAAACTAAAGTTTGCACAGCCCGTGTATCAAAATATTTTTAATAAATAAATTAATTATACTGTCTGTGTAAATTGAAACTTTTCCCACACCTTAAATTTTAATCACTATCGTTAGATTCTAATTTTAAACCTTAAATTCTAAGCCCTACATCTTAAATTAAAATCGTAAAACTAAAACGCTTACAAAATCTCTCGGTTTTTACTATTAGTGTATAAGATCCAAATTCTCGGAAAATACGTACTTTTCTTCTTCTTTGAACGTCAGTACGCATACCCAGCATCCTTGTTGACTCGAATATCTCCATCATGGACAAACAACACCCGTGGTGCATTGTGATATAAAACCCAGCAATGTTCTTCTAGATGAAGATAAGGTTGCACATTTGAGTGACTTTGGCATTGCAAAACTCTTATGGAAAGAGGACTCATTGATACAAACCATGACCATGCCAACAATTGGATATATGGGACCAGGTGATATTTCTAATCATACTCCAAGTTTATTGTGTTGTATTGTACGTTTTTTCCCATTAACAAGATATTATTGAATATCGGTGATGTTTTAAATTCTTACGCAGAGTATGGAAATGAAGGAATTGTTTCAACAAAAGGTGATGTGTATAGTTTTGGTATTCTTATGATGGAAACCATCACAAGAAAAAAGTCCACAGATGAAATGTTTGCAGGAGAAAGAAGCTTGAAGAGTTGGGTGAAAGAGTCAATATCATCTCAGCTAAATCAAGTTGTAGACACCAATTTGCTGAGCACTATTAAGAGGGAAAGGAAACGTTCAGCCGCCAACAATTGTGCCTTGTCCATTTTGCAAGTTGGCTTAGAATGTTCCGCAGAATGACCAACTGAGAGGCCTGATATGAAAGAGGTTGCTGCGAAGCTAAAGAAGATTAAAGTGGAGTTGTTAAGAGCTACGAATGTGTTCGATGAAGAGCTCGTACCAGTATAATATTGGATAAACAATAACATTGATCACTAAATTGTTGCTGCTGTTCTATTTTGGTCAACGAACTATAGTCGAGAATAATTAGAGTAGGGGCTTAAAGTCAATTCTGCATTCGGATATTCTTCTCATTCCACTGTGTAAACCATCATGAGTGGAAAATGAAGCTGTTCAATTTCTACTTGAAAATGACTTTAAAGTAAATGGGGAATCCACTAAGGACTTTCTTCTCTTCTTCAATGTGGATTCTTACCTACCTTACTCCACTCTACTTTGTTGTGATTCGTAGGAAAAGGAACAGTGGTCCTTGTATCTTATCAATTTGTTGGCCACATGTGTTCTGTAAGGACGAAGATTCATAAATGAAATGCCATAGATTCATTTTAGGTTATCAATAAGCCTTAATTACCTTGTGTTCATGATGACAGATACTCACTTCAGCCTTACTGGTCTTATGCTGGTTTTGTTGTTGCTTATAAACTGTTTTTCTTTCTCCATTGAATCTCCTAATATCACCACAGATCAATCGGCTCTATTGGCATTGAAAGCCAATATCGAAGACCCTCAGAACATCTTGGCAGCCAACTGGTCTATGTCTGCTTCTGTTTGCGATTGGATTGGTGTTGGTTGCGGATCCAAGCACACCAGAGTCACTTCTCTCAATCTTTCAAACATGAGTCTGACTGGAACTATCCCACCTCACTTGGGAAATCTCTCGTTCCTTGCTCGGCTTGATGTCGAAAGCAATAGCTTTCTGGGCACGTTACCTGTGGAATTGGCTAATTTGCATCGGTTGAAATATATCAGCTTTGGTAAGAACAACTTCACTGGGGAAATTCCATCATGGTTCGGCTCTTTCCCTAAACTTGAAGCATTGTTCCTGCAAGATAACCATTTCACAGGTGTTATTCCTTCTTCTCTGTGCTATTTGCCAAAGCTAGAGGTCTTGGATTTGCATCAAAATAATCTGAATGGGCAGATTCCTGAAGAAATTGGAAATCTTCCAAGCTTGATGAAGTTATATTTGCAGCACAATCAGATTTCAGGCTCCATACCTTCTTCAATCTTCAACATATCTTCATTGCAAGATGTTGAGTTCAACAGCAATTATCTGAATGGTCCCATACCCTCAATCCCACACAACATGTCTGTTCTTCAAATCATTGATTTTGGACGGAATAACCTCACTGGTCATCTCCCATCGAATATGTTCGATCACCTTCCTCTGCTTCAAGAGATTTACTTGGATAGGAACCAACTTTCTGGTGAAATACCAGCTGGTTTATTCAAGCATGAACAACTGCATGTTCTGTTCTTGTCTCACAATCAATTTGTGGGTACTGTGCCTGAAGGGCTTGGGAATTTGAGTAAACTCAAGCAATTGTTCATTGGCTGGAACAACTTTAAAGGCGAAATTCCATGGCAGATTGGTAATCTTATTGGATTGGAGAATCTGAGCTTTATACACAGTGGTTTGGAAGGTCACATTCCTTCGTTTATTGGGAACCTTAGTCTTCTTACTATTCTTGATTTAAGCTTCAATAACTTCACAGGTAAGAATATCTTTTTCCAACCATCAACTTATTTATAATAGGACACCTTATATTGTGATTCTGTGACAGGTACAATTCCCATTGAGATTAGCAAACTTCCAAATCTGGTCACCTTATATTTGGGAAACAACCACCTCTCTGGTTCAATCCCACCGGCCATCTTCAACAGTTCAACAATGGTGTCTTTATCGCTGCAAACGAACCGCCTTTCAGGTCATCTTCCACCAACACTTTGGCTTCCACAACTTGAGTACTTTTATCTTGCAGAAAACCAACTTGCTGGAGAAATCCCACCTTCCATCTCCAATGCCACTTATCCTTTTAGTATTGATATTCCAAATAATACTTTCTCTGGATATTTTCCGGAATCATTTGGAAAACTAATGTATCTTCAAGATCTCAACCTTGCGGATAATAATTTTTCGAGTAAACCTTCATCCCCAGAAACAAGTTTTATCTCATCTTTGACAAACTGTAGATTCTTGAAGGACATATACATTGATAATAATCCATTAATCAACACTATTCTTCCTGCTTCAGTAGGGAACCTGTCGGGTTCTCTTGAGGTTTTCTCTGCTTCAGGGTGCAACATAAATGGCGGTGTACCGAGAGAAATCGGGAACTTAACCGGCTTGTTAAGCTTGAACTTGGACAACAATGAACTGATGGGAACAATTCCTACTACAGTTGGAAGATTAAGAGAGCTGCAGTTTTTGTCTCTTCAAGACAATGATTTGGATGGATCGGTTCCGGTTGATATATGTCGATTGGAGAGGTTGAGTTACTTAATTCTCACCAACAACGAACTCTCCGGATTGATTCCGGCTTGCTTGGGTAATCTTAGTTCTCTGAGATATCTTTTCCTAGGCTCTAACAGATTCACATCCTCAATACCCTTGGCTTTGACAAGGCTTGAAGATATCCTGCATCTCAATTTGTCTTTGAATTCACTAAGTGGCCCTCTCCCGAACGATATCGGAAAATGGCAGGTTGTCATTGATTTGGATTTATCAGGAAATCAATTATATGGTGATATCCCTGGTGCCATTGGTGGTCTCATAGGCATAAGTCATCTCTCTTTATCTGGTAATAAATTGCAGGGCTCTATACCAGACTCCATTGCTAGCTTGGTAGACTTGGAATTCCTGGACTTGTCGAGGAATAATCTATCCGGAACAATTCCTAGATCCCTTGAAAAGCTTTTGATGCTCAAATATTTTAATGTCTCTTTCAATAGACTATACGGTGAAGTTCCCGAAGGAGGAGCATTTTCAAACTACTCGATTCGATCATTCATGGGAAATCAAGCATTCTGCGGTGCTGCTCGATTGAATCTGCCACCATGCAAAATTAATGCTCATGGAAGTCGTTCCAGGAAGGTTAGAAAGCTTTTAGCATATATTCTACCACCAGTAGCAGCTGCAATAATGTTAGTACTGGCCTTGATTATCATTTCTTTACGAAGCCAGAAAAGGAAAGCGAGCTTGCCAACTCAAGGTGGTGTTTTGCCTTTGGCAACATGGAGAAGGATATCATACCATGAGCTTCAGCAAGCGACTGATAGATTTTGTGAGAACAATTTTCTTGGTGCAGGAAGTTTCGGCTCGGTATACCGAGGAACATTACCAGATGGAACGATCATTGCAGTAAAGGCCTTCAATGTGGATTCGGAAAGAGCCTTCAAAAGTTTCGAAGTCGAGTGCGAGGTCCTGAGACAGATTCGCCATCGGAATCTTGTCAAAATCATCAGTAGTTGTTGTAACCTCGATTTTAAAGCTTTGGTACTTGAATTCATGCCTAATGGAAGTCTAGAGAAATGGTTGTATTCTGACAACCATTTCCTCGACATTTTACAGAGGTTGAACATAATGATAGATGTTGCATCTGCATTAGAGTATCTCCATTCCGGCAATACAACATCCGTGGTGCACTGCGACATAAAACCAAGCAATGTTCTTCTAGACGGTGATATGGTTGCACATCTAAGTGATTTCGGCATTTCGAAACTCCTAGGCGAAGAAGACTCAATGAAACAAACCATGACAATGGCAACTATTGGCTATATGGCACCAGGTAACGTGTGAACATATTGCATACTCAATCAGTAGTCAGTACCATCTTTTTGCTTCATTTTTTGCGACATAAATGGATAGTTAATTCAATATTCAACATGTAGAGTATGGAGCTGAAGGGATCATTTCCGTCAAAGGCGATGTGTATAGTTTTGGTATTCTTCTGCTTGAAACTTTCACACGAAAAAGACCGACCGACGAAATGTTCTCGGACGAGATGAGCTTAAAGGAATGGGTGAAACAATGCTTACCATCTACACTAATCCAAGTTGTGGATCCAAATTTGCTGAGTTCTAGAGGGAGAGAACATTTGGCAGCAAAGGATTGTGCTATGTCCATTTTGCAATTAGGTGGAGAATGTTCTGCAGATTTACCCGAAGAGAGAATTGACATGAAGAACGTTGCTGTCAAGCTGAGTAAGATCAAAACCAGGTTTCTAGAGGACATAGAAAGGAGAAGATAATGAAGAATACCATGCATTTCTTTGTTGATGCCCTGTCCTGATTTAAAAGTTAATAAATCCTAGAAAGTAACTAAACTAGAAAATCAAAGGATATTGTCCAAGGAGGAGGAGGCTCTTGGGATATTGCAGGTTTGAATTGAGTTTTTAACTTTTCATCGATGTGTGTTAAAAGCAAGGGTAAACTACATTTAATGTCACTTAACTATAATTTAGTAACAACTATGTCATTTCTCTTCTAAAAGTTATGATCTGATGTATTTGTCGTAACGGAGTCAGGTTTTCGTATAATAGTGTTAAAATTGAGTATAAGGTTCAATGAATATCAATACCACTAGAATAACAATTACTGACTCCATACCTTAATAAATTAAGTGAGATCAATTTTATAAAAAAAATATATTAACTTCTCATTCTGTCAAACTATTTTAAATTGTTTATTATTAATTGATTAAGAATTTTTATTTAAGAAGAAATTATTTTAATTTTAGACTAAATCTTTAAAATAATGAATAAAAACCGAAATAATTATTATTAAAGGTTATTCTCATTTTTAACATTATAACTAATATTTGTATACTATAAATGTGGCGTAAATCACAAGGACCGAAGCCAAACAAGAGTATTTTCTTATCTCTTTATCATGCCTCCATCTATGTCTCTTATTAAAAAATTAAAAAAAAAATATTTTTAAACCTTAACCCTTATTTTTTATATCTTAAATGTTAAACTTTATACTCTACCCCTAATTCCCTAAACCCTATCCAAAATCTCTAACCTTAAACCTTAAACACTATATCCTAAACCCTCTAATTTGAAGCGGAGGTGTAAATGGAGGCATTAGGGATGAGCAAAACTCGACTCGATTCGAAAAAACCGAATAACTCGACTTGAGGCAAAAATACTTGACTCGTTTTGACTCGACTCGAAATTTCATAGACTCGACTCGACTCGAAAAAATTTCAAATAAAGTTTGAGTTGTAAAATGGAAATTCGAATAACTCGAACTTTTTAGTAATTAAAGGATTAATTTTTAAATTTGAGACGAATCTCTCAAATTTTTATGATATATACACATTGATATATAAAAATATAAAGAAATATTGCTACATATGAAAAAATATATATGTGTGTATCTTATATGATTAGAGAAAGTCGTTTAAATTGGAATCAAATCATGCTATAACATGATAAATAATTATAATTAAATATTTATAGGAACTCGAAAACTTGACTCGATTCGATTCGACTCGACTCGAATTTCTTAAACTAGACTCGAACAGAAAAATTTTTTAAATAAAGTTTGAATTGTAAAATATGACTCGTCAACTCGAATAACTCGAAATTTTTTGACTCGACTCGACTCGATCGAATACTCACCCCTAGGAGGCATGAAAAAAATATAGGCGATTTGCACTCAAACAAGAACAAAACAAAAGAGTAGAAATCTTATGTATTTTAATCGTGCCTCCTATTATGCTCCTCTTAAAAATTAATTTCTAAATCCTAACCCTAATTTTTTATATCTTAAATTTTACACCTAAAAAATACACCTTACTTTAATTCCTTAAATCTTAACCATAATCATAACCCTTAACCTTAAACCTTAAACTCACTAATTTAAAATAAAAACACGATTAAAAAATAGACGATTTGTACCCAAAACAAAAACGCTTAGCTAACGCCTTGCAATAATTAAATAATCTTTTGGATGTAGTTGACCTAAAAACAAAATTTACCCATAAAAACTAAATATTTTTGTTGTTTCAAAGCAAGAAAGACTAAATTATTTGCAGAAATTAGTAAATAGAATAAACGTGGGATCTTTGTGTTTTTACCTCAATGATTGGTGCATAATTTTCGATTCTTTTTGAGTACCCAGAACCAGAAAGTCCCCCTTTCACCTAAATTACCAAAATAAAGAATTACGTCTTTCAGATTATAAGAAATGTAATTACGACAGCCAAACACTTGGAACTCACTGCCTTGATTTGATATTTTTCGAGGTTATTTCCTTGAATTGATCATTTAATCACCAAGAAACAGAAAATTTCTAACGTCATCTCAGGCAAAAGGAAAAAAATAACGTTCATCGTGCATCTGCTCAAATTAGTTTGGAATGAGTCTATTTACATTATCCAGGAAGAGAGGAATTTCAAAGTTTAAAGGTGATTATAAAGGGTATAGATTATCTGTCTTTCTATTATGCTTTCACGTATGTTTAAGGTTAAGGGTTGTGATTATAGTTTAGGGAATTGAGGGTATGGTATATATTTAGGGTATAGGGTTAGGGTTTAGGATATGAAAATTTGGGTTAGAGTTTAAAATTTATTTTTTAGAATTTTGTGGGCGAATGAAAGGAGACATGATAAAGGGTATAGATTATCTGTCTTTCTGTTATGCTTTCACGTATGTTTAAAGTTAGGGGTTGTGATTATAGTTTAGGGAATTGAGGGTATGGTATATATTTAGGGTATAGGGTTAGGGTTTAGGATATGAAAATTTGGGTTAGAGTTTAAAATTTATTTTTTAGAATTTTGTGGGCGAATGAAAGGAGACATGATTAGAATGCAGGAGATTTCTACTTGATTATAAGGTAATATTTTTTTTTTATTTTTTTTATATTTTAACAATACACATATTTTACAGGCGTTGTAATTGAATTCAAGTCTCTTGAGATGAATATTACCGTTTTTTACCGACACCACTTGTTAATTGCATATAAAATATTATTCGTTTTCGATTTTTTAGTCGTTGTATACACAAAACTGATAGGGTCAAGACGAACATATGTATAGATTAGAAAATCCTCTAGATTCTTGGAAGACCTCTTATGGATTGTATACGTTTCTTGTAGCAGCTTGCTACTTTCTTAGATAAATAAAACAACAACAAATTTATCTAAAAAAATGATTTTTTTTACCTTCATAAACAAGTTGGAGCTGAAAGATTTCTCAAAAGAAGTAAACTAAATCCTTGGAATTGCCAATGGATTATAAAACAGAAGCCGGCCGAAATGCTGCAGTTGATTTGTACCTACCATAAGTTCCATGGTATCTCACTGAAATTCTTTTCAGACCAACCTAAATTTTAAGTAATTTTTGTTCCAACTACGATGACTTAGCCAACATGACGCGTGAAGAAATCCATCTCTGAACTCATATATATATATATATATATATATATATATATGTACCTCGAAATCAATCCGATACACAATCTAAAACCTTCAAAACCAAGGGATATAGGCTGCTTGGGGTTCCAACAATGGCTCGCTTATGCCTTGCTTTGCTTCTAATTGTCTTTGTTTTGATCTATCAGGCACCATTGATGCAATCTAGGAAGCTTTTCAATACTGAGATGGAAGCAGCAGTCATTTCCCAGAAGGATAATTTGGTTCCAACCGATGAACATCACGTAATGGCTAATAATGAAAGGGTTTTTGCTGCTCATCTTGCTAAACTTGATCGAATATTGCAGTCGGTACCGAGTCCTGGAGGTGGCCACTAGCTAGACTCATTTGTCACCTAACTGCAGCCTTGAATTCAGTATTCTGTATAACATTAGCAGATGAAAATATTTATAATGATTCATTGTGTGTATGGTTTGTCTTACTCTTATGTTGTTACCTGAAATGATTTAAATAATCTGTAATTATAATTACATCAATGCTTAGATGTTTGTTGTAAGAATAATGACAATGAGATTAAATATTGTTGTCTGTTTTCATTGGATTCCCTATCATGTCCAATGCCATCTCCAGTTACCATCTTTAGCAAAGCTGTTACTAGAATAACATTCTGCAGAATCTGTCAAATCATTGTTAGGAGATAATTAAAGGGTTAAATTCAACAGAAATATTTAATTTTACCCCTAGTGGTTCATGTGATGTCATGACCTACCAACTTCATGAACACATCTCAATTTCTTTATTGGAAAAAATGGTTGACTAAATATATAATCTTATTCAATTAAGAGGCAAATTGATTAATGGATCTCCATGCTAGGGAATCTGTTGGAAGTCTCTCCTTTACTGGATAATTTATGCTGCTTGACTTTTATTCTTTTTATGTTTTTAATAGCTCACTTTTTTTGTAAAGTCCTATATAAACTACACATTTGCCTGCAGATATATTAATTAAAATTATGCCAAATAGGATATTCCCTTCTCCTTGAAACTCTAAAATGGACTAGTTTAAGCATGCAGGTTTTGCTTATCTTTCTTTTTCTTGTTTATCTTCCAAGCACAATCATTTTCTGCAGCTGGAAAGCTAATGAACATACAGAAACTAGAAGCCTTTCATTGAACAACATTATTGTGGTAAGTGTTAGACTAATTCGGATCGGATACTGTAGAGGCTCATTATGGTACGACTCTATCAACTTAATTTGTTCCATTGATAATGTTAAACTCAAATTCTTAACCTTGTTTAAGGAATCTAGTAGATCAACTATTTGTTGGTGATACAACACCATTGCTAAATGTTCCTTATATCACCTGCAAACCCCCAAGCATTCCTTTGTTAGTCCCTTAATTATATCCTGTCAATTGGAGTTACGAAAGAGAATGAGCAGTGGAAAGGTACAAGAAACGGAAAGGCGGCTAACTAGTTGAGATTCATCCGACTCAATTTCCAATGCACAGTTTCCCTACATTATCTACACTTATCAAACAACTTTTCAGGGTTTCCAAACATGCATATCATCTCAGCTGCCAGTTAAAAGTGACCCTTACGTCTCTCTTTCCTACAATGTCTTACAAATAGTTTAACTTGGCAGCCCACCAAACTCTACACCAAGAGTTCATGCATGTAAGCCTACTTCAGCAAGCTGAGGAATAGTGTATATGATTCCCAAATATATTGAGAAAAGATTTAGATAAGTAATTTGTGTATTCATGTTGTCTTTGTGTATCGCTTAAGCATGTCTCAAGTTCGAGATCTTATGTATGCAGAGTGTACGACAAAACCTTAAGAAATTGAGAGGGCAACCCAAAAAACTAAATATTTTCTGATATAGATCTTCTAGGTAAGGAAAGGGGAGAAAACAAAAAATTAGGAGCAATAGGAAATCAAACCATAAACCTTAGCAAATCAAACCTTTTTTGATACGAGAAGAAAATTATTCGATCCCTTTGTAGCGGAGAAAAGTGCTCTTAAGTCAGCACTCAGCACAGTACCGACCACTTTAGGAACATTTGCTGGTGCTTGTCTACTTTATGAATATATTACATTAAAAATTCTCACTTTGTTGTTACCAACCAATTGTTTGGCCAGCCTACAATGGTATTGTGATTATATAATGTCTTATAATATCTTATTTTTACCGTGATAATATAATAGTATTTGATTCATTGATTGATTAATCCAAATCGAGTACGGTAGAGGTTTAGTATGGAGCAATCCCCCTGATTCATTTTTTTTCTGTTCACGATATTCACCAGAATTCGAACACCTGTAAGTTGGGTTGGCAATGAAACTTAGTAATGAATAAGAGATAAATTTGATGATCAAACATGTTTGAAACAGTTCATCTCCTTCATTGCTTTCACATTTCCTACCAAAATAAAAATTGAAGGTAGTGTCCAATGAGTGATCTTTAGGTTCTGTTTATCTGGAAATGGCCTACACACGCAACTTGCAGTGCTTTCAACTATATGCCTCCCATGTTTACCATATAGAGTAATACATTGAATCAAGCAAGATATGCCTTCAAAATACACACAAGTATTTGAACTGCAAATCAGAAACTAAACCAATGTCTCCATTAAGATGATTTGCAGTCAAATATGCCTAACTCAATGTCTGGGAGACTTTTCCATACAAGTACTTGTTCCGAAAATGATGACTTGACAAACAAGACATGAGCAGTCCATCTATATATATATGTGTGTGTGTGTGTGTATGTGCACCTCGATATCTAACTACACACCATCTAAAAACCTTCAAAACCAAGAAATGGCTCGTTTAAGCCTTGCCTTGCTTTTCATTCTCTTTGTTTTAATATATCAGGTGCCATCGATACAGTGTAGGAAGGTTTTAAATGCTGAGATGAAAGCAACATTCATTTCCCAGAAGGATAATTTAGTTCCAAGTAAGAAGCCTCTAACTGATAAAGAACAGAAAATGGCTAATAAAGAAAGGCTTTTCGCTGTTCATCTTGCTAAACTCGATCGAATATTGCAGTCAGTACCAAGTCCTGGCAGTGGAAACTAGCTACGCTCATTTGTCTCCCAACTATAGGGATTCAATACAGTATCACAAGTACTCATTTAAGTGCTGAAAATATATGTTATATATGCAATTAGTTTGAAAATACGCAAGGAATAAAAGAGATTATATGTATATTTTTTCTTACTATATATTTGTTACCTGCAATAATAAAAAAAGAATCTGAAATGTTAATTGCAATAAATTATCAGTGAGATTCAGTATAGGAAGCACTTCATATATAAATGCTGAATTCTGCTCTGTTGTATTTTCATGGATGAGTAAACTCTGCTAAAATGTTACTTTTTTTCTCGGCAAATATGGTTTAAGAGTAATCATACAAGTCTATATTTAAATTATATGCCTTTGATAAAAACTTGTCAAACTGTTACTAAGATAACATAATGCAGAATCTGTTAAATCATTGTTAAGACTTAAATAAGGGTTAGATTACACTGAATAACTCGATTTGCAAATAAAAATCTTGCTTTCAAACCTTAAAAAAGACTTAATCAAGTTGTATCTATTGTCATTTTTGTCTGTTTTGATTGTTGTTATTTCCAAACTCATTAAATATGATAACAAATATTATGAGTTATTCACTTACATCAAATCAATATAGTAATTAATATACATAATTATATGTCATTCCATCATCTTCGTGAACACAACTCAATTTATTTACTGAAAAAATGGTTGACTAAGAATCTTATGAGTGATATCAGAGGAAAAAAAAATGATATATATCTTAGAAGATCCAAATTCAAGTAAATTTATTTACAAGGTGTATGTTATCAAAAGAGTTAAGAAAAAGTATGAATATATGCTATGTTATAATCCACTTAAGATTATTTAAAAATAATTGACTAAATATATAATTATCTTATTAAAAAATTAGTCACAGATTCATTCATGGACACTGTATATGTTTACCAAACATGAAGCCGGCTGTGTAATCGACATATGGCAACCATTATAAATTCCATGATAGTTGACTTAGACAACACGTTACCCTCGTCATACTATTGACATAGGATACTCACTCCCTTCCCCTTGCAACTCCAGAATGACTCGTTTAAGCATAGTTTTTTTGTCTTTCTTCTCTTTTATCTTCCTAGCACCATCATTGTCTGCGACTAGAAGTCTTAATTACGAGCATACAGCAAACAGAAGCTCTTTCATTGAACAATGATGATGTCATAAGTGTTGAGCAAATAGAACCCAAATCAGCATTTTCTTTTAGTAATAAGGTCATGAAATGGTTAATGAAGAAAGGGTTTTCTCTCTTCATCTCGCCAAACTCGATCGAATATTACAGTCCGTTCTAAGTCCTGGAGCAGGCCATTAGATTTTCCTATGTGTATTATAAGAGTATTGTGTTTCAGTACCATTAGGATTTTACGTGATAAGTTTTACGAACATGTTGATACAATATACTTAAGAAGGGTGTTCTTGATGTTTACTGGTTTAAAGCTACAAAGGAGTATATATTTCCAATTAAAATATACAATTTGAACTTGTTTTTGTTGCTTCAATCTCCTGCATAAATGAACCGAGAAGGCGGTCAACTAGTTGAGAATTACCCGACTCATTTTTCAATGAAACCATGCCTGCATTAGTTAGTATCAATTATCAAATAACTTTTTAGGGTTTCCATATATACATATCATCACCAGTAAAAGTGGGGTGTAAATCGTCTACCTCTTTCTTATAGTCTCCATTTATGCTTTTACTTTAAATTAGAGGGTTTAGGGTTCTAGGTTAGGCATTTTGGTTAGGGTTTAGGGAATTAAAAGTAGGGTGTATTTTTTAGAGTATAGAGTTTAGGATTTATGATATAAAAAATAAGAGTTAGGGTTTAAAATTCAATTTTTTAGAAAATTTTTAAAGGATGTATAAAAAGAGATATAGGAAGAGATAGAGGATTTCTACTCATAAAAGTGAACCCACGTCTCCTTTTCCTGCAATGTCTTAAAAATTAATTTAGCCAACCAAATTCCACACCATCAGTTCATGCATGTAATGTAAGGCTACCGAGATCATACTCATAGTATTCACGTATTTTAAGATATTATATGTTCGTATTGTTTAATAGATTAATAATTTATATAATACAAAATTTGACACAATTTTTTCGTACCATATTTTAAGATAATAAATTTTCTTTTAGGTGACGAAAAGGCAAAAAACGAGAAATTATAGATAATATGGTAAGCAAAACATAAACTTGAGCACATTAAAACTAGGGATGGACCTAGACGTTGGGTGCAGCTGGACCCCTTAAAAATTTTAAGTTTTCTTATATTTTATATATTTTTTATTGATAATCTAATTTTACGCTCTCTAAATTCTTATAATTTTGTACTTCCTACAATTCTATTATAGGTTCTTAATAGCTTGTACCCCTTGCATAAAATTTAGGTCCGTCCCTGGTCAAAACCTTTTTAATACGAGAAAAATATTATTGGAATTACTGTTGACTGATATTACTAGAAGTCTACTCGTGTAATGATCGTTTCCTTTGTGGCAAAGAGAAGTGCTCCGAAGTTAGCACAGTTCCGACCACTTTAGGAACAATAATTGATGCTTGTCTCCTGCATCAATATACAGTCATCAAAAAAGTTCTCACTTTTTGGAAGACTTAGCAGCTGTATTTTGAAAATTCCGACTCCGCCACTTGTTAAAACATCGTGTTTCTGCACTGATAAATAATAGATTTTTCTAGCTTCTATAGAAAACGTGTTATGTCTTTTACTCCTAGGCCTATAAAGTCAACTTCCAGTGCACCGTCGGCAAACTTGGTTTTCAGATCTCCTGTAGTTTTGTACATCAATATTCAACTGTGAAAGTAAAAGCTTCGTTCTAGTAAGTAAAGTGGGAAAAATAACAAACTTCAACTGTTGGCACACCGTAAGAAAAAAGTAGAAGGAAACGGTGTTTGACCTTTAATTCTGATTGTCACCAATTATTTGTGGTGATAAGTGTATAGACATTGCATGAAGTTACTTAAAACACAGGCAATCTGACTCAAGGAATAGTTAATTCGTACCTGACACAATTTCCATGAATCTCTTACAAGAATCCATGCAGAAAGTGACCAACATATCCTTAGGTTCACAGTTCACTGCAAGCCTGCTGAACTGGGTAGAAATCGTCCGACTCTTTCTCATGCCTCCTTTTATACCTGCATTTTAAATTAGAGAGATTAGAGTTTAGGGTTCAAGGTTAGGGGTTGTGATTAGGATTTATGGAATTAGAAATGTAACTAGGTTTTCAAGTGGGAAGATAATCTAAATCAATTTAACTTGACCCCCCGTCTCTACTTGATCATTGGCCTACATATAGAGCAGGTTCCAAGTCAGTTCGATCTTCCCAAAACTTGCTGCATAAGTAAACTTTTCTCAGCACTCTTAATGGCTCATTTCAACAAAATCAAAATCCTTGTTATTGCTGTTATATTAGTCTGCAATCCCCCAACTTTTGGCGCCAGAAAGGTCTTAAGTGAAGACAAGATGAATGTCCTGTTTTGGAGCGGAGCATCGTTTCGAGTGCTAATCCAAAGGTTTTTGGTTCGGTCTGTTCGGCTGTTGAAAATGATCTTGCAATGGCGGGGAATGGAATGCACAGTGGTTTGCCTGAGCAGTCCGTTCCGAGTCCTGGGATTGGAAATTAGATGGCTTGAGGGTCAAATTCCCGACCTAAATACGAACCATTTACAACAAGTATATATGTAATAAAGAAGTGATCATATGATTTGGTTTATGTTGTTTGATTTGACTCCTTGAGGGATTTACCTCATATTCTACTTCAACTGAAAGTGTAAAACAAAGCATGACAGATCGATAAAGAGGTGAATTGGACTTTGACCCTTTTCATGATATTAATGGGTCGGAGGATCCGACATTGCAGGTGAGATTGTCAGAAAAGTCTTATTGCTGAGGAGTGAATGACAAAGAAACTATAGGTCTTATTGGACCAAATCCTGAGGTAAGACCTAATCCTGATGGACTCCTTAAACCATCCGCCTCTTTGGTCGACATTGACATGCTATGTGTGACTGAGTAGCCCAAAGTTTTGAGCAAACTTTCCGGACCTTCTTCTACCTAAATCAGACATAAAAATGAGAACTTCAAAATTTACTGCAAACGTTGAAAGGTTTTAAGAACAATTACCCTGACCAGGAAAAATTATTAGATTAACCTGTTCGGACTAATGAGAATTTTTCATCTCATTTTTTTCTAAGGTGATTTTTATCTCTTTCCTACATGGTGAGTAGTTATTTGAAAGTTACCTTAAAATGAATGAATCTTATTAAATGGATCATAGATGACGTGATAAACATGATTCATCTAATAATTTCTCTCTGACCAATCATATTTTAACATAAAATCATTTAAATTTAAGATGTGGTTCATGTTCCTTGTTTTCAAAAAGAATAGGACATGTGAAACTTCCAGAAACGTGTTTGATAATTCACAAGTTCCTAGCAGACTTTGTTTCACTTACACCGCAAACAGCCAAATGCTTTCAGTTTCGTAGCAGTTGAAACCCTAATTATGACAAGAAAGCAAGATATCTTCTCGCAGGTTCTTCCATGGACCCTTCACCCTTCCTCTGATAGTGAAATGACCTCACACGCCTTATTGTCTGAGTCTGAAATATCAGACCAAAGCATCTCTTGAGTATGATTTACAACCAACTCTTGTTATTTGCCCAAACTAATCATAACATCGAACATAAAAACAGTGCTCCAAATCAATTGGAACCAAAGATTTAAAACTGGATTTTTCTAGTTTCAAATAATAGATTTTTATTAATATCGTTATCGTTATATAACGATATAACGATACGTTATTTGAAACTCTGATCAGAACCAATTAAATTATATATAAAAAAATCAGTCCTCCATGAATCAAAAGGCACGTGGTTGATCATGACTATGAAAACTGGACCACAGCATTCAATCTCTGCAGGGAGAGATGTCTCCCCTGGCCCCCCAATTCAATGCTTACCCGATTTTAATGTCACGGCAACTGTCCAATTCTGATGTCCTTCTCCATTTCATTTCCTCATTTGAAAATTGGAACTTTGAATCCAAGTGGATTTTTGTTTTCTTTTAGCTGAAGCCAAAGATTCCCAACTGTCTGGTGTTACATACCAATCACCAGACCTTATACATATTTTGTACAATATTTCATATAATTATGGTATATTTTCTTTACTAGTAAGACTCGAAACGAGAATTTTTTTCATACATGTTTCGAACTCAAAACCTGCTTAAACCCTTCTGGCAAACCCTTCCGAAACATAGAGACAACAAGATGAGACAAACCCTTCTGGCAATACAAAGCTTTACATACAGATGAATATAATCATGTACATATAAAAAGCATCAGAATAAGGCAATAATGTCTAACAGCTGAAACATCATTGGCCTAACAGATTTAACAAAATTGGGGGGAATGTGTCTTTACAAACAAATTACCTGCCAATGGACCTACATTTATCATTAGGGACATACAAACTATGGACAAATTCCCCAGCTAACATCCCTGAACTAACTAAAACAAGAATCAAGGGCTACCTTGGTTTGAATTGTGAGAGATAGACCTGGCATTGGATTACGGTCTTTCCGACCCTGAATCCAGGGACGACAGTGAACTTGACATGGGGTTCTGATTCTGGTGTGATTTCGGATGAAACAAAGGCTTCCTCGGCTACACACTTCATGTACACTTCTGAAAACCTACACCCTTTGCTTATTTGAAAAATTGATGCCTCGGGCTCAAAGGAGAATGCTAAGCAATGCAGAAGCCAAACCCTTTTTGCCATTTCAACAAACAAGGTGAAAAATGTTGTGTCTGGAAACTGATAGGAACACACCAGTTCTCTATTACTCAAATTGCCAAAAAAAGATGATTCCATCTTAGGATGAACAACTTGCAAGTACTTGTTCCTGCAGAATTTGGCAAATGTCGATTTCGGTTTCGAAGCTAAATAGTCTTTGGCTTTCTTAGATCTCAATTCCGTAAACCGATCGAAAAAGACTTGAGGATGTTTCTTCCCTTCTGGTACTGAACTGCCAAAAATGGAGAAATATGGTAGGTGGAAGGCCTTGAACATTTCCCTGCAAATGAAGGACTCGAATGCAAAACATTTATCCCCTTCTTTCCAATACACCACACCTCTTTCGATTGAACTTGCTGCCGCATTGATATCCCAATCAGCCAACTTCATTTCATCGATCATCAGCAGGACGAAACTTCGAATCGACTTCACAGCTTGTCGAAGAACAGCGACGAAATGGGTCGGATTTAAGCTGGACATGTGTAGATTGTCGAGCACAGCTAACTGGCCGCTCGGATTTAATCTCTTCTCCAGCAGCCTATTTTGCTTATTGTATTCATCCAACTTTTCCCGGAGGAAAATGATCTCGGACTCTTTGAGTCTCATCTGAGATTCCAGATTCTTTCCCATGATTTTAAACGTCGTTGAAAGAGACTTCAGTTCCTGGATTTCGGCTAAACCCATCGCCTGTTCTGGGGAAAAATCGTACTGTTTCTTCAAGAAACACTGCTTCAATTCCGACAGTTTTTTCATGTCGGAAACAATCGATTGATCAGCTCCTTGGATCCCTTCAGCATCGTAAGGAGATTGAGCCTGCTGCAACCGAGCATATCCTGCTTTAATACCTGAAACAGTCGCAAAGATTTTCGCCACAAGTGCTTCCATTTCCACCTTTGTTTCAAGCTCTTCAGTTTCCTTAAGTAGCTTAGCCTTGTGAACCCCATCGTCAGGGATAACCCCAGCCGCCGTCGCGTGCCGGTGAATGACTTTGGATAAAGTTCGACCCCATTTACTCTTTGATTGTGTAACAGCCGATGGCATCACTGCTTCCATCTGCAAAAGTAATCTCAAGAGAGTTTCTTCAATCAACTTTAACAGGCAAGAAGTAAGAAGTGAACAAAGGAATAAAGATCTATAAAGACGATGACAATGATGAGGGCTTAGTTGAAAAGAGAAAAAGCAAAATAATTTAACAAGACCAAGGTCTTTAATGGCGGACCCTTTAAGCTTCTTAAAACAAGTGTCAAAAATAGTACACTTATTCGACAAGGCGGGAAAAAAGAGAAAGACAGATACAGGAGAAACAACGGGAAGAAGAAAGAGAAGAGCAAAAGTGGATTGGAAATGGCTCAATCAGACATAAAAAAAAATAAGGTACGGAAGGTAAAAAATTTTAAATTACGATCGATAGTGAGAGATTTTAACTAAAATTTAAGAGTTAAATTAATATTTTATCTAAATTTTAAAAATTAAATTAATATTTTATTTAAAATTTAGAGATTAAATTAAAATATACTCTTTTAATTAACTTATCATATCATTAATTTAACTTAGTGACTAAAACGTAATAAACTAATAATATAAATAGTTAAAATATAATTTTTCAAAATTAATGATAAAAATCAAACAGATAAGGACCACCAGTTCTGTTTATCGGTAAAAGAAAAATAAATGTCACGAAGAAGAACATGACAGCCAATCAACCACCATTCACGATTATTATTTTATATATTTTCTCTTTTTATTACAGTATTATTTACTCAATCATCAATCAAATCAATTTTTCCAAGTTTAAAATTTTAATTAAACTCACCGGAAAAACGCAGGCTTTCAATCACCGGAGCAAATTTCATCTCCTTCGATCTTCTCAAACAAACTTTGACTTCAATCAAATTTAAATGACCAAGAATTTGCTTTGAAAAGAGAAGAAAACCCTTTTTTTTAGCTTTGTAAATTGTGGGATTTTGGGGGTTTAGAAGAAAAGCAGAATGGGCTGTGCTGGATCGACGCCGGCCAAAGGAGACGGTAAGGCTACTTTACTTTATTTGCTTTTGGGTTTTCTTTGTTTGGTTGCTGAGAAAATCGTTGGGAAAGTTGGAAACTTGAAGAACAATGACAATTGAATTGTTTGAGCTCAATAAAACTTTGAGCTAAACTAGTAAATGGTAGATTAGCTAGTAAAAATTTCTGATGTTTTCTAAGCAGCTAAAAAGCTGCCTCTTGTACTTTTTTTTTGTTAAAAAACAGAAAAGAAAAATGGGTCTCAGAGTTGCTAAATTTTGGATGACTATTTGAATGCTTGATTATTATTCTTGCAATTAGTACTCAATCTTTTCTCCAGAGGTTCTGAAAATTTTCTTTGTTCTCCATTTAGCTTTTTCAATAAAGAAAAATGGCATTTTTGGATTTGCAAGAAACTACATTGCTGATTTATTTAATACTGTTGAGGTTCAATACTTGAAAGTTTGAAGATTCATGGTCAAATTATGCAAAAAAGAAAGAAGAAAATGCCTTGGCTGCATGAAATGGGCTTATATATAATTATATTTTCACTCATGTTCTTGTCATATGTATATCAGTGGATCACTTAAGCACAATTCATAATCATATAGGAAACTTTATTTTGGTCCAAACAAGGTCTCAGTCTGGGGTTGAGATTGAGAAGGGATTGTAGATGTTGGATTCTAATCTTGGATTTGGTAAATGCCACTTGTTAAGGCTGGCTACATGGACCGGAAGTTAAGCACCGGTTTCATATCATGTAGGAAACTTTTCTTCTTGTAATGATACCCTCGAAAGAATTGGTCTCGAGTATTTCGGCAGTTAGTTTCTTGTTACCGTCTGTTAACTGCTTAACTAACTCTCTGGTAAACAGGGTATGAAGTACTCATTCTTTTAGATTTACATTCAAAGTTTATGTGTAGTTAATGATACAGTGAACTCTTTTGGATTCAACAGGGATTGTGAAAAAGATCCGGAAGCCAAAACCCTGGAAACATCCTCAACCGATAACGAAGTCTCAACTTGTGCAGATGCGTGAAGAGTTTTGGGACACTGCACCTCATTATGGTGGCAGGAAAGGTGATTGCTACCTATAACATATAACCACTGATGAGTTCGTTACTAGAAATCAACCATTCGCTTTCTATGCATAAGATTACAAGTATCTTTCCACAATTATCATTTTTGTAGGTGAGAAGAAATTTTGTTAATCTTGAGTTGACCAAATAGAGAAAACTTTTCTTTTTACTGTATGAGTTAAGGGCACTCAGAAAATGCTGAAGCACTGAGTTGTTAATCTGATAAAGGCAACTAACCCTCCAATATGCTTACCTAGTTGTGTGGGGATCCGTTTTTATGGAAAACTGAACCAGACTGAATTGATCTATAACATTTCAAGTTGGTTCGGAAGGCAGACCTGGAATTATATATGTAAAATTGTTTCTTAGATACTTGGATTCATACAGTGAGGTATTTTCTTGTTCATCCTCTATGTTCCTCGACCCCCATTTGTAACATTAAGAGCTTGGATTATCAGTAATATTATTTAAGCTTGGGAATCGAAGAAAAGAATCAGAGGAACTAAGGGGAGAGTTTAAAAGAAATGGAGAAGAAAAGAGGGAACAAAGGAGGAAACCTCAAATAATAAAACATTTTTTTGTCTAAATATAGGAATAAAACTGGTTGTAGATCTTCAATTTCTAGTCCCACTAAGAAATCCGGTTCCTTTGCTAACATGCTATCTAGTTTTACTGTAGAATTGAAACATTAGCAGTATATGATTGAAAATTAATGGAACTGGTATGGTTTTCTTAATAGCTTTCTACTTTGGATAAACTTTTTACTTTTAATCTGTATAATGTAATTAATTTTCTTTTCTTCACATGGATTTGTATCTTAAATGTCAACTTCCTTGACACTAGAGATCTGGGATGCACTTCGAGCTGCCTCTGAAGCTGATTTAACCCTTGCTCAAGTTATTGTTGACAGTGCAGGGGTCATAGTGCAATCTGCTGATTTAACTGTCTGCTATGATGAAAGAGGTAATATCTACTTTGTTGAATCGAACTTTAATAAATTATAACCTTTTGAGCATCCTTCAATACCTCTATGATTCAACCTCCTTCAAAATGATAAACTTTGAAAATGTCACATTTTCTGGCGTGGAATTTCTTCTAACATGCCTTCACCAACTCTTTTTTACAGGTGCCAAGTATGAACTACTGAAGTATGTTTTGAGTGAGCTGACCAACTTGATCCGGGAGAGTTGAGAATTGAGAGAATGCAGAGTGTACTGTATGCGAAGGTTGAATGTAAATCCTGTACATTATTCTGTCGTCTTCATTGGAACCCTTTGTAAACTTTAGGGCCGCTCACTTATGTTCCTTTTTAACTTGTGTTTACTTTCGATGTTCACTACGTTGCTGTAACTTATGTTCTTTTATTAACTATATAGAGAGAACTATTAACATTCCTAACCTGATTAAGAAGTTTGCAACATGTTGTGTCACTTCAATGGCATTTTCTGAGTGTGGAATCATAATCGGGCTCCATTCAAAAGCTGCCATAAAATGTAATGAGATAAATCTAGTTAAGACATGCCTAAGGCATGGTGATGGTAAGATTCAGAACCTGGTTATTTTCATCTCTGCTTGTCGTTAAGATCTTAAAGAATCATGCCAGATTTGGAGTATTTTTAAGTTTCTCTGGTGAAATGCCCCACTGTAACAGTGAGATTGATTTAGGCAATGCTACTTAGTTTGTAAATATAAGCATAAGATAGACAATGTGCCACTGAATTCTCTTTATATGCAATGAAAGAAAGATAACATTTTTATTAGGGATTCATTATCTTTGCCTCTGAATAAATATCAACTCTTTATAAGAATAAGATAGTTGTGGAGACATGACCGAAAAGTGCACGAGCAAGACTGTTGTTTTCCAGGAACTCGTATATTAGCAGCAATTGATTTCCTTCAATACAACAGCCATACAGCTTCACAAGATTAGGGTGCTGCAATGCAGAAACCATCCCTATCTCGTTTACAAATTCTCGATTTCCTTGCTTTGACTTAGAAGATAGTTGCTTAACTGCAATTACCGTACCATCTCTTTCAAACCCGGAAGTGTCTGAGGAATTTGACCAGATAAGTGGTTGAAGCTTAAGTCCCTATAATCTAAGTCATGTAAACATAAGTCAGTGAAAGAAAATTAATGGAGCAGAATCGAGACAAATGGTGTGAAACAATTCTGAAGCTGAAATCAGTTCAAGCATGAAACTTCAAGGTTTTTAATGGTGTCATTTCGCCTATATAGGGAGGGATTGAACTGGTAAGCAGGAAATTTCGAAGTACCCGGAGTCACAAAGTTTGAAAAAAATCCTCCGAAGCTCGGTTAATGATCCCAACCATGATAGGATTTCTCCATTGAAACTATTGTTACCGAGACTTAAATATTTTAGACGTCGCAGATCGGATAACTGATCAGGTAATCTGCCATGGAAACTATTGTTTGTGAGGTAAAGAAGAGAAAGGAATGATAAGTTTCCCAAGTGGGGAGGAAGGGTGCCTCCGAGTCCCAACCCTGTAAGGTTTAGAACTGTGACTCTACCATGCTTGGATCCGCAATGGACACCAATCCAATTGCAAACAGGAGTAGAAACTGACCAATTAGTTGCTAAAACATTTTGAGGA
This sequence comes from Abelmoschus esculentus, assembly GCA_035048815.1. Classification (NCBI taxonomy): domain Eukaryota; kingdom Viridiplantae; phylum Streptophyta; class Magnoliopsida; order Malvales; family Malvaceae; genus Abelmoschus; species Abelmoschus esculentus. The sequence goes on along the minus strand of JAUCBN010000053.1, from coordinate 11,634,327 downwards.
TCATGGACAACATTGTTTTTTAATGCAAGAAGAGCCAATTGGTCTGTAAGTAGAGTGGTTAATTCCATGGAGAAAGAAGTCATAGAAAAATGGAAGATGATGAGAAGAGCTAAGTTGAGGAAAGTGTTGGCCATTTGAATTTGGGTGTTGAGTTTTTCTACGAAGACAGAACTGATGTAGAAAGATATTTCATTCTTTATATACACTTGACTGTAACACCAATCATTGAATGATCACTCTAATATATATGGTTCCTCTGGCAATAAAAAATGCTTTATTTAAGTAGATAGATACCTATCTATGGATATAAAGGACTGGCCAAGTTTTCATGACCTTTTACCGTCCTTTTTATCAAATATGGCCTGCTTTACTTTGTTCTGCCATCTAGTTTTTGTCGTTTCAAAGGCCTGCAGCTCGGACAATGTTACAATTGGAAAAGAATAATAAATTAATCTGTTAAGATAAATATTCATTATTAATGAATTGTATGCTAAAATAGTGTTTTTTATTAAAAAAACTATATAGTAAGAATAATAAATTAATCTGTTACACATCACCTTTTATTGAAACAATTCCTTGAATTCCATACGCTGGGTAAGAATTTAAGAATTTATTAAAGAAGGGTATAACCCCTCACTGCTTACTCAGGTGCCATGTAATCTCTGATAAGAAAAAGCATAGGAAACGTTGAATCGTCTGAGAAAATGACATTCCTTTATGCAGGAAGTAAATAAAAACAGAGTCAAAATAAGAAGAATTCATCATTCATTCATCTATCTAGTTGATAGTTACGAACAAACTAATCTTCTAGCTTCCCTAACCAACTACTAACAGAATAACTTCTTGTTAACTATATTCCTACATTATGCCGGTATGAGCTCCAAGGATCCATTTGTGTGTAACTCTTCCATTCCTTTAATGTAAATGACAAATACCTCTTTACCAAACTCGTTCATTAGCCTTTAATAACTTCACTTTAATCTTCTTTAGCATTGCAACAACCTCTTTCATATTAGGCCTCTCAGTTGGTAATTCTGCCGAACATTCCAAGCCAACATGCAAAATGGACAAGGCACAATTGTTGGCGGCTGAACGTTTCCTTTCCCTCTCAATACTGCTCAGCAAATTGGTGTCTATAACTTGATTTAGCTGAGATGATATTGACTCTTTCACCCAACTCCTTAAACTCCTTTCTGCTGCAAACATTTCATCCGTAGGCTTTTTTCTTGTGATAGTTTCCATCATGAGAATGCCAAAACTATACACATCACCTTTTGTTGAAACAATTCCTTTATTTCCATCCTCTGCGCAAGAATATAAAACAACATCACTGATATTCAATAATATCTTGTTAATGAGAAAAATTACAATACAACACAATAAACTTGGAGTATGATTAGAAATATCACCTGGTCCCATATATCCAATTGTTGCCATGGTCATGGTTTGTATCAATGAGTCCTCTTTCCATAAGAGTTTCGCAATGCCAAAATCACTCAAATGTGCAACCATATCTTCATCTAGAAGAACATTGCTGGGTTTTATATCACAATGCACCACGGGTGTTGTTTGTCCATGATGGAGATATTCGAGTCCGCATGCAACATCTATCAGTATGTTCAACCTTTGTAGGATGTCCAAAAAATGATTGTTGGAATACAACCATTTATCTAGACTCCCATTAGGCATGAACTCAAGCACTAAGGCTTTGAAATCAAGAACATTCGAGCAGCTGCTGATGATTTTGATTAAGTTTCGGTGACGAGTGTTGCGGAGAACTACACATTCAACATCAAAGCTCTTGAAAGCTCTCTCTAACTCTAACTTGAACACCTTAACCGCAAATTCCATTCCATCCGAAAAAATCCCATGATATACAGAGCCATAACTCCCATTACCAAGCAATTTGCTTTGATTGAATCCATCCGTAGCTCGATGAAGTTCATAGTATGAAAATCGTCTCCATGTTCGTAAAGGTAACAAATATCCTTTAGTTGGTAATTCGTCCTTCCTTTTCCTACTTCGCAAGATAATGATAATGAGAACCATCATCAAAATTGTAGAGGCAATTGGAAGTGTTACATATATTATGAGCTTAGTTCTTGGCTGGGAAGTCCTAACAGGTTTACAGCTTGGAAGATGAAGTTGAGGTGCACCACACAATGCTTCATTCCCCTCAAATGATTCGATTGAATAGTTTCCAAATGATCCTCCTGTAGGAATTTCTCCATGAAGTTTATTGAAAGAGACATTGAAATATTTGAGGTAACGAAGATTCTCTAAAGTTTTTGGAATTTCTCCTGATAGACTATTTCTTGACAAGTCCAAGAACTCCAAACTCAACATGTCACCAAATGACTCAGGAATAGAACCTGTGAGTTTATTATTGGATAAGGAAAAGTGAGTGTGGTCTAAGAGATCTGCAACCCCATTTGGGATATCACCCGAGAACTGATTGTTCGAAAAATCCAAATCGATCAATACCTTCCACTTTCCAATGTCCATTGGAAGTGTTCCACTTAAAGAATTTGAAGACAAGTCCAGGGTAAGCAGATCATTAAGCCCGGTCAAGGTTGAAGGTATTGAGGAAGAAAACATATTGAAGCCAAGAAATAGTTTCCTGAAAGAAATGAGATTACCCAAGCAAGCAGGTATTGGTCCAGACAATTTGTTACTCGTCAGGAACAAGAAAGCCAACTTGTTTAGTTGACATAACTCATCTGGGATGGATCCTTCTAACTTATTTTCCTCAAGATGAAAACCTTGCAGCTCTTCTAGTCCTCCCATTGAAGAGGGAATGCTTCCTGTCAATTCATTGTTGGCTAGTTCAATGATTATCAGGTGACTTAAGTTGCCAATCTCACTCGGGATGCTACCCCTAATGTCACACGCATAAGCATAAAATCCCTGAAGAGAACTTGAGAGATTCCCTACCAAACCAGGAAGTTCACCACTAATCAAAGGGTTGTTGTCGAAAGCCAACCATTCCAAGCCTTTACAGTGTGTCAAAGAAGAGAGAAAGCTCATCCCTGAAGAAGTTAAATTATTAGCCTCCAGGTTGAGAAACTTCAGATTTCTTAGATTACCAAGAGTATCAGGAACCAACCCTGAAAAATAATTACGTGACATCTCAAGCACAGTAAGCTTAGAGGCATTGGAAATGGATATTGGAATTGGACCAACGAGGTGATTTACACCAAGATATAATCCTTCTAGATTTGGAAGCCAAAGTCCCACGTTTGATGGAAGATGTCCAGAGAGCCGATTTGATAGCAAAGAGAAGATTGTTAGACTTGAAATGTTAAATACTTGTGGAGGAATTGAACCAACGAGATTGTTAGATTGCAAATTCACGGATCTTAGATTCTTGAGGTTGCCAATCTGATATGGTATTGTACCTGACATGAAATTTTGTCAAACAAATATGAATCTTAGATTGTTGAAAGTATATGTAATTATATTCTATTATCAAATATGAATCTGATATGATGAATTGAAATCCTAAATAAAGAATAAACGTTCACAAGTTAACAATAAAGGGAATATTATACATTGATTTTCCTTTATCTGATTTGATAAAAAGCTATTTTATTCTTTAAGAAAATAGAAATAACTCGATCAAGATTTTAAGTTCTTAAAGTTTTGTGTCTTTGTGATTGAAAAAAAGGGTTAATCAATGGACTCTAAAATAAAAAGAAATACTAGTAATGATTTTTTTGGAGGTAAATTACTTCTCTTTATTCATTTACCTGTAAAATTGTTACTTCCACAATGGAATGTCTTAAGAAGAGTTAAATTTCCAATTTCTTTTGGAATTTCACCTGCAATTACAAAATACACATCAAATTTAGAACTCAACTACTAGCAGAAATTATTGGAATAAACTAAATAAACCACCATGAACAAGATTTTCCTGGCATCTTATTAGGTCACATTACCTTGAAAGTGGTTTCTCCCAATATAGAAGGTTTGAAGCCTACTCAAATTCCCAATTTCTACCGGTAGACTTCCCTCCAATTGATTAAATGAAAGAGATAGCTTTTGTAACTCTTTACACTTGAATAAGCTGGCTGGAATTCTACCTGAAAGCAGATTATAACTCAAGTACAGTTTCTTCAAATTCGGAAGATGATCAAACATATCTTTTGGAATATGACCAGTGAGATTATTCCAGGTGAAATCGATCACTTCTAGCGAAAGCAAACCATGTGAAACAGAGGGTATGGAACCAGAGAGCATGTTATTGAATAGAACAATCTGTTGCAAGGAAGGTATATTGAGGATGGAGGAAGGTATTGAACCTGAAATCTGGTTTTCACACAAGATCAATATCTCTAGCTTTGGCAAACCAGGTGAAACAGAGGGTATGGGACCAGAGAGCATATTTTCGCTAAGATCTATTTCTTGCAAGGAAGATATATTGAAGATGGAGGAAGCTATTGAACCTGAAATCTGATTACCAAACAAGCTCAACGTCTCTAGCTTTGGCAAACCAGGTGAAACAGAGGGTATGGGACCAGAGAGCATATTGTCGCTAAGATCTATTTCTTGCAAGGAAGATATATTGAAGATGGAGGAAGGTATTGAACCTGAAATCTGATTACCCAACAAACTCAACGTCTCTAGCTTTGACAAGTAGCCTAAGGAGAAAAGAATGACACCCTTGAAGTTGTTATGGTACAGATACAACCTCCGAAGCTCGGTTAATGATCCCAACCATGATGGGATTTCTCCATTGAAACTATTGTTACCGAGACTTAAATATTTTAGACGTCGCAGATCAGATAACCGATCAGGTAATCTGCCATGGAACCTATTGTTTGGGAGGTAAAGAAGAGAAAGGAATGATAAATTTCCCAAGTGGGGAGGAAGGGTGCCTACGAGTCCCAACCCGGTAAGGTCTAGAGCTGTGACTCTACGGTGTTTGGTTCTGCAACCAACACCAATCCAATTGCAAACAGGAGTAGAAACTGACCAATTAGTTGCCAAAACATTGTCAGGATCATGAATAACATTAGCTTTTAGTGCAAGAAGAGCCAATTGGTCTGTAAATAGAGTGGTTAATTCCATGGAGAAAGTAGGCATAGAAAAATGGAAGATGATGAGAAGAGCTAAGTAGAAGAATGTGTTGGCCATTTGATTTTTTAGATGTTGAGACACTGGAAATGGAGTTTTTCAACAATAACACAACTGATACAACATGATAGATATTCCATTCTTTATATACACTGCAATGGATCCATTAATTGAATCATCACTATATTTTTTCATTGTTAACTGTTAAACTAAACACTGAAATTTCTTCGAACACTCAATGATGCTGAAATGTTCATTTGTAGTTTTTCACAGTGTTTTTTCCCCTTGTTCTATCAACATCAAACTACCATAACCATTAAAATAAGATTGTTTATTTAGCTAAGATAGATACCTACAAATATATATGATACAAATGTAGTAATTTTCCCCTGTACCTTTTGCAGTGTTTTGGATTAAATAATGTCTTCTTGACTTGTTATGGAATCTGAACGCTTTGAGCTTTGTCGTTGTAAAGACCAGCACCCGGAAAAAATAACAATGGAGAAAGAATCATATATAAAACAATTAGTATATATTACAAATTTCAACACTTGACTTTGTCCTTGTTCTGGAATATCAAGTCTTTGAACTTTGTCTTTGTTCTGGAATCTGAAGTCTTTGAACTTTGTCATTGTCGGAGTTCTGCCAGAAAGCAGGTTACAACGCAAGTCCAGTTCCTTCAAATTTGGAAGATGACCAAACATATCCTTTGGAACCTTAATGACCTTTCAATTGAATTTGGTTCCGTATTTGAGTTTGGTTGTTTCTCTTTCCCTTGAGGATTTTGCAAGTTAAGGTTTATGGGATCGGCAAACAGATCATTCGGTTCAGATTATTTCAGTTCGACATTGAAGCATCCCATCCATGGATGTGCTTCTTGGAGCTTAACTGTACTGTTGGCTGTCATGTGATAACATCTCGAAGGCTTTAAACCTCGCATCCTGATCCGAATCCCTCCGTTTGATTAATTGAGCTTGGACCGGAGCCTTGCCTTCTATCATACCGACGACAGAAGACATGGATGGCCTTAGTGTTGGATGATGGTGCATGCAATGCAAGAGCCAGGTTAAGCAGCCTTAGTGCTTCTTCTTTCGAGTACTCCGAACCAAGACTTGGATCAACAAGCTCAAAAAGGTTACCTTGTTCTTCCTGGACATAGGCCTAAAATCATATCGGTTTTACCCATTTTCCATAGGTTCATTAATGACTTTCCAATTATGTGGTTTGGGACCGGTAGCTGGACTTCATTGAGCAACGAAGTCGTTGATGGAAATCCTTTATCCTTAATTAAGTCTCCTTTTATATCTTTAATTATGTCTTTTTTATGTTTCATTTTAAATTATTTTTTTTTATTCAGCTACAGTGGTTAGTAGTATCTGTTTAGAGTATACTCTCAACCTTTTAACATTGATCGCTCAATCACTGTGCTGACAACACTGGTACTCGAACCCGTAACCTTTAGCAACAACAACCGTTCCTTTAATTCCTTTAACCGTTCATTTTAAATTATTAAGTTTAAAGTTTAGGGTTTAAAATTAAATATTGTAATTAAGATTTATAAAATTAAGAGTAAGGTATATTTTTTAGAATATAAGTTTAAGGTTTAAGATGTGAAAAATTAGAATTAAGATTTAAAAATTAATTTATAAGCATTTTTAGTTTTAAAAATCGAACAACACAACTCAAATATATCTTATAACCATACTCCCCTTATTTTAAAATAATACCGATTTAAGTTTTAAATATTTTATTTTAATAAAAATTAAACACCTAAGTATATAATATATTTATATTAAGCCTATATGAAATAGGCCAAGCCTGCCTGAAAAGGCTGTATATCCTATAGCAAGCCCATGAACACTTTGACCTCCGTCCCCATTCATTTGTTTATTTTGTGACCCAATACTTTCCTTTAGCTTGTCCGAGACACCTCCAAATTTTGAAATGTATTTAAATGCATAGGAACTGGGAGAGTTGAGTTTTAACCCTTCAAAAAACCCCGCAAAAACCTTTGAAAAAATTCATCTTGACAATGGATTTGGACCCAGAAGATGTTTTCAAGGACGAAGAAGATGACCCAGATAACGAATTCTTCCAGGTTTCCTCATTCTCTTCTACTTTCGTTCGTTCTATATAATCTTTTTCATGGTTAAGAAATGAGAGATGTAATTGTGGTGATTTTGTCCAATATTCGCAGCAAAGTGAGGGTTCCAAAGAGTATGTTGTTTACTTGGTTGATGCTTCTCCGAAAATGCTTAACACGACTTGTCCTGGTGTAAGTTTTATTTGTAATCGAAGCAAATAGAATATACCCATCTGTTTTTCTTTTTCTTTTTTAGTTTTTTTCCCTCCTTTCTATCATGCTTATAATCTGGGATTTTAATATCAGTAAATCAGTTGGATTTTCTTCTTTTTTTCATGGATTGATATGATAATTAAGCTATTTATGTCTATTGACTAACCAATTATTGCCTTGTTTTACACTTGAAAATGTAATATGACTAGCAGTTGTTGAATTTTTCTTGTTTTCCTGAATATTGGCAGATGGATCAAAAGAACGAAACTCATTTCCACTCCACTGTCAGCTGTATTGCAGAATCACTCAAGACCCAGATCATTAGTAGATCGTATGATGAAGTTGCCATTTGCTTCTTTAATACTGTACGATACAATTCTAGCCATTTACTGTAGCTAGAACCTATAGTCTTTCTGTTCATAAAAAGAGCTGAGGCTTTCCACTTAGAGCATAGAGTAAATAAACAAATGCAAAATTTTGAGATGCGGACGGCAATTGACAAAGGGTTTGACTTTATAACATCATGCTTTTGCCAATTTAAACCAAAGGTTAAAGCAGAAGAGTAAGTAAAGTGGATGCTGTGGTTTACTGAACCTTAGTTTGTATTTTTACTAATTCAATGTGGTGGGAAGATGCATGACTTAGGTAGCATGTACGAAAAGATGTCTGTGTTTCTAGCAGAGGCATTTCCCCGTCTGAAACAGGCTTTGTTTTGTATAATTTGCTATATGCTCAGAATGTATGCTACTTTAGTCTTTAAGTGCCTGTGATATGTTTTCTTACTATTTTGTGTTCTTTCTGCAGAGAGAAAAGAAGAACTTGCAGGATTTAAATGGTGTTTTTGTTTTTAATGTTGCTGAAAGGGAGCAACTAGACAGGCCAACAGCTAGGCTTATAAAAGAATTTGACTGTATAGAAGGTAGTTTATTTTCGGATTGATTGCATTATTGGGGATTAATTATGAAAATTTGATTCAAAGCGTGTGCATCTCTTCTTTGATTTTGATTGTTTCTACAACACCCTTAACTGATTGTAAAGTCTTAATCACATTTTCATTAGATTTACTAAACACGGTATTTTATGTTAACTTTTACAATTTTTTGGGGAACTAACATATACTTTTCTGAGCTACTTTGCAGAATCATTTATGAGAGAAATTGGGAGTCAATATGGTATTGTTCCCGGGTCTCGTGAGAATTCCCTTTACAATGCCCTATGGGTTGCCCAAGCTCTTCTTCGTAAAGGGTGTGGTTACTTTTGCATTTCTTCTCATGATTAAATAGCACATGTTTTAGTTCTTCGTTTGTTTTCCAATGTCACCACATCTGGTTTTTGTTAGTTTTTGACAGAAAAACTCTTTCAGGTCTATTAAGACTGCTGATAAGAGAATTCTTCTCTTTACTAATGAAGATGATCCTTTTGGGGGTATCCAGGATGCTACAAAAAAAGATATGACAAGAACTACATTGCAGCGAGCTAAAGTAAATTAAATATAAATTTGCACATGCTAAGTGGTTTAGTATTCTGAGTACATTGAGATTTATTTTCATTACAATGTTACCCCTCTTGTTGTTTCTCTCTCCAGGATGCACAAGATCTCGGAATCTCAATCGAACTTCTCCCCTTGAGTCGTCCAGATTTGGAGTTCAATGTTTCTGTTTTCTATGCTGTATACTCATTTGTTCTTCTTGTGTTTTCCTGTGAAGATGAATGGGTGGTTTATATATTTTCTTCGGATAACAATCTTTCATTTCTTTCAGGATTTGATTGGGTTAAGTGGTCAAGATCTTGCTCAATTTACACAATCTTCCAGCCAGAAGTATGTATTTATGGTTTTTATAGCATTAATGTCTTCACTTTTATACAATTTCTATTGCCATCAAGTGAACTCAAAGTCACAAGGGAGTCACTATCTTGTGCATTGGTATAAATGCACGAGCTATGTATGATGGGATTTATTGTTTGATGCTAAATTACGAGTTCCACTCTTCTTTCTTCTTATGACAGAGAAGGTGGCAACTTTCTGCTTACATCTAACTCACGCTTCTTCCGACTTCAAACATTTTTTAAAATGCTCATAATCTAGTCTGACATTCCATTTATGAATACGTTCATAATCTAAATCCAGATTGGAAGATATGAAAGATCAACTGAGAAAGCGTATGTTCACAAAGCGGGTAATTAGAAAGATTTCATTTCATATTGCGGATGGATTGTCAATTGAGCTGAATACTTATGCTCTAGTTCGTCCCACAGTTCCAGGTAGACAATTCTCCATGTTCTATTTGAATTTGGATGTCAGGTTACTTTTCCCTCATTTTTCTATGTTCCTAGGGACAATTACATGGCTTGATTCTGTCACAAATCATCCTTTAAAGGTAAGTACAAGTTGTCTTTTTATGTCTCAGTCTCAGATAGGACATAGGCTTTGAACATTTGGTAATTTTGAAAAGATACAGGCTATGTGTTGCAATAGGCAGCAAGCATTTATACACTCATAAGCACTTTTTTATCTAAGTTTTATTTGGAGCATTGTTTCTATTATAAGCTTTTATCTTCTTTATGTTCAAATTTTTTCTGCATTTTGCAAAACTTCTCTCTTTCTCTCTCTCATGCTCACCCCCCCCCCCCTTTCTTAGGATATCTGTGAGTGATTTTAATTAAAAGATTTTTCACAGTTAGGATGAAAATATAGATCTATTTTACTTTAACTGAGTGGTTCCTTGTTCTTTTTATGCATGTATTATGGACTATAGAGTAAGATATCGTTAGAGTTTTGTATAGTTCTCTAAACGGAGTAAAAGAATGTATTCTATATTAAGCGGTATGAGTTGGTTAATAATTTTTTTCTGAGAAGAAAGTTTGTATCATTTCCCTTCATGAAATCCTTGCTTCTGTGCATTGCAACGCATACACACATATTTATCATGATAATTGATAAGTAGGTAGAAAGAAATGTCATCGAGAAGTATATTGCTTATGTTGACCCATTGTGATTTGATCTTTGTTTTTCCAGATGTCCAACTGAAGCTCTCATAAATTTTAGTTAATTATTTTAATGATATGGTGCAGATTGAAAGATCTTTGATCTGTGAGGATACTGGTGCACTGATTCAGGAACCTCCAAAAGTTTTTCAGCCCTACAGAAAGTAAGCATAGCTATTATCCAACAAATTAAGGGAATATGTTATGCTTGTTAAACATTGAAAGCTCCATGCATGTGTCCAGTCACATGTAAAATATTGGAGTTAATTCTTATCGAATGTTTGACCTTATTAGCAGATTGATTATACTATGACATATGTATGACATTGTATTTCCTCTCAGTTACATGTAAAATATTAGAGTTAATTCTTATTGGATGTAGACCTTATTAAGAGGTTGAGCATAATATGACATTGTTTTTTTATTTTCTGTAGGAAACTATAATATAATATATCCCTTTTCTTCATGTTATTAGATTTGTTTCTGATATTGGGAATTGGGATGACAGGGGATGAATTTATTCAAGAGGCTATACAAGATATTTCTTCATATGTTATTTGGTATACCAAAATCCTTTTTCTAATAGAAAATAATTCATCAAAAGGTTGAAGATAAAGTTTTCCTTTTTTTTATAATATTGGTGACACATGTTATGGTGGCCAACATGGCAGCATATGTTCCGATTAATGAAGCAGCTTTCCAGTTTAGAGTATCATACTATTGGTCTAATGCTTGTGTTGTTGGTCCATCATGATTAAAAAAGGTTCTCTGATTTGGGGGGAACTTCCTGTCACCATTATGGTTGGGTTATTGATTGTCAGGGAATAATATAGTTCAAGACTGATATCTGTTCATAAGTTGTACAGTTGTATTTTATAGTGTATTTTTCTACAACTCTTTCTGAATCAACTCTTGTCCCCTTTGCGACCCTGATTTTTCAGTGAGAATGTCAAGTTTTCACCAGAGGAAATAGCTGACATAAAAAGAATATCACCTGGATGCCTTCATCTTCTTGGATTCAAGCCATTAAGTTGCTTAAAAGATTACCACAATTTGAGGCCGTCCACGTTTGTATACCCCAATGACCAGGTTGAGTTTTCCTCAAATGATATTTCTTGAAATTTTTTGCATTTGCATTACTCTTGATCTTGTTTATTTTTAAATGTTGAGTTGTTGACGGTTACTTTATATTTCTCCCATCCAATTATTTGATAATAGGAAAGCCAAGTGTGATATACTACAATCATTTTACATTGAAAGATAATCTTGATTGGGACTGCTTTATCAAACCATGGATGACAAGTTTATTGGAATTATAATATTAAATTTACTGCTTGATGTGTGTTTTCTGTAAATGAAGGGAATGCTAATGCAGTCATGAGAAAAAAAGTAAAATGAATTAATTTTCAACAAGGCAGAAGATAGTCAATGAGAACATGTTCTCCTAAACATAAATGCCTGCATTGATAAAATGAAAAAGGTTTTCTAAGGCCATGCAGTTCTTTCCAAGGAATTTTAATATTTGATATATATATATATATATATGGTTGTTTGGCAGATTTTTCTGTGGTTCCTTTAAAATAATAGGATCTGGTGGCAAAGAGTTCATCAAATCGAAATCTGGCAGATATGTCCTGAGTTTGATTTTGTTTTCTTAATGTTTGAATAGATATTGTGATTAAATCGCTGCTTGTAAAAAGATATCCCGATATATTTAGTGTTTAGCCAAGAACATTAGATTTTATGTATCCATTCTACTGACCTTCAATAAGCTCCCACACCATAGGTGAACATATTAGAGGCATATGGGTGGTCCAAGCTTAGTTCAATTATAAAGTGCAGATTAAGTGTCTTTCTAATTGGCCTCTATGTTTTGTGAATGAGCTTAAATTATCATCTTTAGGAATCAAAATTAACCTGCTTATACTCAGGTTAATTAGTTGCAACAGATGATACTGTAAGATAAACGCTGGTATTATGTTGTGGATACACCTATGCAGGCATATGTTTGTTACTTGTCCTTTTCTTTAATAAACGTATTTTTTTCTTTTTTGGAATAACTAATACTTTTGCTTCTTGTCCAATATAGGAAGTGGTTGGTAGCACCACTGTCTTTGTTGCCTTGCATAGGTCTATGCTACGGCTCAAGCGGTTAGCATTTTGCAACTTCACCTTCTATGTGCTGGGCTACTGTTGTTCTTCAAACCGAAGCTCCAAGAAGTTGATAACATATCATTGTTCTTGTTGCTCGTACATGATATTTAAGTGTTGCTTTTGCTTCATTGCAGTTTTACAGTTGCATTTTATGGGGCTGCATCTCATCCTCAATTAGTTGCCTTAGTTGCACAGGTAAGATAGCTGTTACACCTTTGACTAATACATCTGGTGAAAGTCTGTAGTTAGGAAATTGTTCTTCATTGCTTGTCTTGCTATATGTTGTCATTCAACTTATTAATTGTTTTTGTTTTCTCTTACTTTAAATGATGAGATAATATAAGCACCATAGTGGACTTATGCTTTCTGATACATGACACAATCAGAATTGCAAATTATGCTATTCAAAACTTATGGATAAAATGGGACTTTTTCCTTTCTTACATTTTGTTTACAGACACAATTGTGTTTATCAATATTCTTGAAACTTCACAGGATGAGGTTATTAGTGCTGGTGCTCAAGTGGAACCGCCCGGAATGCACATGATATACCTTCCATACTCCGATGACATCAGAGATGAGGAAGAGGCAAGGACATGTTTATGAGTTTATGCTACAAGGTTTTCAAGTCGTGCTATCACTAATAGCGGGGGTGTTTCACAGATTTTTCCAGATATAGAAGATGATTCCCCTCGAGCTGATGAGGATCAAATTCAAAAAGCTGCTGCTTTAATTAAACGTATTTACATAAAGGATTATTCTGCTCTTCAATTTGCTAACCCTGGTAAGCTGTTATGTTTTACTTATATGCCATTATTCTTTTGCATAGGTTCAAAGACTGTTCTTTTCCAGTCGTATGAAAATCAATAAATGATTTATACGCTGTAACCCTGGAATTTTAGAATGGTTCCAAGCGTGTGAAGAGCAATACTTCTGTTTCAACATGATTGAAGTTATGGATCATAATTCATTTAAGTTTCTCTAGAGTTATCTCATGGAACTGCAATTTGGTTACCGTCCTGAATATCGGGAACATATGTGGACAAGGTTAAATCATGAATTGATATAATTTCAGTTGATTGCTTTTTCTTCCATATGTTTGAGTTTATGTAATTACATCTTGTCAAATAGTATTGGTTTCCAATTTTTCAAGCAATGCGAGTAATTTTAAGGTTTGATAATAATAAATTCCAAGGTTTCAAACTTTTTTCCCTCGTTAAATTCCAACTTGTTGAACTCATTCGTGTTACACTTTATTGACTCTGTCACTATTTCAGCTTTGCAGAGACATTATGCGGTATTGCAGGCTCTAGCTTTAGAAGAAGACAATATTCCTGAGACCATTGATGAGACGGCACCTGATGAGGAAGGTTTGGCTAGGTAATAAGGATTTGACTTGTATTCTTAAATTATTTTTCCCGTGCTGGTCTTTGATAATAAAAAAAAAGATTCAGCCTACCAACTGGTCATTGTGAGAGTTTTTCTTTTGCACAGACCAGCAGTTGTTAAGGCAATAGAAGAATTCAAGCTTTCTGTCTATGGGGATAACTATAATGAGGAAAGTGACAATTTAGGCAAAGAAAAAGTGGGTGAAGCCTCTAGAAAACGTAAAGCAATTGCGGAAAATGCAGCCAAGGATTTTGATTGGGGTGACCTTGCAGAAAAGGGACAGGTGAAATCTATGTGTTTTATCTGTGTTTCAATAATGCTTTTAATTTCTTCTAGTCATCAAAATGGATTCTTTTGAACTAAATTTTAGGGAGATTGTACAAATTAGGATTTGTGGCCCTAAAAAAGAACTAGGGTAATTTGTTCATGTAAATGATATTTCAGAAGAAAAATAATTTTCCTGTGTATGAGATTATAGATATTGTAGCAATCATAATATTTCATTCTCTTCAATGTTTTAATTCCTCAAGCCTATTAAAGACCTATTTCATAATTTCCTCGAATCTTGGCATTAAATCACCCGTGCGCGCTTTGATGTTCATCTCTTACTCATTTATTCCTCATTTTGCAGTTGAACAATTTAACAGTAGCAGCTTTGAAGAATTACTTAACTGCCAACAACCTTCCTGTTAGTGGGAAGAAAGAAGCCTTGATCAGCAGGATCTTAACCCATATGGGCAAATGAGCGAAGTTGAAGCCGATAAAACATCGAAGATCAGTATCAGATAAGGTCCACAAGTCCCTCCAATAGTTGTTACATTATGTATGCTTCCTATTGTAATGCTAAAACTAGGTTGGCATCTGCATTATGCCACTGTACTTTTCCTACTCGGCTTCGTATGATGCAGAGAAGGGTTTATTGCCATTATGGCACCGAACATCAACTAGTATCCATGAACCATTTGTGCAACATTTGGCCAAGTTTTGCATATGAAATGAAAGTATCAGTTTCTCTGCTAGTTTCATCTACTGTTACTTCAGGTTATACCTCTTAACGAAACTGTCGAATGCGCGTCTGTGTACGATATATCTTGTGCATGCATCTCTATGATGCTTCTCTTTGGCACAGACATGGACCTGGGCAGTAGGCGTGGATGAGAAAACCAGATATGGTTGGTCAGCCGGCTGGCCGGCTCGAATCGAGTATCAAGGGTTGGTTTCCGGCCTGATATATTGTAGAATAAAGAGAAAATTATTAGTCTCGATATTCACATTACATAAAACACAAATAGAATCAACATCATAGTTTCATCTAAATATTCTATTTTTTTCTGTAAATTAATTATAATTAAACCACTGATTCAATATTTAACTAGAAATAGTATTTGTTCGACTTTTGATTTTTTTTTTCTAAAATAAAACAAGCACCTAGTTTTGGCCCTTGTATTTAGACCGATGATTTCAAGATTGAAAATCAAATTACTTGCGACAAAAGATTTGTAAGCAAAACTAACTTGAACTTAGGTGTGATATAATCATTAGATTAATATAGATTAGATACGATAGAGATTTATTATAGAACAATCCAATTTATATTATTGTTTCTTTTTAATAGTTGACATATTATATTAATATTAAATGTTATATTTTAATATATAACTCGTATAATTTTTTTTACACTATTTTTTTTTAATATTTAAAACTCTAACACCTTAAATTATAATTTTTTTACATCATACAACATAAATTTCTAAACTAAACTCAACCCCTTAAATTTGACAAACACGTGTAAACTTTAATTTAATATTTTTATAGTTTTTTCTCTAATATTAGTTATATTATAATACAATATAAAATCTACTTAGAAAGCGTGTTAAAACGAGTAAGAATCTTGAATAATGAAGCTCAAGTCATGTATGTCTATTTTTTTACAGGTTAGATAGTTTTGTTCATTTTTTTCTAATTTCAAGTGGCCTTCAAGCAGGTCTACTTGTAAATAAAACAAGATTTTATTGGTAAAAGTCTCTAATAGAGAAAAAAAAGTGTAAACGATTTATCATTTACTTTTTCAAAGTTTGAAGTCATTTATTCTTTCTTGGCCATCATTAAAATATGTAACTTCAAAAATAAGAAAAAAAACTAAAAAAATATGAACCACACCAGACCCATCAAGACTAATATCAGGAATGACCTAAAGGGTGTTGGGTTGTAGCCTCTAAAAATTTTAAGTCCTATATTTTATATATTTTCTTTGTATTTTTTATTTATAATCTAATTATGTATCATTAAACTCTTGTAATTTTATATCTCCTACATTTTTAATATAATTTCTTGATAATTTACACCCCTTATATAAAATTCTGGGTCATGACCAGTAGCCATGCTCCACACTTTCAGTCTAACTATTAACAATGATAATAGAAAATGGGGAAACTTCATATTAATTTCTTCCAAATTGATTATAGTTATTTAAGAGCTTCTTTCCCTTTATAACATTCATAGTATTTCAATTTTTCATTTCATTCATATGAAATTTTGTGTTGTCAATATGAAAATACTTGCCAAATTCTCTCTCAACCTACTGGTTTTCTTCACCATCATCCTTCTATTAGTTCAAGTTCCAGCTTCATTAAGTCAAAGCAATGAAAACTATTCGGCCTGCAGCAAACAATTCCATTGTGGGAACATAAGGAACATCAGCTACCCTTTTTGGGGAGGTGACCGGCCTGAGAATTGTGGGCAACCGGAGCTGAAACTGACTTGCCTTGAAACCGAAGAAACCCGAATTTCAATCATGTCTGTAAGTTACAAAGTCATCGAAATCAACCTCGATTCACAAGCTTTCACGGTTGCAAGAACTGATTATCTGCAGACCCTTTGTCCCCAAACCTTTTCCAACACCACCTTGGACTTCAACCTGTTGAGTTACGCTTGGAATCTCGAGAACATAACGTTGTACTATGGTTGTCCTTTGATTTCTGGCATACCAGAAGGGTTTCCAGCTCGGTTCAACTGCAGCAACAGCAGAAATGGAACAGATTTGGTGAATTACTATGTTATAGCATCTGTTTTTGGTAACCTGTCAGATGGAATTAAAGATGGGTTGGGATCTTGTTCTATCAATGTGATTGTTCCAGCTTTTTATACCTTAGTTTCGACAATTAAGAGCAATCCAACTCCAGATACTCTGGTTTTGCCACTTGGTAATGGATTTGGCCTGAAATGGGATGAAAAACTTGCTTCCAAATGTGATGAATGCAGTGGTTCTGGTGGGAGGTGTGGGTACAATAAGAGCTTGAATCAGTTCACTTGTTATTGCCCAGATCATACTGATGCATCAACTTGTTTTCTGTCAGGTATGCACTAAAAACACAGATTTTCTTGCTTTTTTCTTAGTTCTGTTGATTGAATTAGCCAAGTTCTGGAAATTCCTTGGTGGGTTTTCTTTTCCCTTCAAAAAGAACTTAAAGATTCTCTAAAACCTGCAACTTTTTTCCAACCATGTGAGTCAAAGTCTGGGGTTTTACAATCCATTGGCTATATAGTAAAATAATGAACTTGGCATGGAATTTTCTTAATGGCATATATCAAAACCATCGATATCAAGAAAATTGATTGTTATTATTATAATAATATAAATGCAGAAACTTAGTATTCAATCAGCTGTCAGCTGTGCTGTCTGTATGAATATTAATTGGTCAGGACCGATGTGGGATGCTTCCTTTACATCCATCCTCGTCAAGAACTTTCATGCGTATCTTGTTTAATAACTTATTGTGACTATAAAAGACAATTCGAGTTATATAGGTTTAAAATCTATCTATTTTTTTTTTTTGTTATATTTGTTTCGTAATTTATTTTATATAATTTTTATTCGAGTTAAAATAGAGAAACTAAAAGAATGATATCATAAAAGTGTGTTAAAAATATACGAGAATCTAAAAATTGTAACTCTATGAATGTTCTTAAAAACAATGTCCTCGTCTCAATTCTATCGTCCGTAAAATCTATATTCGTTTCTACTTAATTGATTATGAACTAGGACGAATCCCCATGAAACATGTCTCACTGATATCCCTACTTGTCGGTCACTTTTGAAATATAATTTGTGTGAAAGCATCAATTCTAAAGCTGCCTAATAAGGAACATATTATTCTGAAGTAACATGCTTGTTTTTTATATTAATTTCTTGTGTTTTTTTTATATTACAGGGTTGTCTAAAGGTGTCAGTTTGAAGATTAAACTAATCATAGGTAATATTTATCTTAATCATATTTAAAAGAATGAAAATCAACTAAAATTTCTAAGCTGATTGGGCCATTCATTTAAAACAGGGTTTACAGTGGTTGGTGTTACTGCTATGGTGGTTTGCCTTGTGGTGTTTGCCTTGAGGCTCAAGAAAGAATCGTTTTCGAGTGGAATGTTGATGAATTTACAGAAAAATAAAAGGAAGAACAGTGAAAGGATCGAAGCGTTCATCATGAGATACGGTTCGGATCTTGCTCCGAAGCGGTATTCTTATTCGGATATCAAGAAAATCACTAAGTCATTCAAGGACAAGCTCGGAGAAGGCGGGTTTGGCACAGTCTATAGAGGTAAATTGCCTGATGGTCGTCTTGTTGCTGTTAAAGTACTGAGTGAATCGAGGGGGGACGGAGAGGGATTCATTAACGAAGTCGCGAGTATTAGTCGAACTTCTCATGTCAATGTAGTGACATTTCTTGGATTTTGCTACGAGAATTCGACGAGAGCTTTGATGTATGAATTCATGCCGAATGGATCGTTGGATAAATTCATCTATCCCCGTGGATCACCGGATCAATTCCGTGTGCTAGATCATAAAACATTGTTTGAAATCGCGGTCGGGATTGCTAGAGGACTAGAGTATCTCCATCAAGGATGTAACACAAGAATTTTACACTTGGACATCAAGCCTCATAACGTCCTTCTAGACGATAACTTCGTCCCCAAGATATCTGATTTCGGTCTCGCGAAGTTATGCGAGCGGAAAGAAAGCATTCTTTCATCGATCACAGCTCGAGGAACCATAGGATACATTGCTCCAGAACTATTCTGTCGAAACTTCGGAGGAGTTTCTTACAAATCCGATGTTTATAGCTATGGAATGATGGTGCTCGAAATGGTCGGAGCCAAGGAAAACGCTCATTTCGGAGGGTTGATAACAAGTGAACTGAACTTCCCTACATGGATTTACCAACATCTCCAACAAGATGCATTCAATCTCGAAGGAATCACAGTCGAAGATGAAGAAATCACTAAGAAGATGATCATAGTGAGCATATGGTGCATTCAAACGAATCCGTCGGACCGACCATCGATGACGAAAGTGCTGGAGATGTTACAAGGAACCCTTCGATCTTTGCCGATTCCGCCAAGACCTTTCTTGTTTTCTCCTCCACGATCGCCCACAAATTCCTCGTTGGCAATATCATTTTATACCAGCTTTTTCCAGTAAGATTCTAACACAAATGGTAACTAAAATGGTCAGTTTTTGTAACGTTAGTGACTATAATATAAAAATAATTTATTTGAATGACCTAAATAAAAAAGTTAATAGTTTGATGACCAATTATATATTTTATCCATTACTTTGTTTCTATTCTTTGCCATCTTGGGCTGGGCCGGTGGAATAATTTCGCACGTGCGCCGAACATTGACACTCGTGACATTATCTTCGTTTTCTCATTGGATGGTCATCGACAAAGACGGTTGTTATACCCATTGCAAGAGAATCCGCCACGTGGCAACAAAACGTCACACGTTGGTCAAGCAGTTGGAGGAGAAAGAAGGGGAGACTAAACGCTTAACGTGTTGCTTTATCATGTGCATTTATCAATTCTCAAATTTGCCCTTCCCATTATCTCTTCCATTTTTAATTTTAAATACATAAGTATATTAAAATAAAATAAAATTTATTTCAATGAAAAATTTATAATATATTAAAATTTTGACATTTATAGGGGTTGATGTCTAAATAGCTCTTTTTTTTAATTATATTGATTATAAATAATATTTATTTTAGAATATATTTTTAATTATTGAATATAATCCTTTAATTATTATACTGTAAATATTAATGTTTGAACTTATAATTTTTAATAATAATAATTTATTTAATCATCAGAGATAAGATGATTCGTGCATGTCTAAATAATTTAAAAATAATAATTTTGATATATGTTATACAATATCAAATTTTTAGTGGATTAATTTTAAAAGATTTAAAAAATATGTTCAAGTTTATATTTTCCTACAAATAATAGTATTATTGGCTAAATTAAGATTTATTATGGGGATAAATATGAGTTATATTTTAATATATAATTTATATTTTTTATTAAATAAAAGAATTACATTTTCATACCAAAATTTAAATCTATACAAGATAAGTTAATATAATTATTTAAGATTTTATCTTGATTAATTCAAATCGATCTAGTGTATAATATTTTAAACTCGAGATGTGCTTAAGCAAAATCAAACTGCTTACCACTTGAATCAATCTTATTAATTGTATAATTGTATATTAATGTTTTTTATAAATATATTTATAATCATAATAATTTTTTTATTATGAGTGGTAAAGTTGTAAATTGCAGAGAGATCAAGGGCAATGATATACAACCAGTGCAGCTTTAGCTGACCACCTCGCAAATCCGTGTTAACTTCCAAGCGCTACCATTTCAAACTTCCTATCAGAAAACTACATCTTCCGTTTTCTTCCCGGATTTTCAACTTTAACAACCCAAAAAGAACAACCATTTCCAGTTTTCCGGTCCATCCATTAGCCCGTTGATCCAAATCCACTTTCCATATAGATCTCAATCAAATCTGCTTCTACACTTCCCCTCCAATTCACCCGTCAGGAAACGCCGGCGTTTCATATATCCGGCCGCCGATCTAAAAATTCGAGACTGAAGATCCTTCTCCAATCGTTTACAGTCGGAACGGCGTCGTTGCAGAGGAAATCCATATCTTTAACCTCACCTTCCACTTAATTCACCACGCACAGGATTCTTTTTTTTTTCTTTAATTTTTTAATTATTATTTTTTGTCAAATTCTATTTTTCTGTTTGTTTTTTCTTTCAAGCAGACATTAGAATTTTGTATAAATTCAATATTTCTAGCATCGGTTTTTGCTCTTTGCTTTGAAATGACGTCGGGGACGAGGCTACCTACATGGAAAGAAAGAGAGAATAACAAGCGGAGAGAGAGGCGGAGGAGAGCGATAGCGGCGAAGATCTTCGCCGGACTTCGGATGTATGGTAACTATAAGCTTCCGAAGCACTGCGATAACAATGAAGTTCTCAAAGCTCTTTGTAACGAGGCCGGTTGGACTGTTGAACCCGATGGCACTACTTATCGTAAGGTAAATTGTTATCACCTTAACTATTTTTTTCTGTGTTATTTTGTTGATTAATCTGAGTAGGAAACAGATGAAGATAAAGCTGGTTGAACGGAAAATATGTTGTTTGAAATGGAAAATCGCTGAAAATTTGCGTTTAATGATTGCTTGTTTGAACTTCAAACTTGCTTGTTTTATTTTGTTTGTAATTTTTGAAATATCGAAGCAACGGGAAATTACTTATTTCCAGCATAACCTTGCACGAAGGAGGTCGTATCATTGAAGTTTTGCCATTTTTTTAATGAATTTGTCTGGCGTATTTTAGCACGAAGATTGTAGTTTCTAGAGAGTAGTAGAAAATCACAAAGGAAAAGAAAATCAAGTTAAACTGCGTCTGTATGCTAATTTGTGCCGCTTTTTGCGGTGCATGTTAAGAAGTGCCCCCGTTGTGCTAGCATACGCCGGTCCCGGCGGATTGTTGACATCGTAGAAACAGGAATATCTGGTGTCAACTGCTAACATGCACGGCCTGAACCGTCGTTGGTATTTTACTGACGGCGTTTGTTTTGTTTGTTGGATAGAGGTTAGAAGCGTCATTTTATTAGTCGTCTCTAATCGTATGTTATAGAGATCTGGTCAGCTCTCTTTTTTTTGTATTTTTTTATTATGCTTTTTTTTTTTTTACTTTAATTTAGCCAACGCGTGAGCGTGAACTACCAACGAAAGATTCTTCTTTCTTTGATGGCTATATTCCTTATAACTTAGTATTCCATGTTCCAGATGAGAAAGAACATGGGACTGATCATCCCAAAATTTAAAAAATAACCCAAGTTGCATAGATCTCGGTAAATGACATAACCACCCTTGTTAAAATGATGCTTGTGAGGGTAGTTTTTTGCACCATGCCACCATGTGAACTTACAGTGAGGTTTGATATTCTTTTTAGGGTTTTTTAATTGCTAAGTAACAAAGAGTTCTTTTTTCAGGGATTTTGCACAGTTTTCCACTTTGAGATAACTTTCATTTTCAGTTGCTCATATAATCATAGGTGGGTTTTCAGACATGGTGATCCGTTTGTTTGTAGTCTTTTTTTTGTTATAGTTGTTTTTAAGGTGTTATGTATTTAGAGATGTTTTTAGAACTTAACAATCATGTTACATAGGTTTTGGCACATTTTATGTTATAATTAATTAATTACTACCACATTTTAACTTGTCTTTGGTGTTCTTGATTGATTGGTTTGATTATTCAAATAACTTAATTAGTAAGGCTCAGTATTGTATCTTAGACTGCAGCTTAAAGGGAGAATTGAGGTTATTATCATGCATAAGACAGTTGATGGTTTTTGCTCCTGAGCAAATTGAGTCTGGCATGTGAAGTGATGGAAACAATGAGTAATGACACAATTAATAAGCCCAAATCAACGGATATTTTTTATAGATGAAATGATTTCAGATTGAAAGTAAGATTATAGGGATGTAAAAGAAAGATGGAGTAAATATAATGATGCGACATTCATAAGTAAGAACTCAAATTACATGTGCAATAAAATGCTGGAATGAGTTTCGGTTTTCCGAGGTGCTATATGTTTAAAATTTCTTATTTCCAAAGTTGAGCATACTTTACAGTAATGGTAATTGACCTGTTGCATGTGTTTTGGGGGCACTGATAAAAATTATAATCTTGGCAGGGTTGCAAGCCTGTGGAGCACATTGATCTAGTAGGTGGATCTGCGACGGGCTTATGTGGTTCTTGTGCTTCTTACAACCCAAGCCCTGCATCGTCATCCTTTCCAAGCCCAGCTTCTTCCTCTTATATGGTTCACCCCAATGGTGAAGTGAATTCTCTTTTCCCCTGGCTAAAACACCTCTCATCTGCCTCTTCATCAGCTTCCTCATCCAAGCGTCCCTATAGCTATATTCACGGTGGTTCTATTAGTGCTCCCGTTACCCCTCCATTGAGCTCACCGACTGCTCGAACCCCACGAATGAAACATAACTGGGAGGATCAGTCTACCCATCCAGGTTGGAGTGCACAACAGCAATCATTCCTACCTTCTTCAACTCCCCCTAGCCCTGGTCGTCAGATTGTTCCCGACCCAGAATGGTTTGCTGGGCTCCAAACCCCTCATAGCCGGCCAACATCCCCTACATTCAGTCTTGTCTCCTCAAACCCCTTTGGCTTCAAGGAGGAAGTTTTAGCTGGTGGAGGATCCCGCATGTGGACTCCCGGGCAAAGCGGGACATGTTCTCCTGCAATAACTGGAGGTTTAGATCATACAGCTGATGTTCCAATGTCCGAAGCTATTTCAGATGAGTTTGCATTTGGAAACAACACAACAGGGTCAGGGATCGTAAAGCCATGGGAAGGGGAGAGAATCCATGAAGAATGTGGATCAGATGATCTAGAACTCACACTTGGCAGTTCCAAGACTAGGTGAGTCCATAATCTTATTGAATAGATTAGCTAAAATCAACTTCTATTTTCCCATGTCACATTGTCCTGCAGATATTCACTGTCCTCTGAGTACGAACTTTGATCCCATGTTTATCCTCTCCGGATAAGGGAACAAAAGGGGACCGAGGTGAGCCTGAGCCGTTGCTCACCATTGTTTTAGTTTTCATTAATTTTCAAAAATTTAACTCTGAATTACATATGTAGTTTGTTGTTGAAGGCGCCGAGGTAGTTTCATAGCCTCGGAATCAGGCGCCCTTTTCTACTTATTTTCATGAAAAGAAAGAAACAATTATATTTAATTGTTTTTCTTGGTCATTAGTTAGGTTTGTCATTAGAAGAAATGCCTGAATGGCCATTTCTCAATGACCAATCCTTTTGTGAGAATTAGAATAGGTTCAAATTTTATCATTTTCTATTGTACATTACAAACTTTGACATTATCATTTTGTTATGCTTCATATCGAACTCCACTTCTTTTGCCTTTTTATTCAATATATTACTGAGCAAGTTCCATGTCAAATACATTAATGGTGAAAATATTTCACTTTTGAATCTCTCAACATCTGTTTCGGGTTAGGTCCCCCAGACTTAAACCTTTCGATATAGAGATTAATGGTAGTGAAGAGGATCGGGTCTATGGCCGGGAGTTGGTTGACGCATCAACTCGAACGGATTCCCACCATGTCTCTCTATGCTGGCTTTAATGGCTTTTCTCCCTTCTTCTATCAATGAAGGCTTGCCACTGCTTCGAACTTGACTGGCTTTAGGTTGGTCTTCAGCTTCTTGATTTGCCATCAAGACCAGAAGAAACAACCGAAAACCAAAGATCGTAATCAACAACAAAGCAAGCAGGGAAAGATGGAACGAAACTTTCATGGAGCTGGCCATTCCGAAGTTGAAATCAGGGTTCATACAGTTGAATGGTTTGGGGTTCATGAATGGGTATATATAGAGTCTTTAAACCTTCTTTTCTCCTAAAATTCTTGGATGATGACTTCATAGTCCATTGTCATCCTGTAAAGTTAGTCACCAACCACCTGGTCTAACAGGTTGAGACGTTAAATCTCTTAAGTAAAATCGAACTTCATATTTAAGATGTTGTAAACGGAGAAAGCTGGATAAGTCTTTACAAAATCCGATTTAAATTAGTTAGGTCAATAAATCGGATACTAATTGTTATTAAAAAAAATAAACTTAGTCCAATAAGATATGATTCTATTGGTAGGACAGCTGCTTTTTCCTTAAACCGACACTTTGGGGGATTAATTCAGTTCCAAGCAAAGACATAAGATGATGAACATTAAATCATTAACCAATAAATCCCTGAACTTTCTAAATCACTAATTCATTAAACTATTAAGAAAATAATTAAATATATGACTTTTAGTCTTCTCTCATGTCATCCCTATTGTCTGCTTTTACTGCATTTGAGAAGTAAACAACAATCTTTTAATAAAAAGGTGACTAAATCCGACCCGAAAACTTAGTACAAAATATCAAGTCGGGTCGGTATAAACTTGAATCCAGCTTTGTTTTTCAATAACATATCCGTCCCAAATTCGATTTTTTAATTAAATAAAAACGATCAACCTTGTTGGGTCGGGTCAAGACTCGACGGAAACAGGTTACCATCCATATCTAGAATGATCACCTCAAGGGTCTAAACAGATGAATGCAAAAACGATTTAACTCGAACAAAGCACTTCCAACATTCTCATTTGACTCGAATCTAAATGAAAGTTTCCACAATTCCCTGAACTATACAAATAATTGTAACAAATCACCCTGTAACGAAAAAAATGCATGTTGAAGTTTATTATATAGGAGAGGAATTTACATAAGGATACGAGACAGCTTCTGGTAAATTATCATGAGGAAACCATAAAATGTTTTTAAATGAACCAAAGAAGCAATCACCTCTCAAGCTTTTCAAATAGATTTGAGAGAGCTTGATGAAGAGCGGAAGCCGCTGGAGGCATCGGCAAGGAACCGAGCAGAATATCAGATGCAGTGATTGATGGATTACCATAGAATCTACAATTTTCTTGGTTTCGAGTTGTCACTACACTTCCTTCAAGTGAACACCCCACAAATGCACCTGCAGAATACACCGAAATATCGCAAGATCATAAGCTCGGTATTTAGTATGAAGGTACTGATGATGGGGGGAAATGGTGTATACAAGGTCTTTCAAAGCTTCACACTTCCATGCAGGGTTCTTTCCTGTATGAAAACTGGACCCCGGTTGATACCCTATTTTCTTCTGGGTAGAGAAGATAACATAGGAAATAAATCCGACCGGCTGCCTGAACTCCAAGCAACAAAACTACACAAATTAATAAATCTGATCAAAGGTTTGTCACGAAACGAAATCTCACCTTTACTACAGCTGTATGTATAACAAGCAGCATAACCTCCGGAGCCCCCACGTATGTCAGCTTCGGCAGCTCGCCCAACAATGCCAACAGCTGCACTCAATCCTGCTCCAACTGATAAATGCATGTTTCCACAAAATGTTGCGACAGCACTTTCATTTCTCAGTACAATAATGAAATCCGTAAATTCACCTCCAGCCTGTTAGATTCAAGAAATAGTAGTAAAATAGATATAAGTACACCGAGACAGATTCGAGCTATACATTCAATCTTGTGAAAGAAAATGTTAAATGATTATCAAAACAGTTTCATCATCAGAACGGGCAATTCCGAGTTACCTGAACCCCCCAGCCAACGCCAAAGGAAGTTATGGCAGATGGTGGAGACCAAGATCCATCGTCTCTACGAGCAACAACCATCCCTGTTCCGATATTGTATGTCACCCCAACCCCAACCTTTGCAACAGTAAGAATTGCAAGGCCTTTTGCTTGTTTCAAAATAGCATTTGGTATGGACTTTTCGGGTTTCAAGGACCCGACCTGTGTAAAGTAACCAATGTTTCATGAAATGGTGTTATGAGATGATTGCTTTCAAGTATGAATCTAGATGAGTTCAAATTAAAAAGTGAGACATTACCTTTCTGTAATTGTTGATAGTATTTGAAGCCTTATAAATCTCATATTCCATTGATTGGCCCCAAGGAAAATTAAGCCATGATCTTAACGTACTGAGGTCTGTCAGATCATGGGTTGGCAACTGAGCAGCACGACTTACGCGGTCCATCAAGTATGGTTGGACGGGCTCAAGCCGCACACAACAAACATCACACACTCGCTGTGGGTTCCCCATGCAGAATTTCATCGGTAACAGGCTCCGTCCCTTGGAACATTCGTTGCAGAATATCCCGCCGCAGAAACGGCAATGATGACGGGAACGCATGATAGGATGGAACCGCACATTACATAGCATGCAAGCGGAAGCGGCACTGTCAGCCAACCATTTCGGTGGCTCTGCTTCAAGTATTTCATTGACATTACCAAAATTAGCCTCTGCAAGTGTCTGAGCCATCTCATTCCAAGTTTGTTCAAGAAGTTGGTTGGATAACCAAGCGACCCCGCGTCTTTGAACATCACCTGAAGCAACAGCCTTCACTTTACCTCGAGCGGCTACTAACATCTCACTGAACACATCCCACAAGGTCAGATCCTTACTGTCTCCAGTAAACTGATTTGAACCTAAACTATCATCAGGAAAGTGTCCTCCATTCAGAAAGAGGCCTCTATCCCATTCTTCATGTTTATTTTCAGACATAGGAGGAACAGACACAGGTGTCCAAGCTCCAGTTTCCTCAGAAACTGGTGTATCATAGTAAAATATTTTTCCTTGTTTCTGGTTTCCAACACCCGAAACAATTTCCATGCCATCTTGCACAACATTTGTACCTACAAGATTGCTTTTTTCTCCATATTCCTCCACTTTTACCAGATTCTATCACCATAATTATAAAAAAAATTACTTTTATTTCATCTTGAACCACCAAACAACAATAGAAAACCAGAGTAGCTACCATTCACCAATATTAACAAGCTATTCCACAAACTAAAAGAACAAGATAAGCATATTATAGCAGCAAAAAAGAAAACATAGAACAAAATAATGTTAGAAATATGTTGTTCCACAATGATTGAAGGCATGTCCAAAGAAGTTTAAACAAAATGACATCAATCGTTTTGATATATTTCGACATAGAATTTATGGCTACACGAAAATGACATAGTTTCAACAATGTCTTTGCTCTAAGCACTAGATAAACCACTGAGAAATATTCCAGAACCAACACTTCACCATGTCCAAGCTAAAAATGTTCTTAATGGCTCCAGTACATTCGCTTCCATGATCATTGCATAAGAGATATCAAACTAAAACTGCAATAACAATTTTTTATACAAAGAAATATTAAGAATAACCCTTAATGACAATTTTCTCCACTTGCAGAAGCTGAAGAACAATTAATCCAAAACAGAGAGAAAACAAACAGATGGTACCTTTGCAAAGAAAAAAGTATGAACATTTAAATGAAATAAATAAAATTTATTTAGAAATTGGAAAAAAAAAAACAAATCTTTTATAAACAACCCAGAATAGAGATGAATAGAAACAGAATTTACAAACTTTCCAGTTCCTTTTCCTTGGTTTTCTTAGCAACCAAACAGATATTTAACAAAGAGAAAAAAAGGAAAAAAAAAAACAATACCGGGTGAGAGAAGAACATAGACTGGTAGTCTTCTTGTAGAATTTTAGGGTATTTTATCTTCTCCTCCATTGTTGATTCCTTCCGATATTTTTGAAATTAATAAAAGAAAGGTTTTTATTCGACCAAAGGAAGAGTAACGTAATCGAAAACAGACCAGACAAAAGAGAAAATGAGAGGTAAAACGGTATGTCGTTTTGAACAAAACCTCAAGTAAGTTACATTATTGAGACAAAGACTTTAAACTTTTGGGATCACGGGTTGAACAATAAACATTTCCTTGTGTTATCTTTACCCTTATTAAATCATTTAATTAAATAAAACGCTAAATCTCTTAATTAAAGTAAAAAGATTTTAATTCTAACCTTATGTAATATAGTTAAAAATGTTTTTTATTGAAATAAAAAACAGGACGAGTCAGAATTTCACCTGTTGGATCATAAAATTGAAACAAAGCTATAGCCTTGACAATTGACATGATACCATATGAACCAAGAACACTGTTCTTCAACAGGCAACAGCCTGTGAAGTTCAATAAACATGGCAGTGGATAGATGCAGACAGCTTTAGCATATAACAGTTCAAAGAAACATGAGTAGTAGTTTGTTTTGCTCAGCAATCAGCATAGGGAAGTCATCATGTTGCAAAAGCTTTTGCAGTCACCCATGGCCGGTAGCAAACTGGGTTTCCACCTTTAGCCGATGCCTTTGCCGGAATGCCGGCTGTCTGTCTTCGAGCATGAGCTTCCATCACCTCCGGCTGAAATAGCACCGATGGATGCATCAGCCGGTACAGATAAAGGTTAGAAACCTATCTTCACGTGGACCCTGACATCATGAGTAGCCCCAAGGCCAATACAAATTTATCTTTACCTGAAAAAAAAAGTCTATCCCGATAGGCCATAGCCCATAGCCACACGTATACATCAACGTGGAAGAAAACCAAATATATATATATATATATATATAATCTACGCCTACTCCCCCCTTTTCATACATTTTTCTTAACTCTCTAAATTAAGCAAAAATACAAGACCAATTCTTTACCTTCTTCTTAAAGCCTTAAATTTGTTGCAGATTTTTTGCTATGTTATTTCCTCTTTTGCTCCTCTTCTTCATACTCCCTCACTTTGCTTTTGCTTAATTCTCTACATCCTATCTTCAGTTTCAAATTTCTGTGGAACCCCACGCTCCTTCTCTCTCTTTCAAAACCCATCAAAATTTAGAACGCCAATTTTACTCTCTTTTTTCCTTATCTGGAGGAGCTCAAAAGATATAATTTTGAAGTTCTTTTTTTGGAAAAAATGGTTATTCAAGCCTGAGTAGTTTACCCCCTGCGTACTTACTGTTTTAAAGCTTTTACCTTGAAATTTCAGCTTTACCGAAGCTGAATTTGTTCTTTAGATCTATTTTAATCAGCTGGGATGGTATGAAAGTTTAATTTTCGTATGAATGCTTTTATTTTCCATTGAAAAGTTGGGAAACTAAACTCGCTTAAGGCACGCGTTTCTTTAAGCTTAAAACTGAAAATTTCTCAATATTTATCTACTTTGGATAATTTAAGCTTTTGGGTTAATTTCTTATTCATTGGTTAGCTCCTCAAAAGAACCCAAGTTTTTCTTTTAATCTAGATTTGATACTTCATGTCAGTAGAAAGGTCATTTGAAGCCTGGGAAGAGGTCCAACGCCATGGCCAGGACCTTGCCGATCGGCTAGCTCAAGGTTTTACTGGCTTAATCCATTCCCACATGAACCCACCTTCGTTCTCATGGCCAAACCCTCCAAAAAACATGCTTTTCGACCTTGAGTTAGCTTCCCAATCCTTCGTCAAAAAGGATTTTGGCCTTCCCATTGACAAGCCAACCATTTTTGATATCGGTGGTATCGGGAACACGATTGGCCGAGTCGGGGCGGATTTCAGTGCCGGCTTGAATGGGTTAGTACAGCAGTTCTTCAGGAGTTTGCCCATCCCATTTCGTGCTGAGGACAGAACAGTTTTGCCGGTTAGAGGTGATATGATTTTAAAACGGCAGAAGGTTGAGGTGGGTGGCAATGATTTGGAGGGTTGGGTGGGATTTTCAGATCCATCAAAGGATTTTGGTTTCGTGGAAAGCGAGGGCAGTTCGGAGGAACCGGAGGATGAAGAGGTTTCAGGGTTTAATTTGAAGTCTGCTGGACTACTTGGGAGACCTCAGGTAAACAAGCAAATAAAGTGAGAATCTTTGAGGAAAGTTAGTGGTTTGAATTATGGAGTTAATTTGTGTTAGATTCTTGAAGAATTTCTATGTTGTGTTTGAAATGTTAATACGTGACAAGAGTTAATAGTTAGAAGAAGGGAAATTGTCTATCTTACATAATTGATGCTTATGCTAATGTGCTCTTGGGCGTTTTTCTTTGCAGCCAAAAGGACTATAACTGATACTAGTAGATTAGTATTTAGTAGTATTGTGTTCGCGAAATATAATAATAGTGTGTATTTTTAGTTTTACACACACCATTAATCATTTATAAGACAGGCAAGAACAACTAGCATGGGGTATGTGGCTATGTTAGGATAGGTGTTTTCCCAGTTCTAAACTAGCAGTAAAGGCTTTTGATAAAGGCGTCTATTTAGCTAGAGTAAGTTATGAGTAATTTTCCCCCTTTCTATGAGTAGAAAGATGGGATAATAGCAGGTTAGTTGTCTGTTGACTTTATTTTCATTTTGAGCTGAATGAGAAACTTATTTGTGGTTTTGACTGGCTATAACTTTTTCATATATGTTCTAATTGATTTTTTTTGCCGTGGTTAATCTTTGTTGGTAGCAGGGGCTCATAAATATTTCCTCGACATATGAGAGTAGAACACGAGATTTAGAAAGTAATTTGGTTGCAAGGGGAGACCTATGGAGAGTAGAGGCATCAAATGGCAGGTCTACATCAGGGAGTGACAACTCTTTGTTTCTTCTTCAGCTTGGACCAGTACTCTTCGTTAGGGACTCAACACTTCTTTTACCAGTTCATCTATCGAAACAACATTTGCTTTGGTATGGCTATGATAGAAAGGTATGACAATAGTTTCATGGAATAATTGTTGCTAGCTGGACATTGGAATAAAATTCCTAGGAATCTGGACATTGGAATACATTTTGATCTGAACTGATCTAGGATCTTGCTTAAGTGAGAATAAAAACGTTAAGGTTAAGTTCCATTATGATGAAATTCTATTCTTATTGTTTATTTCTTTCTCCCCCCCCCCCCCCTCCCGGTTTTAAGTGTTTGGGTCATTTTGGGGACTTCATACATCATTATTTTTTGCTGATAAGACACACGTATTCATTTTACATGGTTGTGCACTTGTGCGTGTATATTGAAACCTGAAAACAGATAGTACGGCTTGAGCATTATGTTCTTATGTTTCTCAAATTGTTGTATTTCATTCTCTGCTGATAATTTATTGATTGCAGAATGGTATGCATTCTCTTTGTCCAGCAATATGGTCAAAGCATAGGAGATGGCTATTAATGTCGATGCTCTGTCTTAAGCCTTTAGCCTGTGTAAGTTGGTGGTGCCTTAGAATCCTTTTGTTTAGTGTTTATGCTTTTGTTTCAATACTCTGAATTTCTAAAATACCTGTGTTTTCTCTATTTTTATTGCAATTAGATTGATTATTCAAATATGACTCCTCTTGCACACTAAAGACCACCAATATTTTTAAATGACCCTCATAGGAAACAGTGAACTGTGCTGACTGATTAGATGAGATATGTTTTAGAACTTAGGCTTTTGGTACTAAATATTCGATAAAGTTTTATGTTAGGTTTCTAACATAGCCACTCTCTTCCTTCTTCATACAGTCATTTGTAGATTTGCAATTTCCAAATGGACAGTTCACGTACATATCTGGTGAGGGGCTGACAACAAGTGCTTTCCTACCTCTTTGTGGAGGACTTCTTCAGGCACAGGGCCAATATCCAGGAGAAATGAGATATAGCTTCTCCTGCAAGGTCAGTTCCTGAGCTTTTACCAGCATAACAGGGAGCAAAGAAGTAATTGTTTAGGATTTTGTTAAATGACTGTCTCTAGCCTAGGGTTTATTATTCCATTTTGGGTGCCTTTTGTGAGTGCTGAATTTCTTGTTTTGATATTTCATCAGAATAAGTGGGGAACTCGCATCACACCAATGGTGCAATGGCCAGACAAATCATTTACGCTTGGTCTTTCACAAGCCTTGGCTTGGAAGCAATCGGGGCTCATGATGAGGCCATCTGTTCAGTTTAGGTGAATTTCTACTAAATTCAATGTTTCGCTTCAAATACATGTTTGTTCCGGTTTTATGTGGTACTCGTTTATCTATATTGTTTGTGTTTTCTGTTTCCATCGTGTATGCTGTTAACTAGTTAGTCTCTACATTCATGACCAGCTTGTTTCCAACATTTGGTGGAAGTAATCCAGGGTTGCAAACTGAAATTATTCACACGGTGAGGGAGAATCTCAATCTGATCTGCGGTTGTGCTCTGACAGCACATCCTTCTGCATTTGCATCAATATCAGTAAGTTATCCCTATTGCAAAATTGTGAAAACCGCCGATTCTGCTAATACCAGTAACCAGACAGATTCCATTTCTTTAACATTTCAGTGCTAGAATTGTATTCTTTAATTTCTTTTCTAATGTTCTCGTTGATGATGCCCATACTCATTTTCTGTCTACCAATCATGCAGTTTGGACGCTCTAAGTGGAACGGAAATGTCGGAAAGTCGGGGATAGTAGTAAGAGTCGACACACCTCTTTCCAATGTCGGCCCCCCATCTTTTTCTGTTCAGATAAACAACGTCATCGAATTCTGATGAGTTGACATCCAAAGCCTGCTGTTGAAGTGTATATAAAGCCTCATTGCCCGTAAAATAAATGATACCTTACGTGAAAATCAGAATGCCACCTGTGTAAACCATATTAAATCTCTGATCCAGCTTTGGAGATTCATCTGGTGGTTTTTGCGAGATTATCAGGTCAAAAATTTTGGTTTCTGTTTCTGTTTTAGCCTTTCATTTGTTATGTAGATCTAGATATACCATATACCTGAACAAAATATGTAATATGGTTGCTTGACTTGCTTCCTCTTCCTTGAAATGAAACATACATGGCTGTTTGTCATCTTCAAATCATATTTCATCAGTGGTGTGTGATGTGTATGTTTGAGTATCAACATCAGGTGAAATCAGAACAATCAGATATCGGCTCGGCAATGTGATACACAGCTTAAACTTTGTGTTAACATCAAAGTGCATGTATTCGACAAATTGAACCGGTAAGTGTGCCAGAACATAGCTGCAGTAGCTAGCTTGCAATTTGCATACACGATTGATTCACTATCTCCATGGTTAAAGCGTGACATGGGGTTGATATGGGGTTGAAAGATCCAAAATCTAGGAAAATGAATCCAGTTGCCAATGGCCTGGATTCTTCTCTAGGGAATGTAGTTACAATACAAAAATTAAGAATACCAGCTGTAAAGATTCATGGAAACATGGATCCTACTCTGCTTTCATGTCTTTGATGTTTCCATTAAAAGCTGTGAGACAAATCAAAGTCTATTTCATGAGAAAACTGTTCAGGATGTTGGATCAAACTAGAAACTGTTGAAACCAAAGCTAAGAACTCAATAGGGAAGTTGGCATTAAGGTTTGGGTTTGCCTTGTTTTGGTCATCTTATGTCTGTTTCATGCTTGTTGGATTACTAGAGTCAGGGTTTCTACTTGGGAGTTTCAGTATGCTGACTGCTGGTGAAACCGAGTCCGATTGTTTTTGTTCCTTTGACGTCTCTACCGTTAAAATCCTTTCACATCCTCACACGCAGATCGTTAATATTCGTCCGACCACAAACGATTTTAATGTTATTTATGCATAGATCATCTTTGAGTTTGAAAGATAATCCATTAATAATTCTCTAAATCTCTTTAATTCAAGTTTATGACAGACAAAAGAGACTGAAAAAAGAACAAGGAAAAGACTGTTAGGAAACTTGGTTCATAAATGAACCGTTTGTTGCAGCAAAAATTTTCTCATTAATTTCCAAAAGGCAAACCCTAAAAGAAAATGTCAGAAAAAACAAAAAAAGGAAAGTCCTGTCTGCTGGAAAATTCCTTGTGCTTACAATCCGCAGATTACTGCATACACTTGTCTGCTGATGGGTCATTGTTATCATTTCAAATTTCTTCTATACTATTAACAAACATTCTTTTAGAATCTCAAGAAAATATTCAATCTTTAAAGCCAAAAACAAAAGCATGGGAACTGCTGAAAATGATAAATCAAAGCAAGGTTTTATAATTTATCAGAATACCAGAAAGAAGATGTTACAGAAAAGATAACTACGAAACATGGTTTTACATGCAAGAGTCACGTGCTTAAGTCCCCAAGGCTGAAAAGGGTTGATTTTCCTTTTTTGACTGAGACAAGTTGAAAACTTGTAATGTTTAGGGTTTATGGTAATAGAGAATTGAAGATTTTGATTTGGCAAAGCACAAGATTTTCTTCAAGAACAGCACCCAAGAAGGGCCTGCAAGTGTAACAAGAAATTTAACCCAACGTCAGTTTCACGAAAGTTAATAATCAAGAAAACATAAACAATGCTTTGATTGTCTATGGTTATGATTAATACGATTAAGATCAGGAACGGAGTCGGGATTCAATGTATACGTGGTAAAGAGAAAAGCAATGTGCATACACTGAAGCAAGCGATACTGCGAAAGCTCCATCTGCAAGCCTTCTTTGCATTTTTGAGTTCGGAGAAGATGAATTCCTCTTGGGAGTAAATAACAGTATTATCAGGAGATGACATGTAAACGCTTCTTCTCACCGGAGGAGACCATAAACAACTCTGCTCGTAATCGAAATCGTATTGAGATGCATCAAAGAATTTCCAGAGGAGTCTTTCGGATACCGATTTCGAAACCAATTGTATACTCGGGCTGTTCAATGTTGAAGTTTCTGGCGAGGAAGGTGGTGAAGAAGAAGAAGTAGGAGAAAGTTCAGACATTGCCATGAAAGAAAATATGTTCAAAGAGAAAAAGAGAGAGGAAGATGGAAGATGTTAGTTTAAAGTAAATCTCCATTGGGACCCCTGTGGTCACAACTTTTAATGTATTATGTGTTGAATGTATTATGTGTTGGTAGGCTGGGCATAGTTAACCGTAAAATCAAATATCGAACCGAACCGAGATATTGTGGTTCATAAATTTACGAATCGTAGTTAACTGCGGTTAGTCGAATCAAACCAAATTTAATTTTTTAATTATTTTTATAAAATAAAAATATATATTTTATACTTAAAATACTATAAATGTATTCTTATTTTTTACTTAAAAAAATATGTTTAAATAAATATTTATGAAAAATATCTTAAAATATTTATCATTTAATGTTTAAAAGTCATAAAATAAAGCTATTTTATCGAGATAAAATACAATTTTTTATAAATTAATGTTAATATAAAAAAACCGAAAACTACGGTTAACTGAACCGAAAACCTATAGTTACTAAAATAACTTATCGAATTAAACCGAACCGAATACACCCTTATATTTGGGAAAAATGTGAGAAACTATTAATTTTGAGTTATATTTTTTATAGATAAAAGTTATACTTATTTTATAATTGAAAAAATGTACTTATTTTAATTAAATATTCATATTACTCCCAAAAAATAGTGAAAATCTAAAATTTATTTTATAATTGAAAAAAAAATGTAATCTTATTTTTGACAAAAGTTATACTTATTTTATTTAATTTAATTTTTGGCCAAAAAAATTTATACTTATTTTATGAACTCTGCGAACATTGCTAAAGGCTTGAAACGATTTCTTGCTTTCGATAATCCTAATAAAAATTGACCGAAGATGAGTTACCTGTTACCGACATTGACGAAGAAGAAAGAAGTAGACACGATCATCAGAGACACCATCGATAAGGTCCTGGTCCTCCGATTTGGCCGCGCCGACGATGCCATCTGTCTACAACTAGATGATATTTTTGCCAAGACGGCGCGTGATGTTTCCAAATTCGCGACGGTGGCTTTAGTAGACGTAGATTCAGAGGATGTCCAGGTTTACGTTAAGTATTTCGATATCACTTTGATTCCTTCGACTATCTTCTTCTTCAATGCTCATCATATGAAGATGGATTCTGGGTATCAAATTTTACCTCTTTATCCTTATTGATTTGTTTTCAATTTCAATTTATTTCGGTTAATTGAATCGAATTCTAATGTTACTTTGCTGGTTATTTGCTTTTCTCAAGTTAATTACATGAAAAGAATGATTAGCTAATTATGCGTGTGCTTTAATTATATTTGGAATTAGGGTTTTATAAACTGTAATGATATCCTCTTGTTTCCAAATAAAAAATAAATTGTTATCTGCATTAAATTGCAAATATTTAGAGACTGCAATTCAGATGTTTAGGGTTCTTCTGCAATTGTTTCATGTTTCAGGACCGCGGATCACACGAAATGGGTGGGAGCATTTCATGAAAAACAGGACTTCATAGATGTTGTAGAGGTATGCTGTATAGTGCCTAAACAATTTCTTGATCTATCAATCTTATTACTTTCTGAGTGATGTAGTTTATTCTTGTTTTTGTTATCCGTTTTCCTAATTTACTAATCCGAATTCACACTTCCTAGTCCTAATTCACCAGTCTCGGTCCAATAGCCGAAATGAACATTAACCATTAACTTGGCAATTTGCTTCATTCAGATTTCAGAACGTTAAGAAAGTATGATATATCTTAGACTAGGAAGAAGGGAACTGACATAGTAGAAGCTCATGAGACCTGTTTTTGTATCTGTATCCAACATGGACACTCTTTTGAAATGCTAGAATATGTACTGGACTTTTCTGGATAAAGCGTAAACGATGCTAATTATTTAACTGGATACTATGATAGACTGATTTTTCGTAAAACAGAGCCAAGGGAATTGTTGTTGTTGCAGAAATGGTGGCTGGAGAAGCTGAAGAAAGACGCCTCTATTGCCATGCCGGTATTAAGAAAAGGAAGAATAATAAACCTCCTATGCCGTTTCTCTGCCAAGTTGTTTCCTACTTTTTTTTCAAACACCACGTTGCCATGCCTGTGTCCGTTCTTCATAGGTCTTAATTGTTAGCTTGAGAAGTCCGGCACTGCCTGAGTTTTAGAACTAACGCCTAATTTTCTAGTTACTAGTGTTTAACTATGATATTCATTTTGTCATCTGTCTTTATTGTCCATGCTAAGCGATTGCTTCCCGTGGTAGTTTTCACGGATAGGCATTTGTTACAACTTCTGATAATGAATTTTATGCTTCTGGCACCGATACTTTTAACTTCTACGTTTGTGTAGACATCTCATCTTGAGTTAAATCTTTCGTCCTTGATCTTGCAGGCAATATTTAGGGGAGCCATGAAAGGCAAGTTGATTGTCAATTGCCCTCTACCACCGGAGCGAATACCGAAATATCAGTTGCTATACAAGGATGTATAAGTTTTGTGGGTCTTCACATGGATCATTTGAAACTCGAATATACCATTGAACCCGACGAATGATTTCAGTTCATTGTGCCCCGTCCAGAGACAAAGGTATCAGTTGAAACTTGAAAGAAAGGCATTCTAGGTTTGATCAATGTACCAAAACCAGCAGTAGGTGTAACTCAATACTTTGAAGGGACTTTTCTTTTTGTCGAAACTCAAAAAGTAGTGATATGATGCATACATCTTGGTAAAACAGGTCGAGGGGTTGTTTAAAATTTTAGAAAGTTTTAGAAGTCTAAAATTTTGAAAGGTTTAATTTAAATCATTTGACTGAATTATTAAAAAAAATATTAAATAAATGTTTAAATTAATTTTTATAATGATATAAAATATTAAAAAAATATTTATTAACAAAATAAGTATTTAAAGTTTTGTTTTTAATTAAATAGATGTTAAAATAAATGTATCATTTAACTTTAAAACAAATTAATAAAATAAAATATTAAATATTTATTTAATTAAAAATATTTTAAATATTTATTAAAAAATATAATTTAATCACTTATTTTATAATTATTCCTTTAAAAACATGTAATTCCGGGACTCAAAGTACACATTTTGAAAATTATGATATTCAAGTTGAGGGACTATATCCACAAAAATAATATATTACAGGGATCTTATATAGTATTCTACCAAAAATTCAGAGTCCGGAATTGAGTCCAATTCCAAGCCATGACCTAGACGGAGCCCACCCATCCACCGGGCCACTAAATACGCGAAAATGTTTCAACAAAATCCAAATTCCCGCTCATTTACGCGCCTGACCCTCACTCTCCGTCCCCGACGGCCGACCCTGAGAAAACCCTTTTAAAAATTTCAAGGAAAGGAAAAAAAGTAGTGAAAAGATTCTACCATTTTCATCTAAAACAATGAGAGAAGAAGAACTAGAGAAGCTTCGTGGTGTAATTCGAGATTGCGTTAGCAAGCATCTTTATTCCTCCGCCATTTTCTTCGCCGACAAGGTCGCCGTCATTACC
Organism: Abelmoschus esculentus; assembly: GCA_035048815.1. NCBI lineage: Eukaryota > Viridiplantae > Streptophyta > Magnoliopsida > Malvales > Malvaceae > Abelmoschus > Abelmoschus esculentus. The sequence goes on along the minus strand of JAUCBN010000053.1, from coordinate 11,595,453 downwards.
AAAGACCCCGCCGACATCTACATGCAAGCTCAAGCACTCTTCCTAGGTCGACACTTCCGTCGCGCTTTCCATCTCCTTAACGCCTCCCAAATCGTCCTCCGTGATCTCCGTTTCCGCTACCTAGCTGCCAAGTGCCTTGTAAGCTCATTTGACAATTGCCCTAAACGGCTTATTCTTTGTTCTAATTAATATGATTCTTTGGTTCTTTTTCTTCATTTTGATGAACTTATTTCAGTTTTAATTTATTCTTTTTAATTTGTTGATTACTGATTTACTGAATTTTTTAAAATGTAGTGTTTTTGGTTGATCGAGGGTTTAGACTATAGGGATTTAAGTTTCTTTTATTAATATTTTTTTTGAATGAATTTATTTGATCAGGAGGAGCTGAAGGAGTGGGATCAGTGTCTTTTGATGTTAGGAGATGAGAAACTTGATGAACATGGGAATGCTTATGACATAAAAGATAACAGTGCCATGTACTTAGACAAAGATGGGGAAGATCGTGAAATCAATGTAAAGATCTTATTTTTATTGCTTTTTCGGTTAATGCAATTCTTTGTGCGTTTGTAGTTCCTTGTTCGGGAATATTGGGTATTTGGTTGCTTGGGTTATGGTGGAGTTGTTTATAATCTCTTTCTAGTATTTTAATTTTAATGATGTTCCTCCAATTAACACATTATGCAAAGAGAACATGACTCTGAAATTTTCTAACAGATATCTTCAGCAATATACTTTTTAAGAGGAAAGGCATATGAAGCTTTGGAAAACCGTGCTAAGGCTCGACAATGGTATTTACATGCATTGACTGAAGGCTTATGTTTTGTATTCTTTTACTCATACAAGTTATGGATTTTGCTATACTGTGTTTGAAATATAGAGCCATTAATTTTGTGCATTTGAGATTCCTTTGATAGCTTGTATGCACCCTTGAAGGCACAAGAATAGGCTGTAAAGGAAAATGATTAGATGGATAATTGGTTTATTTATAGGTTCTACTGTTTTAACAATATAACGATGAATTTCATATTGTTTTTGTGTAAAGTTTTTCTGCTATTGGGATAGATACGGCTATATTTTTACTAAAGAATATCCATATTGGTTGAAAACACCCGAGGATTATCTACTTGACTATGCTTATTTCAGGTACAAAGCAGCTATCAAAGCCGACCCTTTATGTTATGAGGTATGTATGGGGTGTTATGCAAGTTGACAGCTGTTTCATTCTTTTGATCTATTTCATGATTGTATATTTGTATTTCTGTAACTTTTCAGGCTTTGGAGTGTCTAATTGAAAATCACATGCTTACATGCGAGGAAGGTAGGATGCATCAGTTCTTTTTGGTGCTCTTCCTGTCATTGTTATGTTGTGTAGATCCTTGAAGCTCGACACATACATAATTCTCAAACCACTTCCATCAGACACTTTTGCATTGTCTCAGAATAAATATTGTCCAGTTTTAGATGAAACTATACTTTTAAACTTTTTTTCCTTTGTTACCGAATTACAGAGACAAGTCTGTTTTCATCTTTGCAATTTGGTCCTGAAGATGGGTGGCTCTCTTCTTTCTATTCTTGCTTGATCAAAAAGGTAATGGCAACCTGATTTTTTTCAGTTTTGATCTATGAGCATTTCAGATATCCTTTTATACTTATTCATTTGTTTGTTCTGTTAACAATCATCAGTTCTATTTTCTCATTTTCTTTGGTCTTTCTTATGCTAACTTTCTCTATTCTCTGCAGAACTACAAAGAAAATGTAGTAGAAGCGAAATTTAAAGAGCTTGGAAAGGAAAGTTCAAAATCTAACCTTTCTAGCCAATCCTTTATGCGTGCTTTAAAAGACAACACTGATCTTTTGGCATGCAAAGCTGAATATTACCATCAATCTGGAGAATATCAAAAATGCTTTGAACTAACTTCTGCGTAAGTTAAAATTGCACTTTTTTAATTGATTAACTAGTAAATTCACTGGCATTTTCTTTGGGTTTTGTAAAGATGTATTGATTATTGTTATATACATTGACAGTTGAGCTTTTAGCTTCACAAGCATGGTTTAAAAAATCGTTGTTTGTAGAGTTAAAAATCTTTGTTGCCGGTCAATGATATAATAATCCAAGATATAAATCTTTTAATATGAACTGAAATGATTCTGAACTCTACCAGTCTACCTAGGATGCAGTATTTAATGTATGCTACATCTTTTGCCTTGCAGATTGCTTGAAAAGGACCCGTTTCACCTGAAATGTATAGTGGTGCATTTAGCAGCGGCAATGGAACTTGGTCAATCAAATGAGCTTTACCTTATGGCTAGCAGTTTAGTAAAGGATCATCCTCAAAAGTGAGAAGTAGTTTTAGACTTTTAGTTGAGCATAAATTTATTTTTCTTGTCTTTTATGATGACTTTCTATGGTGTATTACATTGTTCACATGATTAGTACTTTATTGTCAGGGCTTTGTCATGGTTTGCAGTAGGCTGTTACTACTATTGTATCAAGAAATATGATCAATCACGTCGTTATTTCAGGTGAATATTTCACAAGATTACTAATTGACCAATGTAATGGATGCTCAAGCATTATTTTTCATTGATGTTATGAAACACCACCTTGTTTGACATTGCTTGTCAAAAATATTTTAGTCTTGAGACTCTCTTGCCTGTTGAATTGACCGATATTGCTCCACTCTGCAGCAAGGCGACTAGTTTAGATGGAACATTTGCTCCTGCATGGATAGGTTTTGGAAATGCATATGCTGTTCGTGAAGAGGGTGATCAAGCAATGTCAGTTTATAGGACTGCTGCTCGCCTGTTTCCAGGGTATTTTTGTATTTTTATTATTTCCTCTATCAAGATGTTGCTTTATATTGAAGCTAAAAAGCTATATGTTTTCTGTAGTACCCGATCCGGATTATTTGGTCAATGGGTTGTATACCGATGGTTATACAAAAAGAAGCTATATATTTTCTATAGTTCCTTTTCCTTTTGTATCTTTATTTCTTTGAACCTTTGTTGGCACCCGTAATCGTCCTTCCTACTCTTTTCTGAAATGATGTCTCCCAATGTTTGATCACAACATTAAACTGACATTACTGCCTTTCAGAGTCCCTTTTCCTGCTAAACTGGAGAGTGCAACTTCTACGGGTTTTCTCATATTTCTAACTTGCAATCTCAGTGTAGTCAGTGCTTTGTTAAAATAAATAGAATAAAAAAAGTTATGTGATCTGATTAATGCATGGTTGTCATTATCCAAAACCTCGCCTTTTGTGTTGTATGCAAGTGTAGTCGAAGTCATCTTATCATTTATGGATTGTCCTTTTACAGGTTGAATCTTGATATTCTCTTATTCCAGGTGCCATTTGCCAACTTTGTACATTGGAATGGAATACATGCGGACTCACAGCTTCAGGCTTGCTGAGCAGGTGACTGTCATGTTGTAAACTTTGATACATTATGATTTTGACTGAGCATGGTGAGGGTTAAAAAATTATCATTGTTTGTGTGGCCTCTTTTTAGACTTAAAACTTCTTAGTAATCGGTATAAAAGGTTTGTTCAATGGACTCTTTGGAACACTGTGGGCTTCTGAAGATCTTTTACTTTGCAGAATAAATTAACCACTGTAAGAGCTGGTTACTATTACATTATTTTAGGACTGAATCTGTAGAATTGCCATATTACTTAGTTTGTATGTTAAGAGTTTATTTTCAAACAAACTCAAAGAGGTAGGCATAAGGAGAACTCTAAGAATAGTCTTGATGGTGGGGGGTCTATCATGTTTCATAACAAAGTAAGTACTTATATAATAGCTAGTATCCATATTAAGGATTAGGATCCAGTCCATTACATTTTTCATCCATCAATTTTCAATACAGTGATAATTACCATCTAAATGTGTAAAACCCATCCATCAAATATTAAACTGAACTTGTGGATGGTGAATACATATGTATTGGATAGTAATGGATGGGAGCCTAACCCCAATATTGACTTTATTTTCAAGTACTTGAAAAATGCCATGGCATTGTGCATTATGCCATATTCCCCAATGTTAGGGGAGATTACACTTAGAGCTGTATATTTTGTAGAACTATAAAATTTCTGAATATTGTGCTTGGATTTTCAAGAATACGTTTTAGAAACTGGGGAAAACACTATATTGATGATGTCTCCATCATTTCTTGACTCAGCAGAACTTGTGGAGTTGATGGCTTGGCTGCCAAAGCAATGTATATTGGTTGACAACTGACAAGATGAAAGAAATATTTTTCTATAGTTTGTTCATTATTGTGTTTCTTCTTTTGGTGTTGTGGTTTGTGTTGTACTGCTAAGTTTTCTTTTCTTATCATCTTCTCTTTTGTCTCTGTTTCATTCCAGTTATCTGTTCTTAGTCTCTTCAGAAATCATAATTTCTTGTATGATTTAAAATCTTGACAAGGGTATTTCTTTTCAGTTTATCATGCAGGCAAAGGGAATTTGTCCTGCAGATCCACTTGTATATAATGAGCTTGGAGTTGTTGCATATCATAAGAAAGAGTAAGGATAATGCACCTTATTATAGAGTTGGATTTTTGAACTTGTTGAAGCATGTTTATGTTTGATAGATTCATACTCTTATGTTTGACAATGTGAACCACGGGACAATCTAAAATGCATTTATTATTCCATTTTACTGTGGTCAACGGATTAATACTTAAAACTAGAATGTTTTCTTTTTCAAACATAATTTTCTAGTACTTGTTTACCTGGCAGGTAGTTATCTCATGCAACATTTTTTTATTTGATTTGTCATTTCATTGTATACCATCTTTTTGGTAAAGATGTCAGTGCATGTCTACCTTCTCTTTAAGTCAGATTTCTAATTTTAGTTCTTTAACTTTTTTTCAAAAACTTGCAGGTATAATCAAGCTGTTTGGTGGTTTGAGAAAACATTGGCTCTTATTCCAAACCCATTAAGTGAAATGTGGGAACCAACTGTGGTTAATCTTGCTCACGCTTATAGGAAACTAAAGTATGTCTTTTAAACTTTTTGTAACTCTATGCTAATCAATTTTCTTTTCCCCATTAACTCCACAGTAATTGTTCATGCTTTTCTGGAAACATGTCTATCTTTTGATGTTTTCAAATCTTCTGTTTGAATTATGGATACTGGCTTGATTTCAGTGGTACTAATTTGCAAAAATGACATGTGTTGAACTCGATCTTTTAAGACTAATCATATGGGATATCATGTATCAGGATGTTCCACGAAGCAATCTCATTCTATGAGAAAGCACTTACGTTATCAACTAAAAGCTTGAGCACTTATGCAGGTCTTGCATACACATACCATTTGCAGGTTTGTCCCCTTTGTGTCCTACATATTTAAATTGAAATATTTTATAACAGATGCATTAGGAATTGAATTTTGCCTAATGGTTGTTTTTCTAGACCATGCATGAAAACTTTGTTTTAAATTTGTGATTAGCTGAGATTATTTGCTTCAAAACTTAATAAACTAGTAGGAAGTGAAATCTATAACCTGTACATGTCTGTTTATGGTAGAATTTTCAAGGTGTAAATGACTTTGTTTTTAACCCTTTGCAGGATAATTTTACTGATGCAATTACATACTATCATAAGGTCAGTAATCTAAGATTTATTTGAAATGTGTTAAGACTTTTCCATCTCCATGCTGCATCTCCTTTAGCTTGGTACAATGACGTTTGGTGTTCGACATTTGAGAAAAAATCATGATAGCTTTCGTTTTACCGTAAGATTATTGAACAGATACATTATTGTTTTGCCTAACAGGCTTTATGGCTGAAACCGGATGATCCATTTTGCTCTGAAATGTTAAATGTGGCTCTTGCCGATGAATGCCGACAAGGCATAGACCCCAGACTTGATCTCCACTGAAAAAAGGTAGAAAGTTCCATATCATTTTTTTACAATATTGTTTGTATTATTACATGTAATGTTTATGCAACATTGATTTCTTGCCTAAAACTGACAGTTGATTCCAGACTCCCAGTGGTCTTATAACATGAAATTTAAAAAATCCTTAATTTTTTTTTACAATTTATTTGCTTGATTATAACTGAAGATATAAACGGTTGAACATGAAAAATAAAAATTAGTACAGCAAATACAACATGAGCAGTGATTAAGATTATTGGAATGAAAAAGCACTTTCATTAATTTAAACTAAGTCGTGGCATGAAATGGGCAGGCAGTGGCTTGGGCTGTTGAATCTAAGATTGGACCTTTCAATAGTCCAGCGAATAGCTGTGCAGGGTCATAGTGTACCTCTACTTCTTCTACCTTAAGATTTTCATCAACCTGTTCACATCAACAAGATAATCAGATAATTGTGTTGTCTGGCTTTAAATTGTAGGAAAAAAACAAATACTTGTTTCTCTTTTACCCTCTTTTATTGAATTATCTTAAGATCGTATCTTAACAGTTGCTAGTCCATAGAATTCCACTTTCTCCCCCGTGGGTGCATGTCCTTTATAAGGTCCCTCAAAAATCCCCCAATGCCTGAACTTGAAAGCAATGACAGGAGGTCCAGAGTACACAGCCATGACTTCCCACGCAAATCCACATGGGAAAGCCGAACAAAATGCTTCGTGAGAGGATTCGAAACTCTCTTCCTCTACTTTGTAATACTGGAATTCCTTTGGCAGTGAAGTCTTCAACAGTGCATTGTAACTCCCCAGCTTTAGAGTCTCTTCTCCTGTTAATCCTTCTCCTCCTTCAATCACCAGGTTTGTCAAGTTTTAGTTTACTTTAACTAACCATTTTATTATGTTTTGAGATTCAATTTATGAAGATTGATATTTGGTTCATTGATTGATTAGTATAGTATATTGTGATGGTTAATTCAGATCGAGTCCTAACTCAATTTTCTTTACTTACGATGTTATAATTTGAATCTCTGGGATCTAACATCTCTTCCTGCTAGAATCATTAGTTTTCATGTTGTATGCATGTGTGTTCATACCATTAACTATGAGCTTGAACTTTTCCTGGTTAATTGACTTGAAGTCCTGCAATCTAATCTTGTGTGAGAGTTCCATCTCCCATGTCTTTACAGCATTTTGCACTGTCTCTTCAAGTGATCCCTTCTCCCATTCCTGCAAAACATAACTCTCAGGGCTCCATTAACATGTTTTCTTCCCGAATTATAAAAATATATAAATAAAATCTTGCTAGAAGATGAAAAGTAGATGACCTTTTTTCGTCCTTGTTCGAATAGTTGATTGACAACATCATATTCTGGAGGTCCACCGTGTCGCCATTGAACGTTCTCTGCTTCATCGTCGAGGAACGACCTGTACTTATCTCTTGCCGGAACCGTAGCCATTACTAGAGGTTTTGAAGTTTTTGATGAGTTTCTTTAAAACATCCCCCCTGTCACTGGTGTCGTTTTATAGGACAAAATTTGGCCATCGTGATAAGGTTACGTACTTCTAAACCCAACCCTGAAAATGAAGGATGTAAATTTTCAAAGAGAAATAAATGCATAGGGTAGGATTGTAAAACTAAAACCATATGCTAAATATTTCACTCTTAATTAAAAAAATAAATGTTGAAAACGAAGGATGTAAAATGAATTAAATAAATGGGGTAGGATTGTAAATTTAAAATCATAAGCTAAATACTTATCGCTTAATTAAAAAATAAATATTTATACTATAAGTGGTTCATACGATATGTTATTATATGATTTCTTTTACTATTCAATATATCAAATCGTTTTACACATGATTTTTTTTCTTTTAATTAATTTATTATCGACTTTTTATTAATTAGATATTAAAATAAAATAAAATATTAAATAAAAATAAGATAGTTATCCTAATGTTTAAGCGGTGGAATTGGAAAAATTGTATAGGTAACTTTTACTATGTCTCTACGTGGAGAAATTATATCATGGGTCAGTTCTATCACGTCATCCATGGGACCGACCAATAAAAACTATACACCTCATTATTTTTTAAATTTTTAAGTGAAAAATCATTTGAAAAAAAATATGACATAGAAAATGGGTAGTTTTTATTGGTCGGTCCCATAGACACGTGGTGGGACAGACTCATGATATAATTTTTCGTCTATGTGACTAATCACTAAAAATTATTTATTTAAAAAATTAAAAATCAATGAGGTGAATAATTTTTAGTGATTCGTTCATTAATGACGTGGTGAGACTCACCTGTGATATAATTTCTCGTGAAATTGACTGTCATCTGCGTACATGGTTTGTGGTTTTCATTAAACAGCATTTATTATTTTTGTTGCGTAGTTATGACGTACTCGACTGCTCAACCATGCAGGAAAATAATAATGTGACTTTATACGTAGTTAAAATAATTTTGTTATAAAATATTACATTTTATAGAAAAATAAAAAAGAACGATCCCTCTCATAATTAAGTTAAAATAACTTTTTTATAAAATTTAATATCAACTAAATTATAATAATATCATAGATTTGGTTGACAAAACTCCATTTTCTGTATATAATATTCAAGAAAAATGGAATAATAAATTCGAGCCAAACCGATGAAATTACTAAAATATATGTTATTTATGACATCATTTTAGGACACGTGTATAAATGTTTAAGGTTACAACAAATTAAAAAATTCCATGCGTGGAGCTTACAGCTGTTGGACTGCTTGCCTAGGTTAGGAATCAATAAATTCTTCATGAATATATATATATATATATTATTAATTAAGAGTTAAGGTTGAAATTTTGATTTTTTTTAATAAATTAAATTTGATATTTTTTTAATAAATTAAATTTATTTTTTATATAAAAATTGAGAACTTGCATATACCCAATATTCAGAAAAATGGACTGGAGAATAATCAATTTAGCATTCATATTTTAATTAATTCAATCATTGTTCACCTAAAAATGATTTTAAATTTGGTTTAAAATAATATATAATTAATAGAAATATATATTATATCTAATTAATTTAGTATTCGAATAATTAGTTGATAAAAAAAATCCTATTATAATTATACCCATGTTAATAAAAATGAGATGGACATATGTTCAAAGATAGATATATTAATAATCATTAATCCAAGTGATAATCAGTTTGATTTCATGAATAAACCTTGAGTTTTGACAATTAACGTTCAAGGTTTTGTGTATATAAAAATCTTTGTTGAAAAACTCATCCACCATTTGCTCCTAAGCGTAGTTTTGACGATTAACGTTTCAGGTTCCATACTTCCATTGCTTCAAGAAACTTGCAACATGTATAAACATGGTACCAGGTTAGACTTTGGAGTATAGTTCTGGTAATTTGCACCATTATAATATTTGAACAATCTGTGTGTAGAACTCAAGAAAGAAAACAATGTTGAGAGTACCTACAAAATCACATCGGAAAGGGCTGTGTCTATGTCGATTCCCGACTTCTAGTCCTGCTTAGTTCGAGCAACATCCAGAAGAAACTGATTCAAACGCTGGCCGAATATCGTTGTAGAGAATGAGTCATTCACATGCTGCCTAGCCTGTTCTCCCATTCTCTGTGCCATCTCGGGGTCTTGAATGAGCTTAGCCATGGCTGAAGCAAAGTCCTTTGGAGTTGGATCACAAAGAAACCCGGTTTCTCCGTTGTTAATTGTTTCCACAGGACCGCCGCTATTGCATGCTATGATGGGTTTGTGTGCTGCCATCGCCTCTAATGGAACTATGCCAAAGTGTTCATCCTACATCGAACCGGAAATCTTGGAATGTTAAAAAGTGATTTTCTTTCATCAATCTAATCACTTTGTGAACATGATAGACAGCGACATACTGTTGGTGTATAAAGAACACATAGGCACTGAGAGAGCAGAGAATTCCTTTCTGCTGTCGAGCACGATGTAACAAAACGAATTCGATCCGCAACTCCCTTCCTCTCTGCTAAGCTTTTGAGCTCCTTCAAGTACTCAACATTCTCCCTTAGGCGTTCATCGTATCCACCTAAAATTTAAAAAACAATAGAAAGTAAAAATACAGATCTTAGTTGAAGTATATAGAAAAATAATGTGATGAAAAAAATTCCATCCATGCACAAAATCCATTAGTCAGCATATATTTATTGCGATACTCGCATTAAAACAGGAAGGAGCTTACCGGCAATTGTCAACTCTGCATCAGCAAAATTCGAACCTTCATGAACATTTTCTTCCAGGGTCTGAAGCATAGCAAAAGCAGAAACTGCTAAATCTATGTTCTTTTTCCTTTCAAAGCGATTGACAGAGAGAAAATTCAACCTAACCATAGGATATAAGAAATACGAATAAGAGGCATGCTTATGGTGGGAAGTTTTACGTAATCGAAGTAATGTTAGATGAGAATTTAAACAATTTCCCGGAACAGGAAAAAGGAGACCATGGGGTGTACAAGTATGTTGGTTACTTATAAGAACGGGGCTCATCGAACTGATTCACATTAACAGCAGGATAAAGAACATCTGGTCTAATTCCTCGTGCATGAAGATGCTTAAATGTTTTTGCAAAGGTAGATGCGGTAAATCTGCTATTAACAAGAATCATATCTGCCATCCCTGAATTTTGATTTCCAAAACATAACAGAAAAGCAAATTACGATGAACATTAAACTCCATATTCCTTATTCTGTAGAAACAAATAGCCAGTATGCGGAAACTAACCCGTTGTCAATTCTTCTATAAAATCAATAGGTTTCCGGTATATCCTCCTCAGAAAAGTTGTATGTTGAGCGAGTAAAAGATCTGGAAAATGACAATAGAATACAACCTATAACGAAAAAGAGCAATGTCTGAGAGAGATATCACAATTCACAACAGATATTATAGAAAATAATTGGCAAAAGCTAATTTTATATACCTTGGTTGATCGTTTAAGTTTCAACAATGGGATGACAACAGAGACCTGGTCTGCTAGTATAACATCATACGACGGCCACAAGAACAGTACACGAAGTGCAACAAAGATGCAGCGAAGATATGCACATATGGCATGAAGGCGATAGAAAATATGCCGAGGCAGGAAGTCACCGTATACGGTAACCGGAAAGATACCTATAATTCAACTTCCGTTAAACCAGTTACTATGAACAAAAAACGCTTTATTCAGATTTCAGGCATTCTTCCTCTTTGCTCTATAGCCCTAGCCCTACATGCAGACTGATGCTCAAGACAAAAACCAAGTCAAGTTCTAGGTTCCGGTTCAGCTATAGTCGGGCAGTTTACCGACTGTTATTAGTTTTAATAAGCTATATGGCACCAAATCAACTTCAAAAATAAACTATGACATTGATGAAAATGTTCTCTTTCGATCTGTTTATTCTTAAACTCACAATCAAATAGCAAAAATGAATGGGGAAACAGACGGAAAACAACAAATTTACCGGCTCGGGTTTCCTCAAAGCATCGATTTTTATCATGGTGAGCTGTGAAAATATGAACATTGTGCCCATGAGATGATAATTCAACAGCCGCATCAACAATCAATCTCTCAGCTCCACCTTCAAATAAAACAAGTTAAGTAATCCTTTTTTTTTTAATTTGCAAAACAATAATAATAACAACTTGCTATCGAACCAATTCATTAGCAAAGATCAAGCCTTTTCCCCCAAAATCAAAACTTGAAAACCTATTCATCCACCAAAATTGACTCAAATAAACCTAAAAGTTCTCTTTTTTATATTTCCTTTGATTTCTAAATTAATAAATAAACTAAAACAAACAATTGAGAATAAAGAAAGGAAAATTTACTAGAAAAATGGAATTACCTATGCCAAGATCTGGGTGTATGATGGCTATGTTCAACTTGGAGTTGGAATCAGAGCTTTTCTTCCTCTCCATTTGTATTTTGCTTGACTGAACTTCGATTCCCTAAGAAATAATTCCCATTTATATTATATATAATTCCCATTATGCCCTTTTCTCTTCATACTATTTACTGAAAAATACCCTTCAAATACCAAAGTTCTCAGTTGAGCTTACCACTCGATTGTTTCCCCAACCAGCTAAATATATCTGCGCCTCCCATAAAGGAAAGAGTGTGAGATGGCGGCAGAAGAAGCGGCGGGTTCCCCCGGACCTAATTGCCTCCGCCTCCTCATTTTCGTCGGTGCCGGATGTAAATAACTTGGCTCGATCTCTTTTTAACTTCTTACCTATGGCTGGCTTTTGATGTTCATCGTAGTCTTTTCTGTTTTCTCTAATCTAGTTTTTCATGTACAAGATTCATTTTAAGCCAGAATTTACTGAAATGAGATCATAATTTTATCCGCAGATGATTATATGATAAAGTCGGGATTTAAGTTTAAGAAAAAAACATAAATATTTAAAAGTAGAATAAATTATTTTTTAAATAATTAAATAAGAAGATAAATATAAAAATAATTATTTTAATTAAAATAAAATATTAATGATTAAAATATTTAAAAAAATATAAACTAAAATAACTATCCAATTAAAGTATTTTTAAAATAAAATTATTTTGTAAAAATCATTTTTATAATTGATAATTACTATTATTATAAGGTTATTTTTATATTTTTTCGTTAGAATTACAAATTATCACATAAAGATAGTACATATGATTCATAAATTTAAATACAAATTCATTACCACTCTTCCAATACCAATACCAATTTCTTATTTCAAGGTTGATAAATATATTTTTCTCCTTTCATCAAAGTATTTTCTTATACAAAAAAAAATGTTTTTTTAACTGTTGATAATGGAAGAAACAGGCCGTCGACAAAACCTGACCCAACTCTCTTCTGACTTTTAGCAACGAAAGGCACTAGACTAGAACTTATGTGGGGTTTTATTGCTAGAAATCAACTTTGGTAGCTAACATTCAGAAAAGAGCATCTCCCACTCTACTATCATAATCATTTCCCCCACTTAATATATATATATATATATGAGATAATCGCAATATAATTTTTTTTTAATTTTTATATAGTTTTTGGATTATTGAATAATTAAAATGGATGAATTAGTTTAACTCTTTACTTTTTTCCCCTAGCATAATTTTTACATAACCAATTGTTTATTTGAGTCATCCGTTTTATTATCCAATGATCCAAAAAATTAAAACTTATAGAGTTTGTACATTATAACTTCTCTCTCTCTATATATGTATATATGTACATATATATATATATATTGACACAAAGCCATTATCCTCTTCTTAAAAGACATGTCTAATAGGATGTGCAGTAGCACTGTTTATATATCCTAAGACCTCTTTTTTCTTTTCTGATATAGGATTAATGCTCTTTACCTCTTTTTAGGCGTGACAATATATATATATTTTTACACGAATTATACCTTCAATCTCACAATAATTTATTTCTTATATTTCTCTGACTCTCTCAACAATTTTTATTCAACTCACTCTCTTTAAAATTTAAAATTCGTATATGATCTAGAAATTCTTTAGAAACGTTCTATGTATTTGCATCCCCTAAATTTTTATAAACTCATCCTTTAAAATTTTATTGGTTCGTTCCTCTAACATAAAATTTTGTGTCCGTCTATACTCTCCATGGTTGTGGTTCACATTCTCTCACCCTTTTCCTTTTATCCGCAATGTATTTTCTCCATTTCTGTGCATGTTCATCATAAGTCGCTTTCATTCTAGATCATATATCCAAACATTGATAAAAACAACACACACAGCTGATGAAAGACAGTGATTGTGATTGTAATGAGTAGTTAATTAGTTTTGGTTGTGAAATTACTTGGCTTTTAGGCAATAATAGAAACAAGAATACTCCCCAGGGTAAACTTGGTTCGGACTACTAAACAAGAACCCAAATATCTGTACATATCTGTCTATACATATACACATGTTGATTTCGATTGGTATTGTCCTGGTTTCAAACAGTTGTAGACGACAAATCCATGCATCAAGTACAAGAGGTTTGAATATCAACACTGTCTGAGAGAGAGGGACTTATATAATTGTTGGAGTGTATGAAACTGCAGTTGTCATGGATTTATCACTTGAGATCCTATATGGTTAGGTATCCTTGGGGGGACACTTAACTGATGGAAAGCAATGGAGGTCTCAATTTATTGCGTAGATTTTGATACATGAGAATATTTTATGCACCGACGATAGAAAAAAATATTAGTAGGTTTAATTTAGGATTTAAGAGTTTAGAGTTTAAAATTTAGAGAATAAAATTTAAAAATTAAGATTTTAGGGTTATAGACACCTAACCTACGTCCAAATGAAACTATAAAACACCTTAACCTACACCGAAAAACCAGTAAGACAATACAAGTTCACGGGTGTAAATCGTCTAGCTTTTTCTCGTGCCTTCATTTATGCCTCCACTTTAAATTAGAGAGTTCAGAGTTTAAGGTTTTAGGAATTAGGGGTAGGGTTTAGGATTTAGGATATAGAAAATAAGAATTAGAATTTACAATTCAATTTTTTAGAAAATTTTCAAAGAATGCATAAAACGAGTATAGAGAATAGGTAGATGATTTTTACTCGAAGCTCACACCTAGAAACACCCGGAAGCAACCATATACTGCAGCAAAATCACTATAAAAACACACTATATTCAACTAAACAACAACCAAACATAATATCTAGAGAGCAAAACACAGAATAACACCAAAAACTAAAACCGAACACTTCAATGTTTGCTGGTCCTGAAAAATCTCTTCTGCTGCTTTCTAATCGTGTAGAAAAGTGAATGCATGCAGCAATTTTGAGACCATGGCAGCCAAGGAATTGCGTAAAAGGCATGTGAAGTTCTGATGTTTTGTTTTTCCATTAGAGCATAAATTCTTACCCTCTTTAGCTTCTGCAATCTAAAGCTTTCGGCATATAATCATCTTTTAAACACATTCTTAATGAAAACAACTGTCCATGTACGACCATTTAACCTGTTTTTTCAAGACTTAGGCTGTCTTTCTTCATACATGACCATTTGTCAAAAAAAATTTCTTTTTATTCATAACAAAACAAAACCTGTAGACCTCGGACTAATTAACTTCATAGTATAGGCTCTTTTTTCCTTAAATTTCCTTTTTTTTTTGTTATGGGTTTTGACCTAACTGCTTAACGAAAAGAAATTTAAACTATTTTCAGCCGTTCATCCAGTCTGAGACACTAAACAACCTTTTTCTTTTATTGTTCAGACTGTATAAGCATTGGGATCGAAAATGACAGATGAAACCCACATTATTAAATTAATTAACTCATTTCTGACAATTTGTGTGGCAAAAGTTGTTTGTCTGGTTTGTATTTGCAGCATACTGATTCTGGGAATCTTTTTGGTCAAATCTGATACATCATCATCATCATAATAATAAAAGTATGTTTACACTGAAAGTAGCTGTTTATTTCTGGGGTTGGCGAAGTTACATTGAGATTGGTTTAGTTTCATTCTCACTTATTTAGTTCTATCATTGCATGCATGTATATGTAAACCATGTTTTGTCCTTAAATCAAAGCCTTTTTTATATAAAAAAATGTATTTTTTCCTCGAAAACTGTTCATAATGGAACAAGTAGGCTGTCAACAAAACCTCACCAAACTCGCTTGTAGTAACTTTTAGCAACGAAAGCCACTGGACGTAAGCTTCTTTGGAGTTTTATTGCTGGAAATAACCTTAGGAAATAGGCAGCATTCATTAAAAAAAACATAAGCCAGCATCTCCCACTCTACTATCACTATAATTACTCCCACACTTACTTTTCTCTTTTAACAAATTATATCTTTAATCTCGTAATAATTTTTGTTGTAATTCTGACTTGAGTACTCTATTCAGGGTGAATATTCAATTGAGTTTAATAAAAAAAAATTATTTGAAAGTAGAAGACAGAGGCGTTGAACGATCGTTCATGATGTGTTAATTAGTTTCGAGAATGGATTTACTTGGTTCTTGGTTAATAATAGAAACATGAATGCTCCCCATTTCGTACATGTACTACAGAAAGGTACAAAAACCAAGGTATGCAATATCCAGTCAAACAAGAAGGAACCAAACATCTATACATCTCTGTCCATACATGTACACATACCATGTGGGTTCCCGTTACCATTGTCTTCTTTTCACAAAATTGTAGACAATAAATCCATGCATCAACGACATGATCAGATATCAACTGTAAGAAAGAGACATGGAGTTACATAATTGTATGAAACTTCACTTTTCATGGATTTAACGCTTCAGATTTTATGGTTCGTTGGTTAAGTATCCTTGGGGGGACATTAACTGAGGGAAATGAAATCAATGAAGAATGTCTAAACTTATTGATGTATATTTTTATATCAACACCATTGATTTCTTGTTTGGACAAAGACAATAAATAAATAAATAATGATGATGATATTAATTCAATTAAGTTTTTATGGAAATCTATTTGTTGAGTGGTTAATTAATGTCACTAGAATTTTTTATTACCTTAACTAATCTTGAATTATTTATTTTTGGTCGGTTAATCTTTCAGTAGAAATTTCTACAATATACAATCTCAAATTTTAAATTTACTTAAAAGGTATCAAGTTGTTTACCAATTATACTAACCCGTAAAATAAGTAATAATCTGAAAACTTTTTTATACGCGTTATTCTGTAAAGTCATTTCAAGTTGTTTATAGTCAGTTGACTAACAATTTTCATACGTAAAGATATCATTTTAACCCAAAATGAAATGTTGAGAGTTAAGTTGATTAAAAAAGAATAAAGATCAAAATAACTATTCGATCAAATATTAAGGATATTTTCTGACTTTACGCCTAATAAATAAATAGCAAACCTCATCTACCATTCGTTTTCCCTCCAACTCCTGCATTAGTGATGCTTAAGAATTGAACTAAACTATATTCATATGGTGGCAACTAAAACAGGGTCCATTGATATTCCATCAATACCTTGTATAGGACACTTTGAAACACTTTATACTCTCGAATAAAGTAACCATGTCCCCTAAATATTACAACATTTGCATGTGTTTGTGAATATGTCTTCTGAATCAAACCCAAACCCCCCATAATTTTGGTCAAGAATAATTCATATCATTTCATTCATTATAAACAAGAAAAGCAGTCTCCATGGCTTCTCATTCTGATATGTTATTTCCATTGTAGTTTTTGCAGAAGAAGAAGTGAAAGGTACTTACAGTTTGTTTTAGCCAAAAACAAACCAAACCCAGCAAACACCTTTGGATTGTAAGTTGAATCTACCCTTTTCCCTTTCCTTATTTCTAACCCTAACCCCATATTCTTTTGTCTGCTTTCCCCATGGCCCCATCCTCCATTTCTCTTTCTTCAGAGTGAGTGTGTGCGAGTGACTGACTGTGATGTGTTTGAAAATATGAACGAGTGAGTTAGAGAGTGTACTCTTTTTCTGTGCTGCCTGCCATGGCACTACAAATCCCATGTTTTTCTCAGCCTGCCTTTACCTTCTTTGTTCATAGTTTCTTCAATTTCATTCCTGCTTTCTTGTTGATATACCTTTTTGTGTTTGTTTGGTGTATTGATCATAATTAAAAATAAGTACTTTGTGTTTCTTAAAGAAGTTATTGTCTATTCATCAAGCTTCTCTTTCTGTTCTGTCTTAAATTTAGTTCAAAGCAAAAATATTTTTTTTTAAAATACTGTTTGGTATCAGAGAAAATAAAAAAGATGTCAAGCTCCAACAATCCTGCACCAGAACAACTGTGCTACATCCCTTGCAACCTTTGCAACATGATTCTTGCGGTATTTAATTTTGATCCTATACACCTTTTTTCTCTTCTTATTTAATGTATATATATATATATATATATATATATATATATATATAACGTACTACACATCATCATCCTTATCATCATCCTCATGTCAGTTTCTGTTACTGCAAACATAATGCTTTTGTATAGTTGCAGAAGAATGCTAGGTCTACAGTCGTTCAGCCTATATAAATGAATAAGCCAAAGTTGCTTTTCCAGTATTTAACCAAAGACCCAAACTTTAAAAAACAAGTTTCTTTCATTTTCTGTGATTATAAGCTTCACATGAGAACATCAATTCCCTTGATTATAAGTTTCTTTCATTTATTATTTTAGGTTTTTTTTTGTGAAGAAGTCAGGTCACCATCCCCAGACTTCTTTTCTCATTCTTTTGCAGAAAAGTCATAAATTCCCTTGATTTTCCTCTCTTTTGCAGATCTTACCCTCTGATCTCAGACAAGTTATTGAAACTATGGATCTCAATTTCTTTTTTTTAAAGAAGAAGATGACATTTCCTTCATATATTTTCTCTACAAATTACCTTAATCTTTTCCTTATTAGAATACTACATCACCTGGGTTTTTGTTTTTCTTTTTGCAAAGCTGAAAAGCTTCTTTTATTTCTTTTCCTTTTAATATAATGGAAAATGAAAGGGACTAGCTCTCTTGTCTTCCTCAAAATCCCTATTTTCATGCAGAAAATGAAAAGAATCAAAGAATCAAACAAAACCCTAGATTTTGTACTGAATGGTATTTTTTTGGGGAAAAAAGAAAGCTTCACATACTTCCAAAAACCCTTTATATTCTTCTGTTGTTCATTTTTTTAGATTTAAAAGAAAATTCTGGGTTTTTTTTCATGTAAAAGGGTTTCATAAGCTAAAATGTTTTACATGATTCTTGTGCAGGTGAATGTTCCATGCAGCAGCTTGTTTGAAACGATAACAGTCCGATGTGGGCAGTGCTCCAGTCTGTGCTCGGTGAACATGGCTGCTTCCTTTCAATCCAAGTCTGGAAAAGATATACAGGTTAGTATTTCAAGTTTTGTTTTTCAATTTTTATTTTCCTTTCAGATCCAGGGTTTCTGGGATTTCATCTCTTTCCAAGGAAAATCCATAATTTTCCTTAGGGTCTGGGAATCTAGGGTTTCCAAGTTCCAACCCCTCATTTCTCTTTGGCAAAGTAGTTGATTTTCAAAATTCAAAGCATCTTCTTTTATCAGATCACTGAAAACCCCTAGGTTTTTCTCTATGAACCCATGATTAAAACCTAATTCTTAAATGTTTTGGTTTAGGGGTCAGGCTATAGTTGCTAATTAGGGCAAGCAAGGTTCTAGGGTTCCCCATTTCTTCATTAATTTTACCTCAAATTCTAAAATCACTTTGATTTTGACTGACATGATATTTAGGGTTTGTAGGTTTTGATTACTACACTGTTTTATCCTGTTCCTTAAGTTTTGTCTTTTATTGTACCAAATCTGAAAATCCCCTGGTTTTTAGATCCCAATGAAGCTTTCTTTCTTTGAAAAAGAAATGCCCATGAGGAAGGAAGGGGAGGAGTTTAGAACCCATGACCTAAATGAATCTACTTACTCGCTTATTAATTATACATTATAATTTTATTAATTATATAAAACTATATAATATAAATATATTATATGATATAAGCTATTTAAATAAATAATATCTAATTATCAATTTTTTATTACACATTATAATAGAAATCACTTGCATGTTAAAGTAATATATACACAAAACATTAAAGTGGAACCTAGATCTCCAAACCTAGTACTTACAGTGCAACCTAGTAAACATCGAGATGTGACTAAGGTCATTTCATTCCTATTAATCAACATTAAAAATACTAATGTCAGGTTCACATTTCAAAGTTATTTATTATTTTCACTGATTACTAGAGAAAATGAGTCTACAACAGTCTAAAAAGGTAAACCTAAAATGGTAAAAAATATATGATATTTTAAGCTGTTTTTAATTATAGTTTAAAATATTAAAAACAAAGCTTAAAAACATGCCCTTAACCTATGTCTGTTTGTGTTTAGGTTCCTAGCTACACCTCATCGGAGTACAGAATTGACCTAGGCTCCTCCTCCAGATGCAAGAACAAGCAGCTACCAAAGCGACCAACAGCTTTAAGTACTACAACTCCAGAAAGGGTTGTTAATCGACGTGAGTATTGTTTGTGTTCAATTCATTTTAATAACTCTTGGATTTAGGGTTTAGTTTTTATGTATATTTTATTGACTGTGATTTCCCTTTTTTGTTGCAGCTCCTGATAAGAGGCACAGGGCTCCTTCATTGTACAATCAGTTCATCAAGTAATTTGAATATTAAGTAGTCTGATTTTGTTATGATTAATACATGATTATAAACTTAAAAAATTGGGGTATCTTAATAGAGAGGAAATTCAAAGGATCAAGTTGAACAATCCTGATATTACTCACAGGGAGGCATTTAGCACTGCTGCCAAGAATGTAAGTTCATCATTAATTTATTTTTTGAGGTAATTATACCATGTATCGGCTGTGAAATCTTTTTGTTCTACAAGTGTCTTAATTTTAAGGTTTAGAGATCTTACTTAGGTTTCTTGGTTTAGGGATTTCGTTTATTTACTTATAATTTAGGGTTTATACATAGAATTTATAATCATCAAAACCAAATAATAAACTAAATATCTCACGACCAACCGGTCTTTATTTCATGAAGGTTACAAGGTTACGAGTTTGAATACACTGAAGTATGTAATTATGTCTGTTTTAGAAGTATAGAGAAATTAAGGATACTTTAAGCATATAATCTACTTTAAATTACAATGAACTAATGACTAACATTTTGTTTTTGTTTGATTTGTTTCCTCAATTACAGTGGGCTCGCTTCCCTCACATTCATTTTGGACTGATGCTGGAGACTGATAATCAACCTAAGCTCAATTATGTAAGTACTTTTATAAACATAAACACGTTGATTTGGACCTCAATCATGTTGGAGACATAACATGACAACTTCATTACTTTTCTTGTAGTTATTGATAATCTCATAAACATGTCATGTCGTATCTTAGATTACCGTCACGTAACATCATCGTGAATAACTTATATTATAAATATTTTGATTAATTAGGATACAGTCTTAAAAAACGAAAGAACAATAAAATATACAGTCTAAACTATTTTGTGCTGATTCTCACTAGGTTCCATTTCTGTTTATTTTTCTTCCATTTTTGTATGCAGGACTCAAATGAGCCATTCCATCATCTGCTTAAATGAATACATGTGTGTTGATTTCGATAAGGTTATATTGCTTTTATATATTATCCATAAATATGTCTGTTGTTGAAATAAGAGGCTTTCAGTAAGAGAGCTGCTTCAACTTAAATTTGTTGGTTTAAATACGTTGGAACAACTTTGCTTTATCATGTTGGTGTGTACTATGGACATAAATAAAGCTTAAAAACATTCTAAAAGATGGAGTTTTTCATCTTTTCATAGTCTATTTGGCTAGCAATGGCATCTTTGTTCGATTGTCGGTACGGATTTATGTGTATCTTGAGAGGGGTTCTTGTTTAAAAAAATTGAATTAATTATGATTTTACTCTTGTTTTTCAATATTTATGTTTTGATTCCAACCATCTCTCATAATGACTGTTGTGCGAAGTGATGAGAGCAGATGAGTTTGATCAACGAGATTATGATGCCACCCTTCTAACTACGGAAAAAAAAATATTTTATACACTGACGGTAAATTTTTTTATTAGTGGGTTTAATTTATGATTTAAGGGTTTAGTTTACGTTGTTGAGTTTATGTTTAATATTTAGAATTTAAGGTTATAATTTTGATTTTAAAGATTAAGAATTGGGTTTAGAATAATTTAATTCGGGAATATGATTTCGGGAATAAAATTAACACAAGAATTTCCACTGCCAAGTGGAGTAATTTCCAAGTAAGTTAAAAAGTGTAGTTTTATTTTTTAAATGCTATATAAATATTAAAATTCGGGAATATGATTTGATTTAGTAGAATATTTTGTTTTTATTTAAAAAATATAAACTAAACGATAACAGTAAAATTTTTGAATTTTTATTATAATTTTGATATATTTTTTCTAAAAAACAGATATTTTAGGATTAATCTATTTAAACGCGACCGAGTCAAGAATTGAAACAGTTCCCAACTCCCAGCCAACCCTATTTCATCACCACCAATCATTTATTGCCACGTCTCAGTAGCTTCTGTTCTTATTTGGCCTTCTCCGTTTTCCCTCACCGCTCTGTCATTCTTGTTACCGTTATTTTCCCCTTCTTTTTCTGTACATTTTCTTCGCATAAAATCCCCTCTCTCTGAATCACTTCTCAAAAAGCAAATTTCACCGGAATTTTTTTGAAGTTTTTGAAACGATGTCGTCGTTTAGGAAAACCTCGTTCCTTTCACGGAGATTCTCGAGGTCGTTAAGACTATCGGCCAGAACGTCGGCGATCTCGACCAGGGACAATCAGCCGGAGTCTTCTGATTCGTCGTCTTCTTCGCCGGAGGATGGAGGGGATTCATGGTCGACGTTGCTTCCGGAGCTGTTAGTTGAGATCATGGAGCGCGTGGAGGCGAGTGATGAAATGTGGCCAGAAAGGAAAAACGTTGTTGCGTGCGCTTGCGTGTGTAAGAAGTGGAGAGAAATTACGAGAGAGATCGTTAAGGCTTCTTCTCAAAATAGCGGCAAAATCACTTTCCCTTCTTGTCTTAAGCAGGTAATTCAAAAAAAAAAAATCCTTTTATTTTTTTTTCATTGAAATTGAGATATAATTTCACAACCTGGTACTATTGTTTTAAGGTAGTATCTATAAATTCCATTAAGGTTTGAAATATTTGTAGTTTAGGGCAATTTATTGTTTTTAGGATTTTCAATGTTTGCTAATTAGGGCAATTTATGCTAGTGTCCTTTACTGATAGCTCTTATTGATTGATGCATTTTGTTCTTGATATTTAATTTAGGGAATTATTTTGTCCTTCTTCTCTTATATTGGGTTATTTTGGAGAGTTTTGCTAGGTATAGAGGTTTCAAATTCGAATCAAATGACCTTTTTAACATATTTTGGTGATTGAAAGTTATCCTTTGAGGGTTAAGTTTGTTTTCCTTGAACTGTTAATAATCAGAAAATAACTTGTTTCAAATTACACAAATTGAGAACACAAAGAAAGTAGAATTTCTGTCTTTTGTTTCATCAAGCATGTTTTCTTATTGCTATTAGTTTGAAGTGTTTTATGAATTTGATCTGCTTTGTGGTTCTGGTTATGAATACAAAATGCAATTAAGATTTAGAGTTGTAAATCCATGAACAAGTTAGTAAGTTTTGGTGTTGATGGTTTTATTCCCTATTGTTATTGCAGCCTGGTCCATGGGAGTTTCCAAACCAGTGTATTATAAAGCGGAACAAAAAAAACTCAATGTTCTTTCTTTATCTTGCACTTTCACCATGTAAGTATTTTTTCTTTTTCACAAGCACATGACGGAAACGCTTAATTAGACTGGTATGCTGAGTCTATGCTGAAAAGGGGTTAGAAGGGACATGATCCGCTTTGTCAAAGCTTTTAAATTGACTTTTGACTTCCATCTAGGTAGGTGCAAAGCTGTGGACTTTTAACCTAATACCTTTGACTAGGTCAGTTTGATTGGTTTTAACCTTTCAAAATCTTTATAATTGTTTAGACAATGATTATCAATTTGTTTAATGGTCTTACACGGTCATGGACTTCAAAAGGGCAATGAGATTTCCTCTGGACTTGTCTCTATTCTATACATGGCACGTTATCATCTTAGATCGGGGCTTTTTAATGTGATGATATCGGGCTGCCTTACATATTCTTTTAAAACAATGTATGGTTGTTGTTGCTAACTTGCTAGTGTTTTTACTAGAACTGGTCCACACTGTCTTATATCCAGTCTTTGAAGAGTGTGGAGACATCTCCCGTGCTTGGTTCTTAAAAGATATTTTCTGTTTTTATTGACTAAAAGTACATCTGATCCGTGTGCGTTTAATATTTTCTTGATGTTTGGCAGCATTCACCGAGGGGAAGTTTCTATTGGCAGCACAAAGATATCGACATGGTTCCCATATTGAGTATATTATATCCCTTGATCCAAATGAACTATCTCAAGGTAGTAATGCCTATGTTGGGAAGTTAAGGTACGAGACTCTATCTTGCAATATCTCTTGCTGCAACTCTGTTTACAGGATCTGCTTGCTGGATATGGTTTTTATAGAAGTACTACAATTTATATTTTACTGTATACTTTTAAGAAACAAAATCTTCCCTTTGTTGGTCGTTAATTTATTTTTTCAGACTCTTTCAGGAACATTTTTTAAAATCTTTATTGTTCAGTTTATAATTTTTAGCTGACAGTCTGACACAAATTCAAAATCTTTGTAGTTCGGATTTTCTAGGTACCAACTTTAAAATCTATGATAGTCGGCCACCGCACAGTGGTTCAAAGCCCTCGAGCAGTAGATCAGGTCGCAGATTTGCTAGTAAGCAAATCTGCCCCCAAGTTCCAGCTGGCAATTTCGAGGTTGGGCAAGTGTCTTACAAGTTCAATTTGTTGAAATCAAGAGGTCCCAGGAGGATGGTTTGCTCGATACAGTGTCCTTTTCCAGAAGACTTTGATGACCAGCACCTAGAGAACACGAAGATGAAAATGCCAGAGCATGCTGCATCTGGTCATACAACTTTAAGGAACAAAGCTCCGAGGTGGCATGAACATTTACAGTGCTGGTGCTTGAATTTCCACGGTAGGGTAACCGTAGCATCTGTGAAAAACTTTCAGCTGGCTGCAACTGTGGAGCAGAGCCAATCTGGAGGGAAAGAAGAGGAAGAAACTGTTCTCCAGTTTGGTAAAGTAGGCGATGATACATTCACCATGGATTATAGGCAGCCCTTGTCAGCTTTTCTTGCTTTTGCCATCTGCCTTACAAGCTTTGGTACAAAACTGGCTTGAGAGTGATTTTATGTTCATGTACTATATATATATATATATATATATCAAGTTGTGCTACATGTTTAATATAATGTTTTTTTAATGTCACTTTCAAAACTTCTATACAACCTTGGCTTAACGAGATGATGTGCATGTTTCTCGTGTATCTAATAACATTTACATCAATTTGCAAGTACTTGGGAAAGAGTCTTTTTAGAGAAAATTGGCGAGAAAAGCATGTGATTAGTTCTGTTTGTTTGTTATTATTAACTCTTCACTTTGGTCGTTTGCACCGGAAGAATTGAACATGGCATTCATGCAGCCATGTTCCTGGTCCTGGAGCAGTTGGGCAAAATTAGAAGCATTTGTCAAAGAGGTTTCCTAAAATGGCCAGTTTCTGTTGAAATCCAACAAAAGAAAATACTTATTTTTATTGAACTAAACACCAACAAAGTTGAAACTTTCTAGTTAAAAATTCTATCAATTTGCTCTTTGTTATTCTTCAAATTATTGCTCCTCTCTCATAAATGTTATATTATTTTCTAGTATAATAAAAGTTTAACAATAACTTATGTTGTTATAGAATGAAGTTATCCAATTATTTTTTTGATCCTATAGATTCACCTAGCTTGAAAGTATCGAAAAATAGTTCGAGCATTAATTTGAGAACCAAAATTCTTTAGGTGCCAACTTCAGTATCAACTTGGGAACCAAGAGTAAAGAAATCTTTAAATACCAATTTGGAAGGAAATGCTTAGTTCATATAACAAATGTATATTTAGACCTAAAACATAAGATTTAACAAAACTCTAATTCAAGGTTACTTACACGCAAGCTATGTTTACTTAAATATTGTTTCTTTCTTTTTGGTATAAAAAATCATAATCCATAGATTGCTGTTAATCAAAGGAGTAAATCATTCTAAAGGGACAAAAGCACAAAACAGCAAAGAGAATTCCTTGTAACATTCAACAACACAAACTTCGTAGTCATAGACAGTCATAAGAAACTGTTATTCCACACGAGCCATAGTACCGGTCGAGAACATTTATTTACATCACAAAGTTTTTAGGACTCAAAGACACTGGACACTATATATTCGAGTTCTGTTACGAATAAAACCCTCTTCACTTCTTCCCTCGCAGCTTCGTACCAAGTGCCCTCTCAAGTTTACCGATTATCTGCTGGTTAGGAATAGCTTTTCCAGATTCGTACTCTTGTATGATCTGAGGCTTTTCGTTGATCATCTGTAGGACAACCAGAAAGATTCAACGAAAGAACATATGGAATTGAAAAACTTAGGGAATATGCTTCAGCATACACATAGATGGAAAGAGAGACCTGAGCTAGTTGAGCCTGGGTGAGTTTTTTATCCATTCGAGCCTGCATGATGGCTTTCTTCAGTTCCGTTGGCACTCGTTCATCTGTTCATTAGTTTAAACACAATTCAAAACCCAAAGGTGTATAAATGTTTGAAGCTAGTGAAAACATATGGAGCTTACGATGAAGTAAGTTAAACAAACAACTGGAGGCTATGCTTCAGGTCCATATCATAACAGTCAATCATGTTAACGAAAAAGCATCTCACTTGTTATGAAAGATATTGAATGAGATTACCAAAACATTTAATCAGGCAACTCACCGAGTTTATGTAAATAAAATCGTAATTGAAATTTCAAAGCAATGGATACATTGAGAAAGTAATTCGACTTGCGCATGCTAAAATTACCATTCCAAGGAATGCAAGGATGTATGACCCCAGTCATTCCTATTGCTAGGCCATACCGATCAACTCGAAAACCACCCATTTACATCTCAATTTTTCTTAACAAAGACTATATAGATGCATAAAGAACTCATTTTTAATGCCAAACACAGAAGATTACATATTTTGAAACATACTTTAAATCAACAAACACTTACCATACAAAAATTAAAATCCACCCTAAGCCAGCCAACTAAACCTTAGCTCAGTTGTCTCCTCTCCAGGGCTGTGTGTGGGTTCACAATTGCTTCGAAATGGGTTTTAGGGATTATGGAAAGTTTACATATTGCAATTAAAAAGCTTCACCCCAACACAGAATCAAAAAGAAATTATTTTTATCACTATTTTACAACACTACCAACAAAATTCAGTTTTGAAAATATTATTCTATTGTGAGAAATACTTTGATTTCATACATAAAAACAAATCATTCATTATTCAGACGTAATTCATTTATAATTGGATTAAAAAGAGAGGAAAAAAAGAACGAAAGGGAATAAAGTGTTTCTTACGAGCAAGATTTTCAGTTTCTTCATCAAGCTTCCTTGTATTCAAAGTGGTACCGCTTGATGCTGCCTTGTTCGTTCCAGCATTCGCTGCAAATCCCCATCAACAAAAAAAAACAGATTTTTATTATTCTCAAACATCAATCAAAAGTAACCCTAATTGAGATAAAAAGAAAAAAAAAGTTTACATTTTTTAACGGATTCGATCTCGGCACCGGCTCTACGTGCGGCGTTGACGACTTTCTCATCCTTTTTGGTGGCGGCGCTAGGGGCTTTCTTCCTAATAACGATGGGCTCCCAATCTTGAGTTAAAGGTCCGATTCCTGCCATTTTATAACCTACTGAATTTCTTTGATCGGGTGAAAGGAAGGGAAAGGGAAAGGAAGGCAAAAATGAGAGAATTTCTTTTGGTTAGTAAAAGACCGCAACAAAAATACCTAGGTGCTTCTGTATTTATAGGTAGTATTAATAATCTAAACAAAAATTAAATATTT
Source organism: Abelmoschus esculentus (assembly GCA_035048815.1). Classification (NCBI taxonomy): domain Eukaryota; kingdom Viridiplantae; phylum Streptophyta; class Magnoliopsida; order Malvales; family Malvaceae; genus Abelmoschus; species Abelmoschus esculentus. The sequence goes on along the minus strand of JAUCBN010000053.1, from coordinate 11,567,993 downwards.
TATTATTATCGAACCTTTCGAGTGATCTTATACTTGTGGATCATGGAGAAGCATTTTCATAGCTCATTGTAGTATGTAATGAAGAACCAAGAAAATTCCTTAACTGCTTTGTTGGGTCAATCATCTAAAATCTCGAGGCTTTCAACATGGTTATTGGCAAGTGGCAACATCCCCCATGGAGGAATCTAAATTGTTAGTTTCAGAACATTAAGGTTAGGCAAAATCCTGAGATTTTTGCTATGAACTGGCCCTTCATGGTTTAATTCAAAACTATGTCATAAAAGGCTATGGTATGACCAAGTATTCATATCTGAAATGAAGTTTCTTTCTGTAACTTTTAAGACAGCATATGTACATGTCAATGCCTTCGTGTTTCTTCGAGGCTGCTGATTTCTTTGAAATTGTTTATACTGTGATGCTTCCTACGAAGAAGAGACGGGTAGAGCCGATATTGCAATTGTGTGTCTCAATCATGTAGGTGGTTTGGTTGACGGGGTGAACTCATGGTCCATGCCAGTTCTGCTGAGGCATAAGCTATATATAACCAAGAAACATGTTTTCCTGCTCAGAGTCTGGGACGGAGCAAGTTATCTTTGAGTCTTATCGTAAGGAATTTATCGGTAGGTTGAATTCAGCTTCTCCTTCAACTACCGGTCTACTACAAACAACGTGGCTTGGTTTGTGGTAGCCATGTAAATCTGCAGTCACTAAAATTATGTGTATAGTATATTGGATTAATCTACCAAAAATCAATCATATTCTACAGCTGCTCTGTTGACACATATATGGTTAGGATCCGTTTACACAAATCTTCGGTCACGTTTTTGAATCGTTATATAAATGAAATGAATGACTGAAATTAACAATAGAGTATGTGAAGATTATCAGGGTCCCTTGTCCACCAACAGTGTTGCAGAAGTTCTGATTAAATTATTGATTTGAAACCTTCTACCACTTTTAAGAACCTTCAAAAAGAACCTGCCATGAGACTAGGACAAATGGTGGGGTCTTAAGAAAAAGAAGGAATTGCATGCTTTTTACCCATTTGTTTTAGGTTACATGGAAATGGTTTTAGGGTCATTCAACTTGCTTGGACAAGAAGAAAATGCTTAGGTTAGGAATTTATCTTTTTCATCTTTAAACACTGTAATAAATATTATCTATATACGAATTGAACGTAAATTTTGTTTCAAAATTACTATTGAAGCACGCTTCGAGTAAAAAACAGGCTTTCAGTGATTGGACAAGATCTTTAATAAATCTTTTTAAATGATTATTTTGTAAAAAAGTATCTTATGCACAAAGGGTATTCTAAAAGTGACTTTTTAAAATAATATTTTTATTAATCAAATCATATATTTCTTGTCTGTTTTATGATAAAGAGATAATAGAACTTTCTTAATAATAATAATAATTTTAAGTCCGAATCTAACTATTCATGAATAATCCAACTGAAACTAAATAAATTTTAGAACGTTGATATTTTGTTTTATCTTTTCTTATGATTAGAAATCACTATAAAACTTTAAATAGTTTTTTTATACAATTACTAGACTATCCGAAGAATATTACACATTTAAGCATATTCAAATTCATGTCCATTTATATGTTATAATAGTACCAATTGAACTAAAACTCAAGTCGAACCTTAAGTAGCATTGAATCAGCTAACAAGACAAGAGTTTTGGTAATTCTATGTCTATCAATGCAGATGTTCTTGCTTTCGAACAGATCATTCACCATTAACCACAGACATTATGTAAGCCAAGTTGAAAGTGTGCTGTCAATGTTAATGGATGTCACATTCGCATACATGCATGCATGCATGCATACATACATACATACATACATACATACATACATACATACATACATACATACATACATACATACATACATACATACATACATACATACATACATACATACATACATACATACATACATACATACATACATACATGCATATCATCATGTTTCTTCAGTAAATTCATGAAGAAACGGCTACAGAATAAGGAGTCATTAGTGTTATGAATGCCCCCACTTAATGCAAAGGCATAGGCTAAAAAAATGGTGCTATAATGACTGTAAAGATATATCTATCTATCTGAAAAGGACTAAACTGCAGTCTAGTAATTAAGACTTCATCTTCTTCCTAGTAGAATCTGATAGACATCCAATGTTACTGTCTGTGATACTAGCTAGGGAACAAATGGCTTGAAACAATATCAGACTCACAGAAAGTTAAACAACTACAATGGCTCTTGAACTGCATGAGAAAGAATTCGAAAGAGAATTCGGTTGATTCATATAATCACGATACATATTTGAGATTCGAATCTTAAAATCTATAAAAGCGAAATTGTATGGTTATCACTTCAAGAATCTTTACTTTGCTTATATATATCTTCCTACTCTGATAATTGTACATTATATTCTCAATGCCCCACCTTTATTTCAAGTTTGCTTCACTTTTACATCCTACTACATATGATTGCTTGAAGTTGATGAATTTTAATTAATATGGTACATACTATGGTCTCCATTACAGAGATTCTGCAACTTTTTCTAATTTTTAAGCATTTCATAATGATTACCATTTTAGTTAATACGATACATAATATGGGGGCCATGGTGTTTGCTGTAATTAATTCTAAACTAAGTATTATTTGAATTTTGGAATTATTCTGATACAAGTGTGTAGGACAATGAACAACCACTTTCGTAACCATTAAACTACCTCAATACTTGTATTCATTAGTATCAGTTCAAAATTTAGAATGTTTGCACCCAGATTATCAACTATATTATAGGAAAATTTCCAAATGGGAGGGCAACTCCAACACCCTAAAGAGTAGTACAAGCATTATAAAAGCTATATGAAGTAAGCTTGACTAGGGATATGGTTATTTTGTAGAAAATATCAGAAAATTTCACCATTTTCATTGGAAATTAACCTGAATTGCAGATACACTAGCTAGTTAGGGTACCAATATAAAAGATGAGTTTTGCATTGTAAAGCTCAAAAGGGTGGGAATTAGTATAAATTTTACCATTGAGTGGAAGAAGAAAGGTTAATGACAGTAATTAATAGCTTATGTAAAAAAATTAACCTTGAAGAGGGATCCAATGATGTTTCTGTGTAAATCAAAGAATATTATGAAGATGTGGGACAAGATAATTGAAGTGGGGAATGAAAATATATATGAAAAAAGGGGTCTCCTTATATTATTATGACTGTCATTACTCCTAAAATCCTAACATTTAAAACACAATTCATTCGGTATTCATGGATTTTTTCATATATTAATTGTATATTATTTTTGAATTTGGTCACCTATACTAAAGATACATATAGGTCCTATAGAGCCAACCACTTTTTATGTAATAATTTAAGGTACTATCGTCTTAGTACTAGATGTTGAAGAAGATTCCATATAATAGTTTATGCAGACTTACAAAAAATAAAACAATAAACAAAAATTTGAACAGTTGAAGTACAAAATTATTAGTCATTTGCATCAGCAATATACATATACCAGGAGAATAATAGTTCATGGAACATACTTGATTGCAGTTGACAAAATACTACAAAATAGAAAGGAAATATAATATGAAAAGAAGAGAAAAAAGCAGCTTACCCTCTTCAACTCCAGCTTATATATATATTGCCCCATTTCCCTCTTTGATTCTCATTTAAGAAAATAAACACAGTGCTGATGAAGTAGCTATCTATCTACTAATATCTTGATCCCAGTAAGGTGGAGCTTTAGCATGATGATGTAATACTAGCAAACTGATTCAAGCTCTTGGAATTTTGTTTTAGGACCCTGAAATGATTCCATCATGTGATTGAAAAGCTTGAAATCTGGTTTATTTTAGCTACTTTGGAAGGATATGGTGGTAAAATTTGTTAATATTTTGGTATAATTATGATGCTTTTGCTTGGACACTAATGTTAGCTGCAAAGCATTTGTGGGTTATATAAAACTAGTGGGAAACCATTAGCACTTTTCTGATACAGACAAAAGAAAATCTGATTCTCTTGGTTGATTGCAAATAGAATTATCACCAAAGAAAAGGACATTCACATAATGGAAGATTAAATTAAATTATTAAAAAAGTTGATATTATTATACATACAATGAAATCCAATATTATAATTTATAAATATTGAGTGTAGGGTATCTTAGTGATAGCTTATGTTATCTGCAACAAAAGAACAAAGACAATGAACAAGCATTTTGGGTTTATCCTGCTGTCCTGAAATCTTCAATCCTGATATTATATATAGTAAAATATTTTGAAACACAAGTTTATTTACGTAAATCTTTTAATTTTAGGATTTAAGAATTTAGGTTGTAGGGTATAGAATTTAGAGTTTTGTGTTTAAGTTTTTGGGTGTTAGGGTTAGGAATTTAAGTTTTAGATTTTAAAGTTTAAATACGAAGGGTTGTGTAATTTTTTTACGCAATTTGTGTATCAAAATTATTAAAACTTTTGCATGTGAGAGAGAATGAAAGGATTAGGAAAGAGAAGATCTTTGTATGTGTTCATAGCAAATTAATGTTTTTTTAGATATTAAGGTAAAGTTTCTAAGTACAGTTATTGTGTTTTGTCTTTCTTAAAGTAAACAAAAATACAAATTAGGGTTTTGAAGCTCTAGGGTTTATCATCAATGGGGAAAAATTCAAAATGTTTGGCATAAATGTCCAAGTTTTGTACAGGCTTTGGATGCTAAAAAATTGTTCTTTAACTAAAAAATCTAAATCTTACTTAATCTAGTGAATAAGTCAAAGTAAATTAATTAAGATTTTTAATGAAGAAAATTAAGTAAATTAATTAAACTAATTACCATAAGAAAATCAAGGTTGCTGAATTGGGAAGCTTGAGCTGACTTCATTAGCCTTCAATGGATTTCTCTTCTTCTTTTTCTTCTTGTAAGGAATTCCCCGAGCTTTAGCCTGGGAATCCCTCACTTCACGTAGGTAAATCCTTATAGAACCACTAGCAAAAGGATTGGTCTCCGGCAACCCTCCATTCTCTTCGTAAGCAGCCCGGAGTCGACCGATGAGAGCGTCGAGGCTACCCCAAGCTTGTCTAAGCGGGCACGTACACGGCCCCGGTGGCTCCGGTTGCCCGAAGAACACGCAACCTTGTAAGTGCACCTTGGTCTTGCCGAACTGATCGAGGTAACGAAGGAATTCGAGGACATGATTGGCGTTACACTGTGAAAGCACGACCGGTGGTCTTTGGTTCCTTAAGTACTGTCCGAAAGTGTTCCAATCCCTTCGCTTCTGCGACTCGTACCGGCTCAACGGCGTCGGATTCCGCTGATCACCAGCACCACCAGCAGCAACAACAACAGTAGCTGGTATTGAAGAACCTTCAGCTATTTCTTTCCCTTTGTTCATTGACATCATTGTATGTGTCTAAACAAAGAAAAGAAAAGAAAATTTCTTCAGAGAAGATGGATGAAAATGAAGATCACACCAATGGAGCTGAATTGAGGTGACAAGCAATGGGGCCTATGAAAGTGCTTTAGTTCTTATTTTTCTTCCTTTAATCGTACAATTAGCATTAACTATAATTTTAATTCCATATATTTATAATTCAAGCAATCATTGTAGGCTACATTATTCGATTTACCACTAAGTTTTAAAATTTCTTACCTGTTTTTTTTAATGTAAGATAAACACTAGTCAGAGTGAGCTGTTTGTAAGAAATTTTCCAGTTTGGGACTTTACCAAAAATAAGTTTGAGAGTTTTTCATATCTTTATTATTTTTAGGTGCTCAAACTATATATTTTTTTTTAATTAACGAGACATTATTTTTAAAAAAATTATAATGGAGAAGCAAGAGATGCAATAATTAGGGATAACAAAATACATGTAACTAATTTGACTTGACTTAATCAGTTATTTAAATGAAAAATTCGAGTATTAAGATAGGGTAGGGTAGGTTTAAGGCTAATTCTTTTGACTTGACTCGAAATATTTATATAATATATATAATATTTTATTATTATTATTTGGGTCTGGAAAAGTTAAATTCGTGTGTAACCTTTAACTTTTAAGGCGGGTCAGGATGAAGTTTGAATTCCTAAATTTTTGAATCGAGATGAAACAAGATATTACCTTTGAAACTAAACTTTAACATCTAAATCTTACATTCTAACCTTAAATCATAAATTTTAAATTTTTACATTTGAGTCTTTAAACTCTAAAATTTAAATTTTTGCAAAAAAAATTTGTTTTTTACCGACAATACATTGAATATTTTCCTAAAAAATTATATCTTTTATTGTATACAAATTTGCTGAATAAAATAAATTCGTCTTACCCATTGAATGTTAACCCAAATAAGATAATAATGCATGGGCTCAAGAAGATTCCTTCGGCGCAATTAGTGAGAAAAAAATATAAGCCTATGTTTTATATTATTTAGGTGGTCTTAATATTAATATCAATAATTTGTTATAAATAAAATAGAAAAAATCCCCTCCGACCGGTAAAAAAAATTTAATTTTTATAACTAAGTTAATATTCGATTAACTCGTGATACTAAATCAATCATAAAATTTATTATAAACGTAAATATAACATTGGATTTCATATAAGATTACACAAAGTAAAACTTGTACTTATCTGACAAAACACAAGAACAAAACACATTAATAGTTCTTCCCCTTTCATTACCTAATAAATTACCCAACAAAGAACCAAACCCAAACCTTATTTTCAACAACTGAAAAAAAAAATTAAAAAAAAAACACAAAAAAAATTAAATATTTAAAACTACTTTGTGTACTTAATGTACCCCACGGATGTAGCATTAACATCTTTAATCAATGTCCCAAGGATTGGAGCCGTCAAGCACTTTGATGTATCTTCCTTGTAAATAAACCCCAAACATTTGCAATCTTTGCTACATTTGTCTCGGCATTGCTCGACTTTCATCGGACCTTCACCGTCGTTTAAATACGGGTTCAAAAAATGTTCAACACCGGTAATTTTGTAGTAATCGACCTTAGCTCCGATCCGGCAAGGTACCGGTTTTGGTGGTCTACAACTTTCACTCCACCCCAACAGTCCTTTTGGACTTGGACAAGCAATGCACATTCTCTTGTCACATAGTCCGAAAGAACCGCATTTCGACGGCAAAGCACATTCCCTAATGTAATAACTTGAGAAGAAAGCAAAGCTCTCATCCCATTTTAGGTAACTCACTTTGTCATAATAAGTGAAGGCCCTTAGGTTTCCGTCGGATCCGAGTCTTAAGAAAGAAATTGTGGCGTTGTAGTTGAGTTTATTAAGGTTGTAATTGTTGCCTCGAGCTATCGGACGAACTTGTAGAAGTCGTCGGCCGTTGTCTGTCGTAGAAATGGTGCTCTGATTAACTTGTTCATGTGTCAACACTAACTCGTAAGCTGTTGCATTTTCATTTTCAGGCAGGGCATTAAATGTTACAATGTCTCCAAAATCTTTAATCGGCCAACCCCCGTAAATTAACTGCTGACCGGAGTGATTTAGGTACATAATGAACCCATTACGGTCTAGTATGATGCTATATGGTCCATCAGAGCCGTCTATGTCGGATGTTCGGCTAACGAGCTTGTTCCGACCGTTGATTCTAACCGATTGACCCACCAATAAAGTATCAGTCGGATGATCAAAACTTTGCCAAATGAACTTTCCATTTTTATCAAACAGCACCAAGTTACCATTCGGTAGTAGCCTAATCCCCGTGACACCTTTGTTAGCCGTGTTGGTTTGCCAAACAACACGACCGTCCACGTCCGCCAGCACGAAGTTCCCGTCCTTGCCAAAGGTAAGTGTGGCGTTTTCACGAACCGGATCGTTACGGTTAGCATCCCACACCCACCTCATTAGGCTTTCGTCATTGGGAATGCCAGCTCGAATGGCGAAAATGTGAGCATCAGGAGTGGTATTATAGAAGCAAAGGCGAAAAGGGAAGGTGTGAAAGGAGTACACATCGTTCCGGATCACTCGATAGCTAGCATCGTATTCGATAATCCGATCACCGAACTCGCCTTCATTGACGAATCTGAAGGTTTGGTTTGCAGGGACTTTGGCTAGAGTAGTAGCAGCAATGGCAAAGAAGGAAATGAAAATGAACTGAAAGAAAAGTGGAGATATTGGAGAAGCCATTGCAGCTCAATGCTTGTGAGTGAATTTGCTTTGGATCGAAATGGAACATATAAGTTGAAGATTTCAAAGGAATTGAACGTGGCATTCAAAGTCAAAAAAATCAGGCTCGGGTTCTATGGTTAATTCAACCAACATGTGGCACTTGACCTTAGTAAGGCACTTGGACCAACACATGTTTATGAAAAAGCATATGCCATTGAAGCAATAAATGGTCCACCAAATTGAAAATCTGCCCCCATTTTATCTTCAATTTGCTGTCTGCAGCTGAGAAATTTAATACTGTACCAACCAATAAAGATATTATGCACCCCACATCTAGTCTTATTGCCAAATTGATAAGCACGCGTTTATCAAGTTCTTGTAAGATTTTGAATCCAACAAGTAATCCTAGTCGAAAAGAGGATGATGTTCAAAAGCATATGTTGTTGAAGCCATATACGGTCTCCCAAGTTGAAAACTATCACATTTTATCTGCAACTTGTTGTATTTCTGCTGATAAATTCAATGCATGCATTTTAAAGATGATATACACATAATGCTCATTTGATGAGCCAGTAGCTCATGTTACAGACGCTGGACCTGTGCAGGTGATTCAGCTGGATGGAGTAAAACAGTAAAACGAATTACTATGAAACAGTAATAATCCAGTGGAGACATTGATGTAAAGCATGGAAAGAGACAAATACTCTCCTCTAGAGACTTGATATGGCCCATCAACGGACAGAATACTCAGTTGGAGGTGGAACTGTCAGCCGCTGATGGTAACTTGTCGGCTGAATGATTTCAGCTTCCACAAGCTTGAAGGAGTTGAACCATTTTATGGGCCAGAATAATGAAGTAATGTTGAAAGTAGAGTCAAAACAAAATTTGGATTTAATGTCAATGAAAGTAAGATGACAAAGTTTACTGTTTGAAAAGAAGTATAAAATACAAAGCATCCTCAGTAATCTTGTGATTTCTGTTACAAATATTGAAATGATTTGGGAAGCTACTGTTTAGAGCTGCCAAAACCTAGAAACCGATCAACAATTTTGGCGACAGAGTCGGCCAAGCTATCTGCAGCTTCTTGGGTGGAAGCTTCTGCATAGACACGAATTACATCCTCTGTGCCTGATGGTCGTATGAAACACCGGCCTTTAGGGTACTTCGCTGCATTTCATACAAAAAAGATTAATATGTGATGCCTTGAAAAAGATTCAAGAGAAAGATGTTCATCGAACAACACATGATAATAAGCTGAGAAAAAATTAATGACAAAACGTTTACCAGTTTCAGCATCAATGGCTTCTTGAATGCCAGGGGGGCTAACAGCTATAGTTTCTGCATTTGTAGTTGTAACAGCTGTTCTGTCCACAACTTTGACCTGACTCAAGCAATGGAATTATTTAGAAGGTACCTTAGTGTAAGGTTCGAAAAGAAAGGTCCTATTCAAAATATTCTAAATTGTTGTTTTACATAAAAATAGTAAAAAGGTAGATATGATTCCTGTTACAGATGAGAAAGACTGTCCTTGTATCGCACTTTTTCATCTCCAATAGTAATAAAGAACACTGACCAACTGACCTTAAGTTGTCGACTAGGTAAATCCTGGTAAAGTTCGTTCCATTTTTGTATTGACCAACCCTTATGTTGCAAAATAGCCTCAACCAAGAGCAAGCAACTCAAAGCATCTCCAACAGCTTGGTTGATCAATTTACTGACTGAGAGTAGTCTTAGAGCAGCTTTTTGTTGTTCGGATCCTGAAAAATTAACGACAATGATACTCGATAAGCTATCATAGATAATTCTTTAAAGAAAAGAGCTCCACTCGTAATAACACCTTCAGACGCCAAACTGAGTTCATTGTTCCTGGCCTCTAACCAAGATAGACAGGATTCAGAGAACAAGATAGTGCCATGGCCATTGGCTTCAAAATATATTCCAATATCAAACTGTGCAGCTTTCTCATGCAAGTGTTTTACGCCTGTAGGAGTAAAAATGACTTCCAAACCCAACTGTTTGAGATAATCAGTGGATGCTCCATTAGCATAAGCTGTCTGTACAACACCAAGTCGAGCTTGAGAATTATTATTCATATTTTCTATGCCCTCCTTGGTCAGAATACTTAGTTGCTCCTTGATGAACACAGCAAACAAGGATAAAATTTTGTCCCCATCAACAAGATCAATTTTGCTGCTACTGTTAGTTGAGACCGTAAAATATACAAGACGATCAGCATCACCATCCAAACTTGCACACCTGATAACCAAAAATTTGGAGCATGATCAGATTTTACAACATACACCAGATGTATCACACCAAGTATCATGCAGAAAACATTGTCAAATACCGTCAGGAATCAACAATCCAACCTAGCTGCTGTACAACTCAATGAACAAACAATTGACTGATTAGAGATTATTTCATGAAGCATTGCCAATTTGACACTTACCAAACCATTGAAAATCGTTAAAAAAGATAACATGAAATATCAAAAACCAATTACAAGAAGAAAAGAATATGACTTCAGATTTATTCCAAGTTCAGTTGTTATCTTATTTACCATATGCACTTGCCTGAATGAGTTGAAACTAAAATGCCTCTTTAACCTTAGATCAGCGAAAAGCAAGAATAATCATTTTGTTTTGAAAACTGTAATTTACTCCCAAATATGAAGAGATAGTGCACCTTATTCAAACATCATTGGAACCAAATCCACGTGGAACAACCTTCTCTTTCTGTACATAATCAGCACCAACCCCATCATTCAGAAGACCACCACCTTTACCGGTATTACGAACCTCAATAACTAAACATGTCAACATATTTTTCAAAACTTCAAGTTTCTCTCCACCCACACCATCAGCCCCATCAACCACCACTGTGTTATCCGTCTTGTTGCTTTCAGTTTCATTTGGGATCAAGTCTACCAAGCACCTAAACAATCATGTAAGTAGTATAATTTCAAGCTAAACAAAAAGCTATAAAGAACACTCAAGCTTCAATTAACCTGAAAGAGTTTGAAATCTGTTCAAAATAGTCAGGTTCAGTCGCCGGCTTGCCTTTATTCCTAGCACGAACCATCCAATGCAGCTGTGGGGTGGTTAAAATTCCTAAATCAAGCGCAATAGCTCCAAAAATTGAACTTATTCCCTAAACAATTGAATACACACACGCATTAGCATATGACAGATACATATATCATCAGAAAGAAGGCTTTCAGCAACCCCATGGTGATTGAAAGAAGAGACACCTGCATTGCAGCTTCGAGTAGAGAAGCTCCACTAGGCCGTGTATCTCTTCCCAACAATATTAGAGATGCCACTCCATCAAATGGAATTTTTTCCTTCTCTACAAACTCTGTTATGAGCTGTTTCAAGAACAATCAATAAACAAGTATAATATGCATCTCTAGTGTAATTTAGAATTCCACATCGAAATTTAATAATCTCTTCAATCTCAAAAATCAATATCCTTTTTCCTCAAGAAAAAAGAAAATAAGTTACTAACAGAGAGGAGAGCTTCAGGAGTTTGGGCATTAACAAGTTGATCAGCAAAAGGTTCCCATTCCTGAGAGAGCATTCCACCACTCGGATCAACAATCTTGACTCCATTGTCAGTGACTTTATTGTGTGAAGCTGTGATCATCAACCCAACAACTGATTGGGTTTTGAGAGACCTTAAAGCAGCCAATATCCCAACTCTATGAACTGTTGATCTAAGGATCGATGCATCCGCCCTGAACCCTGCTGTCCCATACGATAGCTTCATTCCTAAAACAAAAAACCCAAAACTTTTTTAGCAATAAAACTGAAAATGCCATGACTTTTGGGTTTAAAGGAAATGAAAGGAGAGACCTTTAGGGGGAGAGAAGAGAGACGACGACTGGAGAAGAAGTAAGCGCTGTTCTTCTTTCATGGCCTTAAAGTTTCAAACTCCTGATATGAAAAAAATTCTGGGTTTGATTAATTCAAAACCAGAAAAGATTCTGAAACCGTGGGAGAAGAAGATCAACAGTTAACAACAACGCTTGGTGAAGAAATGATATTAACAAAGAACTGAGTTTGCTGCTTAGGGACTAATCACAGTTCTTAATTATCCAACGAGCGGGCTCGTCCCTTCAACGTGTTGGTTCAGTTTTAACTCAGCCAGTGAATCGGGCCTCTGATATCCACAAATTGTGAGTCGTTGAATCCAAAGCACGAGGTTTATACTGTAAAAGCCCAAAATACCCTCAAGCCTATTCCTTACTAATTTATAATTAATAATTTCGGCTGAATAATTAATAATTTTGTAATTTTACACTTATTAATAGTTAATATTTCAACAATAAAATCATTAAATTTATTAATTTAATTATATTAATCATGCATATAAATTTTTGAATACAAATAAAAAAATAAAAAAACGTGAAAAATACTAAAAAAACATTAAATAAACTCTTGAGATATATTTTATTACAGAGTTTGGCTAGACTGAAATACCCTATTGCTATACTTTTTTAATTGTTCTTCTGGTTTTAGGATTTAACCCTGATTAATCCAGATCGATTCGGGTCGTACATCTCGAACCTGAAATAGCTTGTTGCCCTACTTCATTGGTTAAAAAAATTGAATTTCAATCAATTCATTTTCAATTTATAATATTTTATATATATTATTGTCATAAATTTGACTAAAATGGCAACATTTTAATTAAAAATATTGCTACAATCATACATCTGACGTGGATCGCATAACACCTAAGCATGTTCTATGATCTGAGCAAGTGTGTATAAAATAATTTTCATTTTGGTCCAAATATTTTTATTTTATATTTTAATATGGCAATTATTGTTTTCATTTAATTTTAAAATATGTGGCTGAGAATCTCTCTTATTACTTTATATGCTATTTTTGTTTGAAATGTGTATGTATGATAAGTTGATTTTGATTATATAATAAGCCAGCAATTCAATAATTGAGCATGGAGAGTGCTTATCATCATACATTCACATCAAAGTCAAATAAATAAATAATGTATATATATATATTAAAATTTTATAAATCCTCTCCTTAAATTTTATAGGTTTATCGATGCATATTCATGATTAAATTTAAATTCAAACTCACGAATTTTTACTTAAATATAGTTTGAGTTTTTTTTTTCTTTCAAAAATATGTTATTTCTCGTTTTAATTTTCGAAATTATATTTTGTATAGTACCCTAAAAATCGGATTTAACTAAATTCTATTATGAATAATATTTTCGTAAAAAATACTCAAAGTCGAAATCTCTTGGATCGATATTTTAAGGATATTTTTATAATTTATTATTTAAAATCAAATTCAGCGTATTATAATAAATACATTAATTTGAAAAATAAAATACAAAATACCATACTTGGTATGTAATATTTATTTTTTTACTTAAAGTATGATATTTTTCATTTTAATTCCCGGAATTATATTTTCTATAGTTCCATTTTTATCTCTAAATAATTTATTTAATTTTTTAATTTATTTATTTATCATACTTGGTATGTCATGTTGAACTCATTCCCCACACTCAGGATGGAGATTTACTTCCCACTTGACTTAATTAATTAAAAGATGAACCAATTAAATTAATCATACCCTACCCTAAGTCTAAGAACTAGGTCGGTCCATATTGACAATTTCTAGATTTTTATTTTCAAAATGGTCCCCCCTTATGGACTATAATAAAAAAATTGGAAGTCTGCAAGATTCAATGTATTTTTATAATATAGGGAATCTTTTTCTTTGACTTTCCATATGAAAACTTAGCCTCACATTGTTAAGGAAAAATCATCCAATCACAGATGATATTTTTATTAATAAATTGGTTGGAAGGATCCTTTTTAGGATGAGTATTTATTATTAATCGATTAATAAATTAGATATCAATAAAAAATAAATGAATAAATAATTTTTTAAATAATTATTAATAGGGGTGTACGAATTCGGATATCAAAACCGATCAGATCCGATTTGAAATTTGGGTATCTAAAAATTTTGGACCACCTAAATAGCAATCTGTATCTGATCTGAAAAAATTATATATCCAAAAAATTATATATCCGAAAATTTAGATTGGATATATCTAAATATCCGAATTTATGAATTATCTTGTTTATTTATTTTTAATTTAATGGTCCTATTCACAAAAAATTTTAGATTTTTGAATATAATAATCAATAATTATTTAATATAACAAGATTTTTATCATAGAATTTTCAAATTTTCATATATAACAAGTAAAATTATTTGAATATAATAATATTTATATTTATGAAAAAATTGAATTTTTGGATATCAAATAATTAGATATCCGATACGAATATAAAATATATATCTATATCCTATCTGAAAATTTTAAATATCCAATTTAAATTATCCAAAAAATAAAATTCAGATCAAATATCTAAAATTTTAAACCAAATCAATGGATAATTAAACGAGATCAATTAGATCGAATATTTTTTTACACTCCTAGTTATTGATTAGGCGCTCGAAATAGAGTGTTAGGTCTTTTAACTTTCATCAAAAGTTAATTACTCCATTTATAGATCCAAATCTTCGGTTTTTGACATGCGTGAAAAGGGTATCGGATCTAGTGTTATGGGGATCAAGGAATATCCCTTGGATAATTACTACTTTAAATCTAATAATTTTTAATTAATTGGTGTGACATGTCATGTTATAGTATTATTATTTGATAATTTAAAAAAAATAATTTAATTCAAAAAATTCTTTAAAGGTTGTAAAAATTATATAAAATTATAAAGGTATTAAAAATAACTTTTAAAAAATTATATCGAATCATGTATAATAATATCTAAAAATTATTAAAATTAATAATCAAAATTAATCAATTGATTTGATAAAATTTATTAGTTTATATTTATTAAACAAACCCTAAACCTATTATATTTTCATAATAATTTAATTTTTTTAAATAAAATCCAGACAAAATTAGTAAAAATAGTTGAAAATAACTTTCGTTTTCCCATCCCTCGTGGACCGACACCACTTTTTTCAATCGGTCAAGTAACGTGGCTAGTGATGCTAAACAATCTCAAGGGAATATCCAAGGAATATTCCCCTGTTGACTTCCATAGCATCTTCTTTAGAGAAAAGAACCGAAAAAGGTATATTAATTTTGATAAGTTCTCAATGCTGGAATTAATAAGCAACCGACCTTATCATCAGGACAGTTTATTAATGTTTGAAAAAAAAAATCCACAAAAATACATTAATTAATCGATAAAAACCAAATATTATATTATATAAAATTATATTTTTAAAAAAAATGTGAAATATACAAATTAATTAAATTAAATATCGAATTTAGAGTTTCGAATAATTTATTAAAAGGTGCATAAAAAGTGTCTATTAGTTAATAATATTATCTAAAAATTTATAATTACAACATTATTCTTTTAACAATCAAATTATTATTTTATTACAAAACTTAAAACTTAATTATTAGTTAATTATTATATTATTTTTTAATAAAATTTATCGATTTATTTTGATACTTTATCCAAAAATCAAATAAAAGTTTGCATTTGCTTTTACTTTCGTTGTTTGATTTCTCTTCTACTTCAATGTTCACACTTATTTTTCGTCTATAAATACCGTTTTCCTTGCTTCCCTTTCTCATAACTCTGCACTGATTTTCTCTTTTTCTGATACAAAATTTGGGTTTTCTCTGTTACCCAGATCCAGGTACTGATTTATCCAGATGTTTAATTAATTATCCAAATCTGGGTCTTTCTCAAGATCTGATCTTTTTACTTCTTTTTTTTCGTTTTTTTTTTATTGTTATTTTTGATGGACAAAGAGATAAATTTTCTCCTAAAACTATAGTTTGGAAAACGACGAATCGTTGAGTTTTGTTTGTTTTTGTTTTTGTTTCAGTTTTTGGTGTGTCAATGGCGACTCATAGCAACAATGGCAAGTTAGAAAAGTTGGCTTCCATTGATGCTCAGCTACGAGCTTTGGTTCCTGCTAAAGTGAGTGAAGATGATAAATTGGTGGAGTATGATGCTTTGCTTTTGGATCGGTTTCTCGATATTCTTCAAGACTTACATGGAGAGGATCTTAAGGAAACGGTATGTCATTCTTCAGTTTTCACTTTGTTTTTGATATTTGGTTTTAGATCGTTTGCTTCCATGGCTTTATTTCAAGTTTTAATGGCGAAGTACTGGCTTTTCGTTTTGAATAAATCATATTTTGATGTTGAAAATCAATTCTTATGGTGGTCTTCTTTTTCTGCTTAAAAACATTATATGCTACTTTGTTATATATTGATTGTGCATTGACTTGTGAGAATGAAGATCCTAAATAAATTGATTTGATCCAGAAATTTGTGTAGTGATTTACAGTGATAGATTGTATTTTTCATTTTTTGTGGTTGATTTGTTTAGGTTCAAGAATGTTATGAACTGTCTGCTGAGTATGAAGGGAAGAATGACCCCAAGAAGCTCGAGGAGCTGGGAAATGTTTTGACTAGTTTGGATCCAGGGGATTCCATTGTTATAGCCAAGGCTTTCTCCCACATGCTTAACTTGGCTAACCTGGCTGAGGAAGTTCAGATTGCTCACCGTCGAAGGATCAAGTTGAAGAAAGGTGATTTTGCTGACGAGAACTCTGCAACTACTGAATCGGATATCGAAGAAACTCTCAAGAGACTTGTGTATGATCTCAAGAAGTCTCCTGAGGAAGTTTTTGATGCACTTAAGAACCAGACCGTGGATCTGGTCTTCACTGCTCATCCTACCCAATCAGTCCGTCGATCTTTACTTCAGAAGCATGGAAGGTTTGTTCTTTGATTCTTGCAGCTTAATGTCCTTTCCATTACATCTCAATAAGTACTGCAATGGAGCAATTTCAAATTTAAATCTGTTTTTTTAATCGTATTCAGGATAAGGGATTGTTTAGCTCAGTTGTATGCTAAAGATATTACTCCAGATGATAAGCAGGAGCTTGATGAAGCTCTACAGCGTGAGGTATATCACTGTGTCATGATATTTCTCTATCTTTAAATAAATTTGCTATTTGTCTTGCAAAGAAGAAAGCTTGTTCTCACTATTTGTTTCAATTCTTTTTCCATTTAGATTCAAGCTGCATTTCGTACAGATGAGATTCGAAGGACACCTCCTACTCCCCAAGATGAAATGAGGGCAGGAATGAGCTACTTCCATGAAACAATATGGAAGGGTGTTCCCAAATTCTTGCGGCGAGTTGATACAGCTTTGAAGAACATTGGAATTAATGAACGTGTTCCCTATAATGCTCCACTTATTCAGTTTTCTTCATGGATGGGTGGCGATCGCGATGGTACATTCATACTCGAATAACTGAATAAAAAATGACTGTACCTTGTAGCGCAAAAGCTTTTTTGTTGATCATTTAAAATTGACGGCGCTCAATTATCTTCTGGGGTATTTCAATATTTTCTTAATTCATAATGCAGGCAATCCGAGGGTTACCCCTGAGGTCACGAGGGATGTTTGCTTGTTGGCTAGAATGATGGCTGCCAATTTGTACTATTCCCAAATCGAGGATCTGATGTTTGAGGTATTTAGCTTGTATCATCTAACACAGTCTAAGGGAGCTTTATTTAAATGATCCATTTTAGGCCAATCTTTATTGATGTCTCTTTTCAGTTGTCCATGTGGCGTTGCAGTGATGAGCTTCGTGTTCGTGCAGAAGAACTTCATAGATCCACAAGGAGAGATGCTAAACACTACATAGGTATACTTCAGAAAATTTTAAAGCATGCACAAAGAATGCATTTAGAATTTAGGGGGAAAAACTATATCTGCTTCCCTGACTAGATTTTCAATGCTATGTTATGATTTAAGTGACTCGAAGATGATGGTTTCTACAATATTTTGTTCAAGTGATCTATATCATTAGTTCAGTTCTAATTGATTTTACTTGCAATGCAGAGTTCTGGAAAAAAGTTCCTCCAAATGAACCCTACCGTGTTATTCTTGGTGATATTAGGGACAAGCTGTATCAGACACGTGAAAGGTCCCGCCAATTGTTATCTCACGGTGTCTCTGAAATTCCTGAGGAAGAAACTTTCACCAACATTGAACAGGTCTGTTTTAGTTTATCTTATATCATGGTCTTATTATTAGTTTGGACTCCACCTACTTGTCATGAGTGAAATAAAGATTTACTATTCGATTCTCTTCCCCTTGATTAATATCTAGCCTTGTTAGAAAATGGACAACAACCAGGGAATCCGATTTCATATTTCTGCTTTTTGTCTTGCTTTTATGCACTGAGACAGTGGTGTCTTGGAAACTTCCATTTCACTTTCTCCTCCCTCACTGTATTGTCTACACTAATAACTCCTAGCTCTTTTCTTTTCTATTTTGCAGTTTCTGGAACCTCTTGAGCTATGTTATAGATCACTTTGCTCTTGTGGCGACCGGCCAATTGCTGATGGAAGTCTTCTGGACTTCTTGAGGCAAGTGTCAACTTTTGGCCTCTCATTTGTCAGACTTGACATTCGACAAGAGTCTGACCGCCACACAGATGTTCTAGATGCTATTACCAAGCACTTGGAAATTGGTTCCTACCGAGAGTGGTCTGAAGAGCAAAGGCAGGAATGGCTATTATCTGAACTAAGTGGAAAGCGTCCGTTGTTTGGTCCTGATCTTCCTAAAACAGAAGAAATTGCTGATGTTTTGGATACATTCAGCGTCCTAGCGGAGCTACCGGCAGACAACTTTGGAGCATACATCATTTCAATGGCAACTGCCCCTTCTGATGTTCTTGCTGTTGAGCTCCTGCAGCGCGAATGCCGTGTGAAGCAACCATTAAGAGTTGTTCCCCTGTTTGAGAAGCTAGCAGATCTCGAGGCCGCACCTGCTGCTTTGGCTCGGCTCTTCTCTGTGGATTGGTACAGGAATCGTATCAACGGTAAGCAAGAAGTTATGATTGGGTACTCGGATTCAGGTAAAGATGCTGGGCGTCTCTCTGCTGCCTGGCAGTTATACAAAGCTCAGGAGGAGCTTATCAAGGTTGCTAAGCAATTTGGTGTGAAGCTAACGATGTTCCATGGACGTGGTGGAACTGTTGGTAGAGGAGGTGGTCCCACCCATCTTGCTATCTTATCTCAACCACCAGAAACTATTCACGGGTCACTTCGAGTTACAGTCCAAGGTGAAGTTATCGAACAATCGTTTGGAGAGGAACACTTGTGCTTTAGAACACTCCAGCGTTTTACGGCTGCCACACTTGAGCATGGTATGCATCCACCAGTCTCACCGAAACCTGAATGGCGTGCATTGTTGGATGAAATGGCCGTTGTTGCCACAGAGGAGTACCGTTCCATCGTCTTCAAAGAACCTCGATTTGTTGAATATTTCCGCCTTGTAAGTGAACTTGCATTATCATATTCTTAACGCCATGTTATCTAAGTTAAAATTAAATCAGTTTTTTTTAATCAAAATTAAAGCGGTTTTGGATTGAATAATTTATACCTTTTCTTTTATCTGTAGGCTACACCGGAGTTGGAGTATGGTAGAATGAATATTGGTAGCCGACCATCAAAGCGGAAGCCGAGTGGGGGTATCGAATCTCTCCGTGCAATTCCATGGATCTTTGCCTGGACACAGACAAGATTTCATCTCCCTGTTTGGCTCGGCTTTGGAGCGGCATTTAAACATATCATTCAGAAGGACATCAGGAATCTCCATATGCTGCAGGAGATGTACAATGCATGGCCTTTCTTCAGGGTGACAATCGATTTGGTCGAAATGGTCTTCGCCAAAGGAGATCCTGGCATAGCAGCTTTATATGATAAGCTCCTCGTTTCTGAAGAGCTCTGGTCATTCGGAGAGCGATTGAGGACCAACTATGAAGAAACTAAAAGCCTTCTCCTCCAGGTAAACACCTTGGCCTTGAGCATATATACTATTCCTCCGGTTAACAAAAACTCAACCAATTTAACTCTGTTTTCCTTTTCCCTTTTCAGATTGCAGGGCACAAGGATCTTCTTGAAGGGGATCCCTACCTGAAGCAAAGACTCCGACTACGTGATTCATACATCACCACACTAAACGTCTGCCAGGCCTACACACTGAAGCGAATCCGTGATCCGAACTATAATGTCAAGTTGCGTCCACATATCTCTAAAGAGATTATGGAATCAAGCAAACCCGCCGATGAACTCGTGAAACTGAACCCAACAAGCGAGTATGCCCCAGGTTTGGAGGATACCCTCATCTTGACCATGAAGGGTATTGCTGCCGGCATGCAAAACACCGGTTAAACCGACCTACTTTGTATGCATGCTCATAGTTTTAAGTTGAGAGGGGATGAATTATTCATCAAAGACTGCTGTCATTTCGGCCTAAACCTTTGTTATATAGGTAAAGAAAATAAGTGGATATATAATGCTCTTTCAACTCTATTATTATGTTTCTGTGGTCAAGACTCTTTGTAGTTGAACTCCATTGAGGTTGATTAATAATGTATGCTTCTGGTCTTTATTTATATAATCTGTGTTTCTTTTACAAGCTTTCTTTTACAAACTTTTATGATGACAATTTTTTTATAATTACGAATCTTGAATATAAATCGTAAATAGACGTTAATGATATAAAATAAAAACACAGATTTTACCGATTCACTCGAAGCAAATCTATTAAATCAAGTTTCTCACATCTTTTATGATAAAAACGAGACCTAGCACAGTATTAACAATTATTAACAATGTACGCATGCAAGTTCTCTCGTACAAGTGGTTAAAATTTTTATTTTAAATTTATTATTTTTATTAAATTTATAAATTTCTCATACCACGTAACATAATTAAAATATACTTGTCACAATTATTATTTATGGATATTAAAAACCCTACCATGCTGAGAAAATACAGGCAAGACATTTCAACCAGGTTAATTAATTAACTATAAAAAGGAAAAAATGAAAGCAGCAGTGACGAAGACAATGAATGACCGATGTGATGAAAACGACGACACTTTATGGTCGAATAAACCAAACCACAACGGCTAGATTCCCCTGATATGAGAAAGGGTAAAAAAAGCATTACAAGATACAGATTTTTTACCGTACTACGCCGTACAAACGGTAAATTTTACACTACTTTTTACGATCTCTTTATGATCCGTTCCCTATTCCAGCACGTGCTAATCTACACCAAATCTCTCACGCGTGCCAAAATCAAAATCATTGTTTTATGGATAATTATATATTGGGTACCTCATTTTTATCTGTTTTTTTATTTTGGTACTTCTTTTTTTTTCAATAAAATAATATCTAACAATTATATTTATTTTTATTTTGGTATATTACTATTAAAAAATCAATAGAAGATTAGTCGAGAGAAAATCATATATGACAAACTGTCGCATCATTTTCTCTTTCATAATTAGTATGGTATGTCAATTAAAATTATAAAAAATACACGTGACATGTTAATTAAGACAAAATAATATGATGACCTATTATATGTGATTTTTCTCTACTAGTAAGCTTACTACATATTTTTTCTCTCTTTTAGTCAATATATTATTTATTTTTTAACGATAAATATTAAAATTAAATAAAATATAGCATTAAATACTATTTTACTAGTATAAATAACTCCCAAAACAAAAATATGTAAAGATGAAGTACATCATATATAGATATCCCTTGTTTTTATTTAATAGTATTACCTTCATTATGGATCTATTTCACATCATATTAATTTTGATTGATTTGCCCAATTGACATGATTGTCAAATTATTGTTGCCTTTGCCTTTGCCTTTCCTCCAAGCAATCTGCTACTTCCTACTTGTACACCACAGAAATCTATTAATGTGGACAGACATCATTTCCTATCATAATCATAGACAATTCAAACACTTTTAGACAATTATTGTCATTAATTATTCCCTTAAACAAAAATGACATTTTTTATGAAAACGTGATTGAATACAACGGTTATTATTAAATTTTGATTTAACATACTTGATTTTTTTTTATAAATAAAGGTCTAATTATGACTCAAGTCCCTATACTCTTTAATTTTTTGAAATTTAATCCATTTACTTTTTAATTCTAGACATTTAATTCTCTTTTCGACTGATATAAAAGTTCAAACCGAACTGATCTGTGTTACAGTTCAATACGTGATATCTATAAAGCTTTAGTTTTTAAATCCAATGTGAAATGTATAAAGAATACAAGGACCGGAAGGAAAATTAAACCCAATGCTTTTAGATTTTGCCTAAACCCATTTTCCCCCTTCATTTGTAATGTTCTAAACGCAGGTTTTTTCATTGATGTGATAATCAAGATTTTCCTTGGAAAATACCCACAAAATCCCACCATATGAACCTTGGAGAAAAAAGAATCATCGTAGATTATATGATGGGGATGGAGATGGGGATGGCTTCAATAATTGCTCAAGTAAATAGAAAACAGACAAGGGTATGGCAAAAGTCCAGAAACCAACCCCATCATCATACATTGCAAAGGTTTATGAAAATGGGGAATCTTTGAACAACCTGTAACATTTTGGAACTAGCCCACTAGGCTTACCCCTTTCTGATACCTCCTTTTCTCCATTCCCAAAACAAAAATATACCCACAAAAACAAAATCAATTCATAAATCATTTTCATATTTATTGTCTGTCTTGTAGCCAATCAAAAACAAAACTTTACCACTTTCACATTCATTGGCACAGCACTACACGTGCCCTAAAAGGGCACCCCCTATACACCCTCCAAAGGAAGGGTTGTGAAATTGTGATGGTCTTGTTTAAGCACCCACCATTTGCACTTTTGGAACCCCCAACCTTTGGTTTAGGTGTTCTAAGAGGGAAAAAACAACACTTAAATGCCCACATGTGAATGCTACCCCATGAAAAAAGTGGGGATATACCCTTTCTAGTTCCTCACATGACAATGCTATTCAACTTGACATGCAAACAAATTCAATAAATCAAATCAAACCCTGTAATGGAATTAGCTAACATCGCATTAATGGCTTAAGAAACAGATGATGGTGTTTTGGTTCTTATCCCTACCCTATAGGACACACATATGGCAATAAATGGTGCCCAACTACCCAGCACCCCACGCTATTTAATGAGGAAAAACCAACCATGACCAGGTTTTCAGAGTTTCATGGCATATCAGATAAATGAAACTGTTAAGCAATTAATAATGGAGTTGCAGAGAGTAGTCGGGGAAAAATGGGATTTTTTTTTTATTGATGAAATGGTTAAGGAAAAAGAGAAAAAGGAACAACAATATTAATGACAACATATTTCATCCTTCTTTCACTAACCCAGTAAACTAAGTACCCACCAGCATCCATCCAATCTCCCTCATGGCTTCAGATGATTTTGTATATATCATCACATATATACATGTACAGATTCTCCTCTACTACCAGCCTGCCTGCAAGTCCTCTCACTGTATCTCTCTAAAATGTAACCTAGTATCCACTAGTAATTAAATTGTACACATTTCTCAATTCTCCTTTTTTCTTTTTTTTTTCCAACTGAATGAAAGTAGTGATACAAGAACCAGGCTGGCCTACTTGAAAATGGAAAGGGGGGGGGGGGGGGATTAAGGGAAAGGGTGAAAGAAAAGGGAACCCTACAGCAATGAGAAATGAATGAAAAAATAAAAACTGCCAAAGGGAACTAAAAGCTAATTTTATCTGGGGTTCCTCTGGCATTGGCTGCTAATGGGATTATTATGTAGCTATCGTTTTATGTCACAGGTACCTGGTAATCTTTATGTGTCGGTGAGGAAAGATTGGAAGGGTAGTGGAAGAGTTCCAACAAAATAGACGTTTGGGCAGTGAGAAGAAAACGCAAAAAAGGGGTGGAGCGGGAGTACAATACAGTCATTAATTCTAAAAGCTGTAATGCCTCACCGAGTGCTCCAGCATTTCACGACTCGGGCACACGAGTTCCTTCACCCGACTACCATTTTTGTATATCTTGAATGTTGGTACGGTCCTCACATTCTCAGCATTTGCAATCACTGGAATCTCGTTGATGTCCACCTTTACTCCAAAAAAAGGACAAAAAGTTGAGAACAAATCATTATTCCTGCTGTGCTTTGCATTTAGTTTTCCTTCGTCTAAAAGAGCATGAACAAAGACAAGTAAACCATGGAGAGAGAAAATGGACCATTTACCTTTAGAAAATTTATGGAGGGGTAACGCCCACAGAGAGCATCCACGAATGGAGATATCTGTTTGCATTGCAGGTTGGATGCTATCTTAAAATGGACAACAAAGATGCCTGTGGGTCAAAATTAACTCTCAAGAGGATTCCATGAAAGTAATAAAATGGTGAGAGAGAACTATTGAAGTACTGAATATGGTTTTAAATACAAGGTCAACACCTACCTGGCAGAGATATTGCAGCTCTGAACTGCTCGAGACTGGTCACTTCTTCTACTTCACCACCAAACTTCATGTTATAAACCTCTTCACCACGGGATTTCTTCAAAGCAACTTGAGCATGAAAAAGAGATTCAGCAACTTCATTGTCACCTGGTAGTTCCCTTCTTAAAACTTCATAATCTCGGACAGCCTCAGCCCATCTCTCAAGCTGTAGTTCACAATATGACTGAGGATTAGTATGATTCAACCGAATTCGGGTACACCTATACATAAAAATGCTTGTCCTTGTGATAAAAGAAAGCTTTAAAGAATTGCTTACCTTGCTATTAGACACTGCCCTTCGAAGAAGGGCTTTTGTGTAGTTCGGTTGGATACTTAAAGCTTGGTCACAGTCTTCGACAGAGCGCTCCCACAGTCCAAGCTTAAACCAACATGCAGCTCTGTTACAATAAAGAACAGAGTTCAATGGATCAAGCTTAATCCCATCCCCGTATGCTGAGCAAGCCTCAGTGAACCTTTCGGATTTGAAAAGATCATTCCCACGTGCTCGTGCTCTGGCAACCAACTTCACATTGCTAAGCAGTACAGACACTTCAACATTTCGAGGATCAACCTGCCCAGCCTTCTCTGCAGCTGTCACAGCATTCTCAAACCTGCAATACATCCGTCATTAATTTTCAAACTCTGGTCCAAAGTCTCTGGCATCTTGTATCTGATGAAGATTAGTATTTTTTAAAACTAACCTCCCATGTGCCATCTCCATTTGTGCTTGGACAAAAAAGAGATAAGCTGCGGCAAGCATCCCAAAGTACTTAGTCTGTGAGGAGTGCATTGCTCTAATTTAGGAACAACCGAAAGGCTTGATTCAGCATCATCAAGTCGATGCAGTTTTAAAAGGGCTTCCACTCTACACATAAAAAGCTGTAAATTCAATGTGAACAAGTTCAGCCATTTTCAATGTCTATTAACTGCAGAATTCTTCAAAATCTAAAGATGGAAAGTTTGGAATGAGATTTTTACCTGAGGGGAAAAGTCTGCACCTGCAGCAATTGCAGCATCGGCTTCCCTTAATGCACCTGTCCAGTTCCTAATTCTCCTGGCATCTATACACTTGCTAAGATGCCTTTCCACTGCCTGCAACTTCTGCAACTCTGTTGGATCTTGTGGTTGTCCTGGAAAACATAAGTGCTTCCTAGCATTGTCAACATGTCCTACCCTGAAATTGAATGGAGTTAAATTGGAGCAACCTAAATATTTATGCACATTCGATACAATTGAAATATCTTTAAAAATGTATGCATTTGATTGACACTGGGATATAAGAATTGATTTCAAAATGCCTACAAACATTACATGAGAAAAGGCCGGCACCAATAAAAGTAAACACTGAAACACATGGATATCTATTTTTCATAGAAGATAGAAACATAGCAGACAAATTCATCAGCTACCCGTCCCCAACACCCTTTGGCAATGGAATCATTTGGAGCAAACTATTGACAACTCAACCCATAACATTTCACCGGATTGGATTTGGTCCGAAATAATTCAAAAGGAGACAAATAATCCTAGCGAAGCTAATCTTATAAATACAAGCAACCACAATGAGGACCATATAACACAAAGGAAATCCACAGAACAGACCATGAGACATTAAGAAATTCAGATCATAAAGAAAGAGATTTGAATGAGCAGAATTGTGAAGATATAAATGGATCTAGCATTCATTCACCAGATCAAAATTTCTGCAACCAGCATCTAGTCAAACATAAAGGGAAAAAACACCATTTACTCCTTTCATAGACAGAAACCTTGTTACAAATGTAGATAAAAGAAACACATTCTTTTCAACAAAACTAGATCCAACACATCAACAAAACTATCACTAACCCACAAAATCAACCAAAAATATTTCCACCGACACTCTTTCCATTACCAATGTAGATAGAGATATAACAACAAACATGTATACTCATACGTAATTATATAGCTCTTTTCACCTTAACAATAATGAAGCCAGTCTCTGATGAGCCCTCCCATAGTTAGGATCCAATCTAACAGCTTCTTCACATTCCTTCACTGCCTCTCCTACTCTCCCTAAAGCCGTCAATGCAGCCGCTTTGTTACTCCGGTAAGCCGCATTCGACGGTGACAAAGCTATAGCCTTATCATACAAACTCAAAGCCTCTAAAAAATGTCCCTTTTTGTACATCTCATTCCCAACTCTCTTAAATTCCTCAGGTTCCGAGTTCCCAATTGCTTTCCTCATTAAATCACTCGTATTCCCCCGGCTTCCGAGGGTGTTACTGGGTTCAAAGGCATAACCTTTGGAGGTTGTAACGGGTCCAGTTCCCACTCCCCCGCCCCGCATAATGCTGCCGTGGCCATAATTACCCGACCCAGAGCCTAAAACGTCGGTTCTGGAGCTTCGATTCGCTGCCATGCCGGTTTTAATAATTTTCCCCGAAGGACAAATGTTTCCCGTCGGAAGAACGTTGACCGGCGGCGAGTTGGCGGTGCTTTGACCCGAATAGATCAACGGGTGGGCCATGGCAGTGTTGGATTTGGATCTATTGTGAGCCGATTTAATATTCGCGGTCGAAGCTGTCGGGCTGGTTTCACTCGAGCCGGAAAGCTCACCCGAGTGGTTATTCCGAGCCGATTCCGATCTCTTAGCGGTCGCGTTAGACGAGTTCCAACCCGAAACGGATCTGGACGAACTGGAACTTGAACTCGTCGTCGTCGTGGTAGTCGTCGTCGTCATCGTGAGACCCTGTTGCCCTGTTCGGAGCGGAGACACGGGTGAACCCAGATCGAGTTCACGGAAATCGGGCTTGTTATCATCGTAACTCAGTGAGTCACGGAGTCGATCGTCTAGTTTATCAAAATCCGGTGATAACTCCGGTACCGGCTTTCCACCAAGATTCGACATTTCGCTTCCTCTTTTTATCCTCTCACTAAAAAATGGGTTTACTCCAATTTCCTTCCCCTTCCCTCCCTCTCTTCTCTCTTTCTTTTAGATGGTAATGTGAGTGGGAAAAGGAAGAGGTTCTTGAAGTGAATGCGGGAAAGAACAGTTCTTGGAGAAGAAAAAAGAAAAGAAAAACTTGGAGGAAGAAGAAGAATAGAGATCTAACAGAGAAATAGAAACTGAAAGGAAAGAAGGGTATGGGGATCTCGTGATATCAAAGCAATCAGCAAATAGCGAATGTGAAATTTTGTAGAGCAAGAAACAGAAGGTTTTACAGAGAGCGGAGATTTGGAAGGAGAAGAAAGAAAGAAAGCAATGGCAGAGAAACGGCTTCTATTTATTCACTTAGTTTCTAGTTTAATTAATATTTATTTTTTTTTATTTTCCCTGCTGCTTCACGAGACAGGTTTCTCAGTGTTGGGTTAATTACAAATCAGAGAATCCGACGAATGGACCACAGGAATGAAACGATTTCTACAAATCAGAAAAAAATTAATTTAGAACTCTATTTTTTATTTTAATTTTTAAAAATAATAAATTTAAATAATAAAATATAAATATGATAATATCAATACCATTTCAATTTTATTTTTAAAATAATTAAGATTATAACATTATATATATAATTAGTGACTAGGCAGGAAGTCAGGGGTAGTATCTGTTCCAGAGTATACTCTCAACCTTTCAATATTGATCCCTCAATCACTGTACTGACAACATTGATGTTCGAATCCGTGACCTTTAGGAACAACAACCGTTCCTTTAACCAATGAGGTTAGATGATTCGTACATTTTAAAAGAATTTAAATGGAGGGATTAAAGTGAAAAAAAATTCTTCGAGGATTGAGGCGATTACCCCTCTCAAGATAGGTGTAGTTTCGTCCCTAAACCTAAAGATATTAAGGCATAACTACACTTCCTAAAAAATTTAAGTTTATATATATATATATAATATTTTTATTGATAATTTGATTTTATATCATTAAACTTAATTTTTTATATTTTTATATTTCTAATATACATTCTTAATCATCTCTTTATAAAATTTTAGTTCATCGCTATTTATGACTAGAACTCGACACAAATCATGTTTTATAAACTTATCTCTATTTAAAAAATAGATAAATTTTTAATAATAAAATAAAAATGATTAACTCGACTATTTTTTTACTCTACTTAACGTATTCAATTAAATATTTACCCTAATTAACTTCACATTTAAATCCTTAATAATCTCAAATACCTCAACATCGGTTAACTTTCTACAATTCTACTCCCAATTTATATTATAATGATTTTTAAGAAATGGAGTTATTAAGAAGTTTATGATTAATGGATAATTATATTTTTTTAATCACAATTGTCAATTAAAAAATAAAAAAAATTAATAATTAAAAAGTTACTACGGAAAAATATGTTTTTGTGTATGGGAGTGCATTAGTATATTATTTTAAATGACTAATTGATCGGCTAAAAAATATATTCGATTTAAATAGATTAAAAGATCGATTTTAAATCGATTTTGTTAAAATAAATTAGAGTATTAATAGAACAAATTTATAAAATTTAGTAGGTTAAGTTAATTGTTCCCCAATAATTTAAAATTACCTAATAAATATTTTTTATAGGACAACAATCTATAATTATTATAACGCCCTTGGTCTGATATATAATTAGGGTTTATATTTTTTATACATAAAATATCCAAAAAAGTATACAATTATTTAATAAATTTTAAAATTTAAGACACAAATCTTTGTACTTAAAATTTAAATCCTATAACCTAAATTTTAAATTTTAATTTATATACAATAAACTCATAAATTCTGATTCATAATAATCGATTTTCTCTTATAATTTTTATCGTAGATTTTAAAATACTCTTTAGTTTATTTTACTTTCCTAATTTTCTTATTTGGATTATTTAAAAAAACGGTGTGTATGGTTGTTTAATTAATTTAAAATAATATTTTTTTTTCCTTTTTATGGAAATTTCTATAACGAGTCACTTAAATTCATGGACTGCTGCTAATTCATCCCCTAGATTCTTGTATTTTCTACTAGATTCTTTTAACTAGCTTGAAAAAAATGGAGAAATTTATCACCGAATTACCCGAAATACCCTCGAGTTCCCATTAATTACCGAAATGACTTCAAAGCCATGCAAATCCCACACTGTTCAGAAGACTGGAGCCCTCCGTCCCCAAAGGGCCGAAAAGGCCAGGAATGGCATTTATCGTAAAAACAATGGTTTAAACAAGGGTAATATTGGAAGTTCGGAAACCTGAGTCCACTGCGACAGAAGTTGCTGGCCATGTGCAGCAGAGAGTGGTGTGCCAGCTGGCACATTATAGGGAAATACCTTATTGGAGGCCGGCCTACCAAGTCAGTCGTGGTCCCATCAAATAATAACCACCCACTTCATCACTAATTGCCAACTCAATTTTTTTCAATCAATGAATTTTTACTCATAATTTATGTCATTTTAAAAATATAATTTCTAAAAATTATATTAATTATATGGTTGATTAGTGACAGAATGGGTGATTTTCATTAGTTAGGGACCACGGCTGACGTGATAGGCCGAGCCTATGGTAAGGAGTGGCAGCCAGCTAAGCAGATAACGGGAGTGCGTTAACAGCGTTAACTGAACTTGACTCAATTACGGCCTTGCTTTTGATTCGTTCTTCTGTCATGAGGAGGGCTTTAACGGACGTTAGAGAGATTAGTTTTTCCTAATTTATTTATTCAATGCTTTAATGGTCTACATTATGCTTCAATAACTTAAGAATATTCGGATTTGAATTGAATTTAAATCAACTTTATTTTATAAACATTGACTTCATTCGCCTTGAATTTTATTTAATACATTTAAGAGACCTCTAAATTATAAATTTATAAATTTATAAATTTTATAATTTTAACTTTTTAACGATTCATATAATTATCGATTTTTTTTACTAATTCGCCCTATCAAGAACATTAATTTCTATTTTATCTGATTTAACTGGTCGAATCGATTTTAATAATCATACTAAATTATTAATTTAACTTCAATTAAGAAGAGGTAACTATTAATTTTTACTTATATTGAATCAAATATAAAAATAATATATATTTTCAAATAAAAATAAAATATTTTTTAACATATGGGAAAGTATGTTCAAAGACGGCATGCATGAAATACGTCAAGCTTGGGGGGATACACAGTATCATGCAAAAATAGATTGACATGTGGAAACCACGTGGCAGTTGTCGGATATTATTATTTAGGGAGAAATTATATCATGGGCTTGGTCTACCACGTCAGCCGTGATCCCATCCAATAATAATTACCCACTTCACCACTAATTTCAATCTCATTTTTTTTCAACCAATGAATATTCACTCAGAATTTTCATGTCATTTTAAAAATATGATTTCTGAAAATTACATTAATTACATGACTGATTAGTGACGAAATGGGTAGTTTTAATTGGCTAAGGATCACGACTGACATGGTAAACCGGACCTATGATATAATCTCGGACGTTTTTTTTTAATTTTCTGTTTCTTCCCAGGTTTATTAATTGTAACGGCTATCCGCTAATTTCAACCTTTTTTTTAAAAAAAAAATCCCCTTATTTTCTTACCTTTTGATTGACTTTCCTACAGCCACGAGTTATGTCGGTACAAAATTACCATCTCATCTTTATTAAAAGGAAATTGATTAATCGGGATAACAATTAAAATATATTCACAAGGGTTTAATTTTGTTTTAAAATATTAGTTTCTCCCTTAATTTTGTTTAATATTAATATCAATAGTTGATTCGATCGTTATAAAAAAATATAATAACTTTCTACTCGTTTATAACATATGTAAAAAATTAAAAATGTTATCTTATCATCGATAAATGTTGAATATAATAATAAGATATATTATTCTTTCGATAAAAATATTCTATTTCATATTTTAGAGACGATATTATCAGACGAAAAAACTATAAATCCAGAATATAAACTATAAAATGGATATGTTCTTTATCAAAAGAGTTACTTTATCTTTTTATAGTGGATAGGTTAACATTCAACGATAAAATTAAATAAAAATTCTAGGCATGGACGGACCTAAAATTTTATGTACAAAATACAAATTATTATATTAAAAATATAGGGGGTGTAAAATTATAAGAATTTAAGGTATAGACTTAAATTATTAATAAAAAATATAAAAAATTAAATGTTTTTAAGGGTACGACTGTCCCGTTACTTCTAGATTTTTAAATAATAAGTAAAACATTGACATAATTTAACTAAACTAAAGTGTGATTTGAAATAGTTTAGGGACTCCTACCCTAGTTAAACCTATAAATAACAATATTAACCCCTAAAGTCTTCTTAACAATATATAAATTGCTCATTAATGGCAAATCTTTAGAATAACGTGGACTTTAATACGAAAGCATGTGACAATAATTAATTCAAATAAATTATTTTAATCATATACAGTGGTTACAATAATATCTGTTATAAAATATACTTTTAACCACTAGATATTTATCGCTCAATCACTGTATTGTATTACCAGTGTTTAAACCCATAACTTCCATAAACAACAATCATTCTCTTAACCACTGAAGCAAGATAGCTCGTGCTAATTTAAATCAATTAACTTCCAAAAAAAGTAAAACTCATAGTTTTACATGTTTTCTAGATCGTTAGATGAGTAAAATAGATGTCTGAGATTCATTCAGCCAGGGACAGAGCCAGGATTTGGGATTGAGGGGACAAAACATAAATATTTAGAAGTAGGAGTAAATTCATAAAAAAAAATAATTTTTAAAAGAATTTAAATAAGAGGACAAAAGAGAAAAATTTTCTTCAGGGGAACGATTGCCCCACCCAACTATAACGTGACTCCGTCCCTGTATTCAGCTATCTATTTTACTCATCCAGTAATTTAAAAACCGTATAAAACTTAAAACTCTTACACTGTATACATATATTTTCCCCTTGATTGCTTGTGTTTTACATTTGGTATCCTTTACATTATACATTATTATTATTATTTTAGATAATTTTATTATATGCATGCATGGTTCAAGCTTGTTTCATGGTGACCAACGTCATGATTCTCGTGGATCACCTCAAAAACTTGTTCTTCTCTTCATAGAATATTATTTTCTTTGTTTCACTTGGGTCCAAGTTGAAAAAAAAAATACAATTTTAGACCTCAAAGTTTGGTATGTAATATATTTTGCACCGCAACATTCAATTGAACTTGGTGCATATGCATGCTTCTACCGTTTTAAGAGTTGCATATTATAAGTGTTAATTCTACTTGTGGAGTTAAAAAAATCAATTACAATTTACATGTATTTAATTTAAAATAGAGTTTGTTTTGAGGATGAAATTAAAATGTTTAAAAGTTTAGAGACTAATTTAAAATAAGGGTTATAGTTTAAGGATAAAATTGAAACATTTAAAATTAGTTATCAATCTAACATAAAGATCATAAATGAATCTGATATATTATATTATTTACGATTCGATATAATAATAATATTTTTTTGTCAAATTTTTAAAGTAATTTTTATCTCTTTCTTACTGGTGAAATTTGCAGAATAATCCAACCAAATATTTTTATTTGGTATATAGGGATCCTCAAGTGATATTTGGGGATTTAGGTCATTTTCTACAATACCACTCAAAAAACGCCACCTGCACATGGCTTTTTTTTTTGTGTGTTTAATATTTTTGGTCATTCAAGTTGCACAAAAAACGTCATGTACAGGTGGCGTTGAATGAAAGAAACCATGTACAAGTGGTGTTTTTTGCGTAATACTGTAGAAAATAACATAGATCCCCAAATATCAGTTATGGATCCCTATATATCAAATATATTTGACTGGATTATTCTACAAATTTTATTCTTTCTTACATATCATTAAAAAACGAATAATTACTTAAAATTTATGTTAAAATGAATAAATTTTAAAAGATAGATCAAACATAACATAATGAGCGAATTCCGTCTAATAATTTCTCCAAGTTCTTATTCTAGGGAAAGGTTCATTGTTTCACCTTCTAGGGCATTGCACATAGTAATATAATATAACATCCTCTTGTTTTCCCCAACTAATTATTTATAAATTATAATATTATATTATTAATCACAAAGGGACATTGTTTAATATTGGTAAACAAAGCATCTCTTCAACATTAATAAAATAATAATTATGGGATAATGGTGACATTTAACCTCGATATTTTATAAAATAATTATAGAAATTCATGTTATTGTACTTTAATCACTTTATTATGATTAATTAACCTTTCATATATAAGGGTAAAAATATGAAACTTTTATAAGATAATGTTAAATTTTAAAAGTGTTGTGATAATTAAAAATAATTATAATTATTGACTACAACATACATTCTGAATAACAATTGAATATATTTTATTTTATATCATAAAATATATTAGGGTAAAATATAATATAATTTGAGACTACACACGATATTTATATATGATAAAATTTTATTAGTAAAAATAGATTATAATTGTTATGTATCAAACAGATAATTTAAATCTTAAATTATAAATAAAACATGTATAAAGACGAATCTATATGGAGGTGAGAAGGAATAATCGTCTCATTCCGAAGATTTTTTTCTTATTTATAAATTTGTCTCTCATTTTTAAACATTTATATTTCATCTTAATTAACCCAGATCTAGGTTCCGTCCCAGAATATGTATGACGACATTAGACCTCTGTTACAATGTTGTTATGAAATATTTTTCTATTATCACTGTATGAAATAATAATCAATACTTCAATGTGAAAGTTATTATTTTATTAGAATTGGATATTTTTAATAATTTTATATATAATAATTTAAAGCCGAGTCTCTTACGATGAATGTTATTTTATTTTTTATTTGAGATAATTTGTTGAGTTAAAAAAATTATTATACCAATAACCAGTTAATCTAGTGAGATGAGATATTAGATTTCTTAAAGCAAGATCAGAGGTTTGAATTTTAACTTTATGAATGAAAAAATTAAATTAGAAAAGTCGTTCTATAATAAATCTTTGTATAACATAATCTTAATTAGTCGGTTAATAAATAAAAACCTTTGGTTAAACAATTATTTTTTGAATTTAGTAAAAGTGATGAATTAAATATAAAACCTTACCGACCAATATGTCAACTGACACTATTTTGATTGAGCCCACTTTTTCCTTGACTAATTCATTATGGTCCAAATATTCCTTAACCTATTGTGATTAGGTGCCCTTGGGGTCCCCCTTAAAACGTGTTAGAGACATAGAAATATGAAACTTGTTGAATTTGAGGTGACTTTTTGAGTGGGAATTTGAAAAAAAAAATTAGGTCTTTGATATGTGAGTCTCGGTAACGAAAAATTATTAAGGGAATCTTATTTATTACATCATTTATGGTCTCAAGTAATCAGGACCGTTCATCTCAATTTTTTTTAAAATTGAATCATCACCTTTTTTCTATATATAATTAGTGGGTGAATAGTTATTTAAAGATGAACGATTCTGATTATTTAGATCATAAATGACATGATGAACATGATTCACCTAATAATCTCGCTCAATAACCCACCAAATTAAGTGGAATAATTTAACTTAATTTGTTTAATGCTTTGTTTTTACACGTAATTGAATTGAATGAGAAAGAAAGGCAAAATCTTGCTCTAAAAGTTTGTAGTATTCTTATTACTTAAGCCTCTCTTGTAGGGTTTTTAAACTTTTATTACCAAGGTAGTTAGGTTTTGAAATTTGTCCTTAATTACTCATGCTTGTGTCACAAATGATGTAATATATTTGTACTATGCATGTATAATTAATTTTTAATTAGATCTTAGTGAGAAAATTATTGTCTTTAGACAATATATTTAATTCGAATTTTATAAATAAATAATTTCTTTAAAGAATCTTATTTTAATAT